>JAODKN010000016.1:6802304-6816052 GCA_026774425.1 Petrocephalus zakoni | reverse complement strand
TTGGTATTCAGTACAAGGTGCCAGTACTCCCCTCGGTATTCAGTACAAGGTGCCAGTACTCCCCTTGGTATTCAGTACAAGGTGCCAGTACTCCCCTCGGTATTCAGTACAAGGTGCCAGTACTCCCCTTGGTATTCAGTACAAGGTGCCAGTACTCCCCTCGGTATTCAGTACAAGGTGCCAGTACTCCCCTTGGTATTCAGTACAAGGTGCCAGTACTCCCCTCGGTATTCAGTACAAGGTGCCAGTACTCCCCTTGGTATTCAGTATAAGGTGCCAGTGCTCCCCTTGGTATTCAGTATAAGGTGCCGGTACTCCACTTGTTATTCAGTGCCAGCAGATATTGAGTGGTTCCAGTACTCTGAAGATAAAAGCAACGAGGTGCTGGTACTGCATACCGGTGAGTACTGTCCCATGTCAAGCACTGGTTACATTCTTTATTTGAAACAGACAACAGACATATTGTCTCTTAAAACTGGTCAGTACCCTTGCCTTACTTTGTATCGCATGAACGAGGCCTGGTACCATCTCGTATTAACCAATGAAAAATGAGTAAATAAAAAGTCATCACTGATGGGGGAAAAGGGCATTATACCATGCAAAACCAATTTTCTGCCAGCCAAGCATGCTACAGTTTCTAATAAACCAAAGCCCCATGAAACAGATGTTGCTAATTGTTGTAGCAAAGTTAGCCTTGCTCTTGAAGGTAAAGTCAAAGAAGCAGGTTAGTTAAGTACGGGAGAAGATGGGCGATGCTCCCTTCCAGTTGCTGGCCACCCTTAAGTTGCTTTTTGTCAGGTATATGAGCCTCCTTCTTTCCTTCCCGAAATGGATTACACCCCTGGAAATATGCTATACTTATCCGCACTAGAGTCTGGCTTGAGAATACTTCTTCTGCTCTTATGTTCTGCGTATTGTCTGATCCATTTTTTTAACCACTACTGTAACACCAAAACTTCCATTTGTGGGATTAATAATGTTCATCTAATTCATTACAGTCATCTAATTTAACGTAAAATATGAAGAAAGTGGCTTCCTTATGAGTTACAGTTACTTTTTAACGTACCATTTATGTCCCAAGCTGACATTTCTGAGACTCTCCGAATCAGTTCAGAATCGAGATAAAGTTCTGTTATCGGTTCTTCGCAACGGTTGCTCAAAGGAAGAGAATTCCTTGGACATTAGCTCTGTTCTTCCCATGTATGGTTGTAATCGGCTAAACCTGATCATCCAACAGCTCCTCCCCTGTCCAATGCATATGGAACAATCGAGTACCGAGGCCAAAACTTTGGGGTCAATGGGTGTAGCTTTCCAGGCAGCAGTGAAGAAGGAGAATACCGGGGCAGGATATTTATGGGTAAGATTTCCAAGAACAGGTCGTGACTGATTTTAGGCCTGCATCATGCAATGTTCCTCCTGTGTGGCCAGTATATCTATGATTTGAGGTGCGTGGACGATAACAGCTGTGCAAACAATTTTCCAGAAGCCTGCATTTTAACTGGGCAAGTTAAATCATGTATCACGCAATTTGAATGCCTTTTTTTTCCCATTCTTATGAATGTCAACGAAGGAATAAGACAATAAATTATAATAAGACTGATTTAGTCTAGGTGTATTTCATAATATTTTCGTATACATTTCACTGATTGATTGGCTCCTTCTAGCTTATTCATTTATTCTAGTTTAATTTTTTAGGGAAAAAAAGACAATTTGTGCGCATCTAAGCCAAATAGCATATATTTTTGTAATTTGCCAGGTATTTTCTTGTGTATATTTGTATTACAGGGAGAACCATAACAGATTTGGCATGTATCTTGGTGACATAATGGTGTATATTTGGGTTGATTAAAAAGTTAGGCCCAAAATATGGAAAGCGGGATATTAAATAGGTGTAGGTAAGCCAAAATAATGGGGAACAATCAGTTATCATGGTGATTTTAATAGCCCCATTGACTTTGACTAATCAAAATATATAAAACAAAATACAACAGCAGAGGTGGGTCTTAGTTCTTGTTTTAGACTCAAATTGCAGTAGCGTGTGCGTAATTGTGGAGGTTCATGTACGGAAAGCTTCAGTAACTCCTGCTGAAGCTGTAGTAACATACATCACTCTTGTCTCCAAAAGTGTATTGGGCCAGGACTTCCGAATCCAAGGCCATAGCTGTGATTTGCATCTTTCCAAGTGTGGATAGCTTTCTCCATATGAGTCCATTAGTTGGTCACTTTCAGCATGGGTAGAACGCCGTAATGGCCCTAAAAGAAAAATGTGGAGGTCTGAAATCAATCTAGAGATTCCATGTCAAGGGTATTTTTTTTAGCTATAATAATATAAAAGCCCTAGCATGCGCTCCACCAAATGTCTTTGCCCACTTGGTCATAAAATGTAAATTTATAAGACTATTCGCTTCCAAATGTTGTTCCTTATATTACTTACAAAGAAAACCTAGATTCCTGCCTGGATTATTCTAATCTAATTATGTTATGAGACACTCTTGTCAAAATCCAGATCAAACCACTTCCATGATTAATTACCTTAGGGGCAGATGTAATCCTATTTTCCAGAGGCACTTTTACGGGCGGCTGCTGCAACACTTCTGAACTAAATGACTTTTTGGGCTGAACAGGTGGCCATGACAGGTGGTTGTAAATACTGAAGTGTGGGCGCAGCACTTTTTCCACGAAGCAGAAAAGAGCTTCTGACTCGAAGAACACAACTGCAGCCACAAAACCACATTGTTGTATTCATCCCTCTCTCAGTTGGCCTTTCCATGCACAGTATACAATTGTTGCATCCTTAGCTACTCAAAACTATGGCTGGCGAAAGATTCAAGAAAGATAGCTCTAATTTTTAAGCCTACTGTAAACCTTCTCCATCTCCTTCTTACTGATGCCCCTAATTGATTTGGTTAATTATCTTAGCTAATGCATTTTTTTCCTAAGAGGCTTGAAAATGTACCCAATTATACAGGTGGTTACTTTACTGATGCAATTAAGGTTGAGTACCTGGATCAGCGGTTCTACGTCACGATTTTTCTTGACCCGGTCCAGCAAACACAGAACGTTTAGAGAGCCCAAGTGGAACGTTGTCATGAGGTTTTCCAAAGGTTTCCTGTATTCCAATGGTTAAAGGAATGTTAATACAACCAAACAGGAACTTTGTCCAAAGGCTCCCACATTACAAACATTTGGAATGTAAAGAATGTTCTTTAAACCAAAAAACACAAACAAAAAGTAATATCATAACGGCCCTGTGACTGAAATGTTCTGGGAGCCTGAAACTGTTAGCTGGGAGGAACATTCATTAAGGGAAGTTAACCACCACTTTACCTGCTTCCCCTTGACCTACAGTATGCTGTCTCCACAAAGTTTTCCAAGTATTTCTTTAAGCATTTCTGTGTAACTCCATTTCTTTGGCAGTTTTTGATGCATTCGCATTTGTTCGTAGCGTATATGTATTCCTTACTTGTGTGATTGCAGACTTAAAAATGATCTTGCCCCAACTGACTCCAAAGGTCTTTAAGCTGTCTCCTCGTCACCTTGCTTGTAACTTGGTATTTATTTAAGAAAATCGTGGATATTTAAAATTTTGCAAAAGTGTTTCCAGCTCAATTTCAATATCTTATCGTCCTTTGCCACACTTAATTTCCCGCAGTCCACCTGGGTGCCGGATTGCCTTTAATCAAAAGCTTAAGTGATAGATGAAAGGTGTCAGTCATCCGCTTAGTGCAATTCTGGGGGGGGGGGATAAAATTCTCCTGGTGCCTGAAGATTAGGTTAATACTCACTTTCAGTTCAGAGTGTCAAATTTGACTTTTTATGTAGAGACAGTATAAAAATACCGAAAAGAGAAGACACTTAAAAATTATAGAAACCTCTTAAGTGACTGTCAGTTTGGCTAAAAAGTTTGACTTATTCCTGTATTGGAAAGTGACCAAAACTTCTAAAGTGCAGTGCAAATCTAAACTGGAATAATTGGATATCTGATTTTAATTTTATTTATTTATGGTTGTTATGTTTCGTGCACTGGTGACGTTGGGGTAAGACAGGGATCATACCGTCCCGTGGAAAATGGAAGAATTCAGCTGCACCGGTTCTGTCTCCGCCCCACTCGGAGGAGTTCACTGTCTGAATAAGCAATAATTTAGAGTTTCTGCAATGCCTCATGGGTGAAAGGGGAGAGTATTGTAAGAAATGTGTCCCCGTATACTGCTCTAAAGCCCCTTGACTGAACGAAAGCCCAAGTCTCCCCTGCTGTCCAACCACATTGTGTCACCCTCACATTCAGACTGTGACTTATCAATACCTGATAAGGCTGCCAGATGGGACCCCCGATCATAGCAACTTGAACGTCCCCAAGTGATCATTAACTATTATGGAACCTGCTTTGTGCACACGACCCAGCTTTAGGACCGACCATATAGCGGTGAATGATGTTACTCATAAACTGTTTGTGATGCATGGCAGTATTTCTGGAAAAGTGAGCAATTTAATTTCGAATAAACCGCAAGACAGATACTAGTGTCCAGTTACGGGACATTTATGAGCTTTTGTTCGGAGAATGAAATACTAGAGTTTCCCAGAATTCCTTGTTCTTTAAAAAAAATGAATGGCAGTGTTTTACGTGTGCGTATCTGAGTGTGCATTAGCAGATGACTCATTATTGCATTTATAATGGAGTAATGATACGCACTATTTCCGCAGTTGAACTTTTACTTGCAGATACAGTCTGTCAAATTTTGCATCAGTGGCCCTTATCAGTACTAATTGGCCTGGACCAAATTTATCGTGAGTGAGCAACAGACGTTACATCTGTTCCCCTTATACATCCCCAATATAGTAAGTTTATTTCCATCCAGGAGAGATTCTCACACAGTGATACAAAATAGCGGCCCTTGCCAGAATAACTTGGAAGGATTGTATTGTGCTGAGAAACTCCACATGTCCCGTGACGGCTTAGCTCGGGGTGCTAACTGTTACTGTAGAAGCATATGTCCTGGGGTACCTTCTTGATAGATACCCTAGTAGCATAACAGTGCGCAGTAGGTAGTGTTCTCTAAGAGCTTCTATTTGAATAACTAAACCGAACCATTCGGACAAAGCTCGGCTTCTCCTGTCTTTGAGTTGCGCTGCTCTCTCTCCAAAGCGTCTCCACGGCGCAGACTGCGGTGAGCTTTGCAGGGGCTGCGAGAAGGCAGTGAAAGGTATACATTGTTCCACAGATGGTTTCCCTACATGAACCGTCAAATCCCCCCACGATGGAGACATCGTGTTGCATGTGTACGAGCATGCGAGCATAATAACGCAACTTCTGACACCGCTCGGATTTCATCCCAAATAATACTTTCAGGAATCGGACCTGTAAGGTAGCAGAGACGCCTGCTGATTTATGTCCCTCCCTCTTCATTTAGAATTCATTTCAAAGTTCGAATTTTTTGCTCAAGGCCCGTGATCGAAAACAGCTGCGGCGAAATTTGGACCATATGTTAGGTGTGTTGTGTAAATATTGTATCTCAGGATCCCCGCTTTACATTTCAATTATTACATTTATGCAGTCAGTAAACATGATACACAGGAAATAGGGCAGTAACCTGATTCTGCCCACTGATTCATAATTTATCGGGGCCGTTCCGTCGAATGTTATGGTAGTTAGCGAGTGTAGCACTTGCTCATTTGCATACTTTGAAGCCACGAATGGCTTTGTTTAAGTGCTGCCATCAAGAGCTCCCCAAACGGGTCCCTCGGAATTATGCACATCTAAATTTCTGCTTGAAAAGATGAAAGTTCCCTGTTTTTCGCCATATGTTGCATAAACAGTCTCAGCCCCTGCCAGTGGGGTGCTACATTATCAACTCACAAGGGGCTATCTGTTTTATCTTCAGGTCTGGCCGAAGCTGGCGAATGATAAACTTTCTCGCAGTGACAGAAAAAAAAAATGCAGAATTCCTGGGGCAACCCCAGCCCACTAACCTTTTTTTTTTTTTTCTGTCCAGTACAAACCATATAAATCAAAGCCTCCCACATTTGTAGGAGGATTTGGGGGGGGGGGGCAGCATAGGCTAAATTTCTTAGAAGAATAGTCCAAGACATAGATGTTTTCACAGGAGCCCGTGAATGAGATCTGGTGACAGCTTGTCAAGGTGAGTGACACTTAAATGAGCACTGATGACACAAACCAAGTTTATTTTCAAAGTAATTTTAACTTCTTAGCTCACGTCTCTAGGGATGAGCAAGGATCTCAGGAAACAGAACGTTGTTTATACATATTGATGACTTAAACATAATTCTGCGGCGGTCGGCCCGTCTCGTCCGCAGGATTGCAGCGACACTTATATATGTGTTCCTTTTTTGGGTGAGCTAATAGCTTACTGGATTGCACTGTTGCTTCACATCCCCAGGGACGAGGGTGGGCATGTTCTCCCGGTGCTTTGAGTTCCCTCTGGGTATATGTGTGCCCTGCAATTGACTGGTTAGGGTGTTCCCCTCACCCTCTACCCCATGCCACGTGCAATAGGACCCAGGTCCCCCTACAAACTTGTAGTGGTTGGAAGATGGATGAAGGCATTTTTGGTTTCAATTGCACTCTGGGTCAAAAGACCAATAGCAGTCTTTCTAAATTACGCAATAATTTAGAACAACAATAAAACATCTTAAATGCATCCATTGTTCACCTTTACAGCCTCCTTAGTAATTGCTTCTCATAAGTGCTTCTGAACATTTTACTGGGCTCAAAATCTGATAAAGAGCCTTAGATAAATATAAGAATTAATAGAAGGTTCACATATGGTACTTTACTGAAATGCTATGGCCAATTCCCTTGAGAAATTCTGGCAAATGGATGTAATTTACAGTAGGACAGCCAAAGCACGCAGACATGCAAGGTCATGGACAGTGTGATTTGGCCTTAGAACAGTACACCTCTTGGAAGAGAATGAAGGAATTACGCACGTTTAAGCCAACGCGTGTGTTTGTTTATACAAAGATGTATAACCCTCGTTTAAGATATTTGTCAGCTTGCATTGTCGTTAATGCAATACAAGACAGCATTTAATAAGCAATTAGAAGTGTCTCCAGTGCTGTCAATGTTATCATTCATTTCAGGTGACGTTTGAAGAGTAAACAAGGGAACTGATAAACATTATCAGGGCTGCAGTGAGTCTTAAAAATCCATAAAATGCTTGGAATGGACAATTCTTACCACTGCATATCAGACACTTAGTGGACATGTAGTACTGACTTGTATATTGTGTTAAAGAACAATGTATACAGAGAACTGAATACAATATAAATGGTGTTATTAGAGGCAAATGTCTTACTATGTACAGTATAGTTGTTTAAAAATGTATTAATCAAATAAAACAAATTCTAGGTGTGCAATTGTCATTTTAAAATGCCTTTTTCCAAAAACTAGAACATGTGCTTATTTGACTAGCTATGCCTGTCAGTGCGTGTGAAAGCTTTACGAATGGATTCTTGATGCCTTGAGGTCTTGTTTCGCTGGATGGGATGATTATGGCTTTCAACCTGTGTGGTAGTGTTGCCTTTTCACGGGGGCAGAACCTCTCTGGCGTGTGTGAGAGCAGGGTCAGATTTTAGGGGGGGTGGCTTCAGTGTGGGCGGCGGGGCGTTTTCCGCGGGTCAGTAATGGGTCAACCCCGTCCCGGGTCTGGGCCGTACATAAACACCGGCGGGCGGTCGCTGGCGACGTCAAATCTCTGTTTTTTCTTTCTTTCTCTTTTTTTGGCTCCCCTCAAAGCCGTAAATCCTCCCACACGGCACAGCCTGAAAAAAAAGGGCCAGCTTTCATTAATACGCTCGCATATGCACCGGCCATATTAAACGATTAGCCGTAATGGGATAAACACGGGGCCGGATTTTCGCACAGAACCTGCAGCTTTGTGCCTCAGACGCAGTTGTCTCTGATCGTCCATCTTTGCTGATGCACCTGCAGGTTTTATGGTCTCCGTAGCAATGATGGCTGCAATTATTTTTATTACCCTGCTTTAAGTTTAACATTATTCCTTGGCAGTGGAATAAGCTAATAATTGGTGTATGAATGAAATATGTTTTTCTATTCTTCTTTCTCATTTTTTTTTTCTTTTTATATCAACTGCAGCCAAAAGCAATTTTCTACGGCCTGCGAACTCATGAAGGGCTGCCCCAACATTACTGTTTCTCCGGATACATAATATGCAGAGAATTATGAAAAAAGTCATGACTCAAGTGAAAAAGTAAATGCGGAATATATTGTAGAAACACTGTAGTAGGGATGGGTCAGAGTTCATGAATCGAGGACAGCCAAAAATATTTCTTCAGTATGAAATATTAGCTTTTTAATATAATTAATTCCACATTACATGTTACCTCCTTACTTCATGTCTTAAATGTACATGTAAACACAATGGATCCCCCAATGTAAGTTTTTTTTTTGTTTTTACTGTAAATCCTATTTACGGAAATTAAAGCCTGATTAATTATGACCTCAATGTCAAGGTGTTATGAGGTCATAGGGAGCCAGGGGAAACGTTTGCACATGCAGCAGGCTATGTCTCTTTGCCAGTTTATATACCATTTCAAAAATAATTCTTCATGGGTTTCATCAATTCCCCGAAATGCTGGCATGCATTTCTTTTTCGGTTTAATGAGGTTTCATAATGTAATACACCCGGTTGCGGTCTACGTGAGACACACTTGTGGAATCTATACTCACAGGCCTTTCATCTGGCGTGTCAGAAAGCTTGAAAGGTCAGGCAGCTTCATTGTCACCTGAGGGTCAGGGACCAGATGTTAGCCTTCGCGCTCCGTGACGCTGAGCTGTAATCACCTCCTCCCTAGGAATCAATTTCTTTAAATTACACTGTGCAGTTTGGAACTATCAGCCCATTACGAATATAACGAGATGTTTCTGCGTCGCGTTAAAATGCCATAAGGGCCGTAATGGATTTTAAGTATGGCTACTGGATTTCTGGCCAAAATGAGCATGAACAAAGGGCAAAGCTACAAATAACATAAATAGCTATTGAAACTAATTTGGTCACTTGAATCACTGCTACAAATCATTTTGTGCATAGAGAAAAGCGTTCGTATTATTATTGGGTCACCAGGCTAGAGGGAAAATGCTGGAAGTAACACCTACCTTCGAGGAAATTTTTGTACCTTAAGTGGACGGGATGAAATTATTCTCTTGAAAAGGTACTATATGTGTGATTCCTGCGCTTTCGGCTCCATTTTCTTATTCTTGCCAATGATTTAGGCTCATAGAACATAGCCAAACCTATTTGAGGGCCCAGGGAGGAAAGTAAGTCATCCTCTTCGAAGGTCTTTATCCTTCCGTAGGGATCTATTGATTGGGTGTGGAGTCATAGTTGCATTCTTATTAAAGCAGAGTGTATGACACACTGCTGGATAATGTTGGCTTTAGGCAGACCAAGAACCCAAGAAACTCATAAGAGGACCTTTTATATGGAAGAAATCATAGTTCTGCAAAGACTTGCTTCTGGTCAGGTTCCATCTTAGAGGAGCAAAATTGGATTGGTTGGCTCCGGGTCATCCAATGTTCCGGGGAGCCCAGTCACCGGTGAAAGAGAGCCATGGTGCTGTGCTTGAGTTGGAAGGAGGTGAGGGAGGATTGCAGAGGCTGTTACAGCATGAAACCTCTACAGCGGGCATGTTGACATCAGGCAATGTTTGCCAGAAGAAGAAAGGCATCTTCAGACATACCCAAACTGAACTAAACTATCATCTACCATCCCAAACTGATATCATCAGCTACTGGACAAACACGGGAGCAAAATGTTGCGTGTCACACACAATTGATCACCATTTCAGCTATAAGCAGGAATTTGTGTGTCACATGAAAGGCCTACATATTTAAAATGCCTTCACCAATGCCAGAGGCCACTTCTGAAACACCCCCGAAATATGCCTCCAGTCATGTGCTTCTCCTCAAATAAAATATCTGATGTGACACATCCCTGGCAAAACTCTCCGTTAGACGATAACCCAAAATTATAAACCCATCATTGCCATAACGAGTGGCGTGCATATGCAACCGCATTTTGTGCGAACATTTTATGTTATACATTATTTGAAAAATACTATGATTTTAAACGTGTTGTTATTACCCAAACAAAAGCTATTCCACACTGAATTAGTTTCGTGAGAAATTAGAAGTACGTCATCTAACATACGAGACTTCACCTAAAATGACCTTCATCTTCCCTACAGGAAGAGATGTCTAAAATCTTCATAGTATACAAGTACAATGCACATTTATTTCATCAGGAAGACAGACATCTGATCTAGTTTTGCAATGCAGTTTTCTTAAATTTCATCAGTTTGCTAAGCTCTTTCTCGGTCCTAGTAAAAAGAATTTCTTAAAGCTTCTCAAAGTGAGTCCACATGGCTGCTGCTAGCCATAAGATAAAGTGTTACCAACCCGAGGTTAAGTTATAGTGGAACATAGAGGCAGCCTTTGATATGCAGAGGCTGTGGCTGCTTCTGCTCAAAGCTCCGTCCCGATAGTGTCTGAAGCCTTTGAACTAGGCTCAATATAAAACGCACAGAAAAGTGAAGTCCACTGTCCTTGCCCAGCCCAATAATTACCCAGAGATTGATCTGGATAAACCACACAGTGTGGGGTTACTGAAAACTTATTAAGTCAGGTATATTTTAAATAGTTTCTGCATGTGCTCTTTTATTATTTTTACAATGAAAAATAACATCAGGCCCCTGGGTGTTCTGGTTTTCATGCATATTCGTAATCACTTTATTAAAGCAGTTATTTGCATAGTAATGCTCCTCACAGGGCGTTGGAGGCCTAAATTTTGTGCTAATTAGACTGTGTATTAAAACCCTGCAGTGCTCCTGCCCTTTAAACCCCAAGGTTGTGTGTCTGGAATATTTTAATGCCATTTGACAGTTAAGCTGGAAAACAGTAAATAGGGAAGATAGTAAAAGAAGTAGATGATGATGATGATTATTATTACTACTATTATATTTTATTTCACCAACAACAAAATACAGTCTGAGATCTTGTTGCTGGCCAGAGGGGTCTCCCTTGGTATATATCACACACACTGAGTGTACATGTTGGCTAACCCTTGCATCACTGCACGAACCCTCATAGCACAATACTGCAGCGCGTGACGTCACGGGGGATTTCCCGGCGGGCAGTGCGGCAGGTCGGGCTAACGCCGGTCAGTAAATGGGGTTATGGGGACGCGCGGTTCGCGTTTAGCGTACCCAATTGTTCTGGACAGTTATTAGTGTTGTTCGGGAGTGTGTGTTGCGTGCAAGTGTGTGAGAGTGCCCACCGTGTGTATGAGGGATAGGCAATGTGATGGGCACGGTGGGAAATGCCAGTGCGATTGCCTTTCACTGGCTGCAGAGGTGTTAAATAAACATCGTTGGCACATGGAGCGCTCCCGCCTTCAGTGAGCTTCTGTCTCGAAATGACCCGCCCACAGATCGCTACAATACTGTGCAATACATTCATGGCTCTTTACTTGGTGGGGCTCCCCCACTCATTGTTTTAATATCTCTTTTATTAGATATAAATCGGAAGGCTTGCTGGGTCACTTTGCTCGCCGGAGTTTTGCATTAGCTCGCAATACATTCGCGCTTTTTTTCGGCAACCTAATATAACAAAGTTGTAAGCAACAGCAGACTGACTGACCTACATGCAAATCAAGTGGAGGGAGGATTTTCTGAATGTTGCGCGATCTACCTTTGCGATCTACTGGTCGATCGCGATCGATTTAGCCTATATTTTGCTGCCGGCCGGTGGTCCCTTAACATATATTTAGCCTATATTTTGCTGCCGAGTGGTGGGGCCCTTGGCATAAGCGGTATGCAAGTACGCATTCGCCGTATGAACGGGAAAATGCACGGTAGTTTCTTAATTGTTATAACAGTGCAAATGCGCACTTATTTACGCAGCTATGGCAAGGAATTACAGTGTAATTCGTAAAGTTTATAATGCCTAGTAATTTCATCATGACAGCGCAAATGCGCTTTTATGCCTATGTGCGTCTGCACTGTTAAAACAAGAAACTATATAATACTGGGGATGAGTAAGAAGACCGGTCCACCGAGAGAATTCCCGAAATTTCCGATGGCCAGTCGGCGCCTGAATTTTTAACTGATGTGCTTTTGATTAGTTGAGCAAGCTGTGAATGGAATCTTAAACAGGCAAATTCATATTTCTTAAAACTGGTAATGAATGACTTGCATATAGTACCTTATACACTGCCTGGTCAAAAAAAGTCACTATTTGAATATAAATCAGGAAGTACTTCATGAAGAGCCACTGATTGGATTATTACAGCACAGCAATGTTATGCTGCAGTAAAGTGAAGTCAGCTGAGTACCTGAATCCCATCAATGGCATTTTTGTCTTAATGGCATGGGCATAATCCAGGATGAGAATGCCAAGATTCATCAGGCTCACACAAAGAGTGGTTCAGGGATCACGAGGAATCATTTTCACACTTTCGAAATTTGCCACCACAGAGTCTTGACCCCATTGAAAGTCTTTGAGATGTGCTGAAGAAGACTTTATGGAGTGGTTCAGCTTACCTATCATCAGTACAAGATCTTGGCAAAAAATGAATAGAAATCTGGGTGAAAACATTTTCGAGATGCTGCGAAAGCCTGTGGAAACAACGTCATGATGAATGTGCACCGTAATCAAAGCTAAAGGCGCTCCAATAAATCTTTTTGGCCGGGCAGTGTAGATAAGTTTTCCTTTACTGCGTTTTTCTGCCTTGGTTTTTAGTAATGTTTTGTGTCTAACAGATGATAAATTTACACACAATCTGAACTTATTTTCAAGAATCTTTCAAACAAAACTCTGAGTCTGTGTGTAAGTTGTATGTCATTCACTTGAAATGACAGTCAGCAGTCACGTACTGTAGCCTGCTAGCGTGAAATACTCTACATTATTTTCATGCTGCCTTCCTGCCCTTTCAGTTAAATGCTTTCCCCTGTGTTAATAGGAAACCTCGGCTTATAACCATATCTGGTACACTGCACCATACCCATCGCCCCCAGCTATGGAGCCCTGCCTCACAGCATAGCCTCAAGTCCGGAATTAATCCATCAGTTAGTGGCACTCTCGTTCAAGGTCTTATCATCTCAGCATTGGGGGACTGGAGCAAGGCAGCACTTGTGTGGGCTATTAAACAGATCTTGACTATGGCAGTGGTCAGGGGTCGGATTTCCAGGCTGGTTTGGGTAATTGCTGCTATTCTAGAGGGCTGAAGGACCTATAGACTAGCGCTGAAGATCTTTGCCCGAACCCGACGGGACCCGAGAAAGATGCGAATATGGATGCTGATGAGGTGAGACAGAGGCTAGCCTCTGGCGGTTGCGTTTTGGTTGCACCGGCAACGAAAGCAAAGTCGGAGGTATGTGAAATGGTGTTCAGTGCTGCTGGATGCACCATCAGTGAGCACAGGACCGCGCTGAAGCCATCTACAGTGGATT
This sequence comes from Petrocephalus zakoni, assembly GCA_026774425.1. Classification (NCBI taxonomy): domain Eukaryota; kingdom Metazoa; phylum Chordata; class Actinopteri; order Osteoglossiformes; family Mormyridae; genus Petrocephalus; species Petrocephalus zakoni. The sequence continues at coordinate 6,802,567 of JAODKN010000016.1, read as the reverse complement.
CAACACTTCCTCCACAAAAACATGTAGCCTAATTTTCAAATTATAACTAAATATTAATTGAGTCTTAAATGCATAATGTAGACAGATTATATATGCTAATATTGGCATTATACTTTTATTGAATTACAGCTGCTGTTCACCGTCGCGTTGAGGCCGGATTGTGCAGAGAAGTGGAAAAGTAAATCCCGCTGAGCCTTTATCTTAATTTCGTTATTGCCAAATACCCATCTTAATTTAGAATTTATCTTAATTTAATTAGTTGA
>JAODKN010000016.1:6781961-6793123 GCA_026774425.1 Petrocephalus zakoni | reverse complement strand
ACCTTGGTATGTACCTACAGTGGTCTCTAGAGTACATAGATGAAAGTAAGGTAGGAATTCCTAAGACCCATTTGGAATGCAGCACACAACGTTAAACATATGGAAGATAGTGGAACTTGTTAAAAATGGCACACGCCATCAGTTTGACGAGTCTGAATTCTCGCTTATACTTGCATTATTAAGCATAAATTAAAGTTAAGCATAAAGTGGTCTAAAATGTCAAACAACATCTGGAAGCATCCTACTCAAACAGAAAGCTGAGTGCTCTTTTCAGACTTCAGAATGATCTTTCAGAGGCCCAAATACGAGTTTAATGACTGTCATAATACGCAGCTGTACACCACATAATACTTTGCGCATAAAACATTGAGAACAAGCTTGTGGAGATGATTTAAGTAGGTATTTCCAATCTAAAAATGCATTTCTTAAACCAATGATGTTTAAGTTGTTTGCTTTACAATGTCTTTCTTTTATGCACGTCAACATTGAGCAAAGTCGTGTGTATCTATCAGCACTGCTAATAACCTCACTGTTAATAACGATGCATTTCATTTCAGCTGAAATAACTTTGTCACATTTAAGGAACTCTTTAATCTTTATGGTTCCTCACTCCCGTGCCAGTGAGGGCTCCTAATTGCATGGGACGTCCAGATGTACCCACAAAAAAAAGGACATAGAGGCGGCATGGGAAGTGTGTGTGGGTGAGGTTTGCGCCACGTGTGAGGCCTGACTTGAAAAAAAAATAACGATCACCATTAAATCGAGCCCCATTCCCCTGCCCAGTGGCCCACTAAAAAAGCCACAGCGATCACCGAGGGAGAGCAAACGAAGCCGGGGTAAAGGTAGCCCACCAGTTTCCACTGATGGTTGTAATACTGCCGGTCAAATTGCATTTCGCTCCATAGTGGGTGGAGCCTGATGGGAACCGACTGCTGCAACGGTTAGTTCAGAGGACATATATGGTGCCCACCAACTGTACTTTTAAATCTGAAGTCTACAGCTACAACTCCTTTAGTGTGACTCAAGGAGAACTTCAAAGTGGCTGTGCCTATGGGCCATTTTCCGCGGTCATCTAATGTCCCGCTATAATTAGCATAGTAGGTATGATGGTCATTGCAGCCAACGACATGTCCACCAAACCCAAAGCAGATTTCACTAGATGGAAAAGCCATCAGTTACAGAAATTTTATTGACACACGTGTGCATGAGCATGTGCAAAAATATTCAAGTGTTGCCAGATGATCGGAAAATTTAATGATGCTTGATGATAAACAGAATAAAGTAACAGATTCAGTGTTGAAATTATCGTGTTCAGTCAATGCCTCTCAAGTACTATTCTGAAGATATTTGTAAAGTCGGTAGTTGTAGTAGTTTGTATTTTGGCTACTAGGTCAGCACTTTGGATTAGTACTTCATATTTTTACCAATGATCAATAAAGATAATTTTTTTCACAAAAGATGACATTTATTATGTAATAAATAACAAAATACAGCCTGTTAATTACATTACACCATAGGTGTGTTGAGAGAAATCCTTGGTGGTTGAAAATGACACTTCTGTTTCTATCCACGCATATAACCTTCTGTTTGCATTGTAACAAAATTTACGAGCTGCCAGGCTGCACATGCAACGATAAACTTGGGGAGTGGGCTTTGGATTGTTTTAGACACGGTTTTCCCAATTCAAGCAGAAAAGCAGCACTTACCCATGCCCAGGGCCTCTTGTTAACTATATGTCCACCCATGACTTAATTTAAGGTTTTAAAGCTACAGCCAAGCCCCTGCCTCCCAGAAAGACGTAAATAATCCCTCGGATTCTATGATTCCCAAACTACTTGTATTCATGTCATGAAACAGCTTGGAGATTGATTGTTGATGTTTTAGTACTTGGGTACAGGAGTGACGTGTAAGTGCTGTATACTCAAGAGAAGCAGAGGCATTGCCAGTAATGTACACCTTAAGATGAAAGGGTGAGGCCGTTAGGTCATGGCTTGGAATGATACAAAGCCAAACTAACTGAGGGGAGCGTGATTCCAGTTGAGAGATTCTTCCCGTAAGATGTATATGCTTCTGTCAGTAAACCAGGGATCTAAATGTAAATAAATTCTACCGTTTCCACATAACAAGATGGTCGTTGACTTTCCTTCCTTACTTTACCGCAAATTGATTCCGATTTCATTGCATCAGGAAGGAATATGAACGCAATATGATGTCTTCCTACGAGGTTTCTGGCACGTTCCACTAGTGTTTAAAGAATCACACTAAGATGCGACCTAGAATATGCTACATGTGTAAGAATGTAAGGGGCCAGTTTTATAATTGTTGACGTCATGCAGGAATTATGGAAGTGCATGCAGCTCAAAGGCACTATACTGTTGTCTGGAATACAGGCCAAGTTGTTTGCAACTAATTATGAGACACTTTGATCTTAAGCTATCCCATATGGGACTTGCCTTAGATATTTTCTAAATCAAGGGGGTATTGATTTATCCATCTATGTAACCCATTAATTAATATATTGTTTTTAAAATGGTTGTTGTTTTTCTTTGGTGTGTTGTTGCCTCTATTGTAATAAATTTATGGGGCAGCTGTCTGTTTCACGTTAAGTATTTTCCACTTTTCCTAAAAGGTCGTGCTTGAATAGATTGAGCTGCTCTACTTGGATCATTTGACTGAGTTGCCCAGTGTAACAATGAGTAGAGATCTACTTTTGGGTTCTCTTCTCACCACGTGCAGACGCTTTAAAGACTTTAAAGAAAAGAAAAGAGAATCTGGTGTCAAAAAACACTTCATCTAGAAGTTTCCGGGTCAAAATCAGTCGAATCGTTTCACGGATACGGAGTGACTAACGTCAGACCTGATGTCTGTTCCTGCTGCAGAGGATCTTGCCACTTCCTCGTGGAGTCTGCCATCAGTTTATCTTGTAGTTGGGCAGGAGGATTAAATGAGGTCTCTTGGCATGTGGGCCGCACTGTAATCACCCGACCAAAGCACTTCCTGATGGGGGTTGCACCTTGTGAGAAGGGCGCTACTCACCCTTCATTACACTTCAGCTATGACCCACAATTAAGTAGACGCTCAGGAATCCCTCAGTCCCCAACTCTGTAACCAAGACATACATCAATTTTATGACTATAATCAAGGCTTTTCAAAACTGTATCCACAAAGATGTCATATATGAGCTATGAAAAAATGCAAGGGAAAAAATGCTGGCCTGTACAGTATTCTTAGAGAAAATATCCATAGACACTAACATGGATGAGAAGGATGCTGGAATTAAATAATGTATTATACTCAGGGTCAAAATGGTCAACCAAAAATAAGCAGTTTGGTATCAATCCAAGATGAGTAACAGGAATGTCATTGAACTCATTAAAACAAAATTTTGATAAGAAATGTGAAACCAAAACAGTAGGGTGACCTCCATGACAGGGAGGACACTTTGAGCTAGGACAGGATCTGAAAATACCATCTAATTTCATGGGACCTGGATTTCACTGAGCAAACCAGTCAAAGCACAAGAAGAACTGAACTATTTTGCCAAGCACAGGAGCCTTTCAGGTTTAAAGTCATTTGTAGAACCTGAAGTAGCTCGTAATGTTCTCCGTGACATGGAATATTATCTGGTCACAAAACAGGCACGTCCAAGGTTCAGAGGTTAAAGGTTATAATGGATCTACATTTACCAAAGAAGAATTTCAGACATATTTTTAATAATCCTTGACTATATCCTTAATGAAGGCATATCTATTAAAAACTGTCAGCTGAGGTTTTGGTTAGAAGTCACTGAAAATCCTTGAAATTTCGCCCTGTTCCATTTTTCATATTTGGTTCCAAGTGTATGAGTAATGAACCAGCAGGGGTGAATTTTTATCCACTCATCTGAGAAATGGTACAGCCTACATCCTACGTTGCATGTTGAGCTACATGATGCTCTCGCTATGGAAGCTTATGTAACTTTTTCGTGACCTTATGTCTCTCTGCTTGTCCAGCCGATGGGAAGCTTCACTCCAGTAGTTTCCTCCGTGAGAATGCATACCCTCAATCTAACATTTATTACCATTTTATCCTTACGCATTATCCATTTATCTGTTTTGGCATCGTCTTTGTTCTCAGACAAGCAGGCAGAGAAGGAGCGGACATTGCAGATAGCCTTTTAATCTTCGCCATTATTGTTGATGTCGTATTTGAAAATGGCTTTTCTAATGATTTAAAGCCTGCAGCAAGTTGTTGGGATGTGCAATAGCTGTTTGGAATTAGCAGCAGGCTAAGCTGTTTGGAGACTCTCAGTGGAAACATCACCCTCCGTGAAGAGAAGGGAAAGTATTCCAAGTCATCGGACACATATTCTTTATATTAAAGAGGATTCTCCGACAGCATATGGCAGAGGTATTCACCAGCCGCATGCTCCTTTTTGGGGCTACCCCATCTCCGTTCAGAAGATGACACCACATGAAAAAAATCTGATAAGTCTCAAACAAGAAAGGAATGAGGGCGGGGCAGCTTCAATAATAATAATAATAATAATAATAATAATTAATAATAATCGCCCTCTCGTTGACTAACAATAGCCCAGTTGCTAATACCTGAGGACTCCCAGGGGTTCTGCAAAAAGTACAAGTACCATGTGTTATGGATGTGCTGCTTTGGGGAACAAACGTGTTATCCACTGCTTGGAGGATTAACGTTCATATCTACCCAGTACCCACTATGCTGGCCTCTTGCAGAGCGTGGGGGCTCTGAGGCTAGGGATCTCTGTCAGCAATCGGACGGTTGCTGGTTCGAATCCCATGAATTCCTGGAGCGATTCTACACCGTTGGACCCTTGAACAAGGCACCAAACCTGCAATTGCTTTGTCTTGGGCATATGACATTAACCTACATCCAGCCCTGTGAGCAGGTCCTCCAACTTCAGGGGAAATTTTGGGGGCAGCATTGGCACTCCAGCCAGTGGGAAAAACTTCACACTGTTTAGCTCCATCTGAACAGTGTGGTGCTGAGGTATCACCTTTGTATGGGTAGGCGTGTCCAAACTTTGGACTGACACGCCAACTGGATCGTTGTCTTTGGTGCGTGATCATGTGACTTGCAACGTGTCTTACAATGAACTAGTATCCCAACCAGGGTGTTGCTGCCCTCATGCCATGGGCTTCCTGGGATGTGCTCCAGACTCCCCACGCACTGTGTTGGATAAATGCTTATGGAAAATGGATGAACGGATAAATAATATAGCTCATGTAACACAAATAATCCACATAACATCCATCAAGCGATGAAACATGAAACTAAAATTATTTCAGTTTTTCCTTTTCCTAGATGATTTGAATAAAAAGAACTGCTGCGTGTAATATAGTGGAGTCCACTGAACTACCTGGCAATAATATAAAAGGTCCTTTCGACTAAACTCTTTCTAGATTTTAGACCTGCATGCAGTAGAACCCATTTTTTATTGAAAAACTGTCTGACATTCTTGTGAGTAAGAATTGGCCGACGTTTATACTGCGTTTAAGGACCTTATTGTTAAAATCCCGTATAATAAACATTTTAATGTCACGCTCATGGGAGTGGCATGTAGTCCTGGACAGTTTGTGCTTGCAGGCAATAGTGGTAGCACCAGATAAACCTTCTTAAAGGATACCTACACTTCCAGCTGCAGATTAGATACAAAACATTTATTGCACTTGGAAATTATGACCTGACATTAACATGAATGCTCCCCTAATGCAAGAAATCAAACAATCCTGTCCAGGATTCACAGCTATGGGCTGTAGCACAAAACCAATACGGAGAGGGGTGCATTGTGGTGTGGGCCTAGTCCATTTCCTTCAATGCCACATGGGCGTCTGAAAACCGATGGGCGTCTTGAGTTCTGGGGCGAGGCAGCAAACCCAGTCATGTCAAATGATTGGTCTCTTGAAGAACTTGCTGACTTGGTTGAATCTTCCCTCACAATCTAGTTTGTCCTGGTACGGCTGTATGGTTTCTGAAACAATACCATTTTCTTTCACAGGTCAATTTGGACGACGGAGCAAGTACCTACATTTACCGTGCATGGGTAATAGTGGTACTCTGTTACACTTGTGTGAAACACTAGCTTTGTGAGATTTTAAACAACGTTCAGCAATGGGGTTGGTGCAAAAAAAAAAAAAGAAAAATCTTTGCAGTAAAAACACTAAGACAGGGAAGGCTCCATACTGTGAGACTTCTGCTGAGTTAGGTAGTGTTTCCAGAATTATTATTCTGCATTACTAAAGAAAATCGTTATTTTAATAAGCCCCCAGAAACAGTGAAGTCTACATATGTCCAATCAGACCGCAAAGCATATAATTCCTGTACCATAGTCCTCGTCCATTTTGATATTTGTCGGAAATATAAAATTTTCCTCTGAACTTGCCCACTAATCCAATATGAATGAAATCACAGGCTGGGTCCAAGACAATCCCAGACTGTCAAATTTTTATTAAGTAAAGTCAGTCAATTGGATATTCTCGGATGTGAGATTAAATACCTTCCACTTAAGTCTACTTGACCTCTCTGCTTCTGACACATTGGCCAATGTATCTGCCACGTGCACCAGACACGGGGCTGCCCTGCTCTCTATAAGAAAAGAACTGAGCCAACAGCTGACAGATGGCGTGTCACTTCAGTGAGTCATCTAGGAGTCATCCTTTATCACGGCTCGTGCGTTAGAACTCCCCAGTCTAATGTGGCTTCTGTGATTTAAAACACGGTACGGATGACATGCTATCTGCTGTCGACTTATTTAAAGTGCGGTTATAAGTCCACGCCCCTACCCCATTAATTTTTAATTTTTTTGCAGATGCTGTGTTGGTAGCTGGCGCAAGGCAGAGACTAGGCCTTTGTGGGCTATAAAATCGCACTGTAGCAATCAGAAGTGCATAGGTCTGAACTGCAGACATCAAATGGGGGCCTGCCAGGACTTTGAACTATGAAAATAAATAGAGAATAGGACCACATTGTGTTGGCCCAGCCTGAAGCCTATACTTAGCCTTAGCCTACACTGGTGGAAGTGTTTGGCTTGGATTTTGTCCACCGCATGTGGTAGCTGTAAGAATTATTTTTTTTTTCTCACTAAATCACCATTTCTTGGGGCACACTTGATAAAGCGCTGGCTAGCGATAGGTTCTGACAGAACTAAAGAGTGCCGGCACCTCCCCTTTGTTCCGAAAGCGTTTCCTAGTCAGGACCAGATTTGTGCGGCAGCCGAGGTCCAGATCCTCACGACTGTCTCCTGCAACCTTGACAGGGGGACTGAAAGGGCGATTACTGAAATGGGAAGCGGTGGGCGGCTGAGAGGAAGTAAACGCGTGGAACACTTGAGGTATCCGAAGCCACTTTCCCACTCAGCACAGATGAGCTACACTTTGGTTGAAAGAAAACAGGCGAATGTAAAGAGACTGTACGTGTTGCTTCACATGGACTATAATAATGACTTTTTAAGTTCATAACTCTTTGATGTTTCAGTTATTTGTCAATGTGGCTGACGTTTTTCCACTGTATAAAGGGTACGTGGCTGAACCCGTCTTCAGGGTGGATTTCTGTGCATGGCATTGCACGGTTGACTAGTAGATTCACAGAGTCATCGTCACATCGAGGCGTGAAAGTCAAATCCCGCTCCACCAGGCTGTACCCATCTCACTTGCTTTGGTCAGAGTGACGGTGCACTGCTTCTGAGAATAGCAACAAGACTGCAAGCCTTCTATACTCCAGGAGTAAAACCTGTCATTGGAAAGTATTAAATCATTTGATAAATGTAATTGCTTTAAGCCAAAATAAATTAAGACTAAATCAGCATTACAGAGAATGCTTGCTTTTGTCAATCTGATGAACTAAGGTGTTTTTTTATAAGACCTGATAATATTTGAATTTCAGGGACTGAACTCTATATTTTCTGGTTTTATTCATATTGAAAACATTTTAAAAAAATACTTAAAGCTAAACATATGAAATTTGACAGCATAATGAATCTATAATTGTGGATGTTTCTGTCTGTAGATTTTAAATTGGGTGAGAGGTATAGCTTATAGTGAGTCCATACAGGTTGAATCATTTTATTTTTACTTTATGTATCTATGTAACATTTTTCAACACCTATAAACAAACTCTGAACATTTTAAAGCTCTACATGTTAAAAGGAACATAAAACAAATCAAACGAGCAAATTTAATTTCCCAAACACAACAAAGGGCACAAATCTGGTCCCAGCTGAAGACATTATCCAGCCCTAATTCACTTTTTTTTTTATCACACATGGCTTTCAAGTATCACTTTTCAGAATAATTGCAGACACCACGATTAGCATCTTGCCAAAAAAAAAAAAAGCCACACTGAGTTCAGCTTAACAGTGATGAAGAACAGACCACCTCCAGATTTGAGGCTCTCGTGTTGAGATGTCTGTGACGTCTTGTTATGATGATGTGCGGCTTTGCTTTGAAAATATTAATTGAAGACGTTTCAGATGGAGCATGGATCTCGATCCAGGACGTTTCCCCAGCTGTCTGTACATTTTGGTTCCCATATCCAGGATCCCATTTTATTCCTCCTCAAAGAAATGCCATCTTGGTATCCCACAAACCTTTACACCGGTGGGGTAAAGACGTGATAGTCAATTCCATGTGTTGTGAAGCAGGTGTTCTGTGTCGGCATGAGCCGTTCAACATTTCTTCTCCAACTTGTTGCTTGATGCATGAGACACACCTCTGCTTTGGCTTTAAAGTGACCCTTTAAGGTTTTTATTTGTGGCACGTTAAAATGTCACCCCTTGCCTCTGAACATCATCACCACTTTCATCCACTGTGCATCGGCGTCTGCTGCACATCCGGCAGGACTGCGATGGGCGGGGCACGTTGGCTGCGCATATGCATGCACATCTGCGCGCATGTGCGTCTACGTCTGTGTGCAAGGCTTTTACCTAGCCCACGAGATACCAGCTTGAGGTTTGGTTTACTCTGCGATTACTGCATTTTAATACTGGCCGTACACTGTCCAACTGCTCATGTATGTCTTGGCATCATTAAGTGAGATTCAGGGGCTCGCCTTGTGACATTTCTAACCATTCTCGCGGTGGAAGATCAAAAGACATATCGTTGAAAAAGGATGCAGGCTGTCATGTTGTCTGGAGTGTTGCATGAAGTACGTGGCTCTCCAAGCATGTCCGTGCATAGATTAATTTGTTCATTACACATGCTTTCAGCTGTAATACGTTATGCATGTTTCATATCTTAGCACTTATACAGTTTTTAGACACTGACAGAAGATACAAAACAAAAATATTGCCTTTAAATTATACTCTGCTTGTCAGCCTTAAGAGCATCGAAGATCAGATATCTACTATGGCCATCTTGCCACATGCACAAGTGATTCTATATAAAACTATATAAAATTTAATAAAAACAATATATAAGGAAGCAAAAGATCTGAACTGACATCATAAATAGCCTTTTTCATAATAAAATGTAAAATAATCCTCATGACAACGTAAACAACAAATTCTTGACTCGGTTGGCATAAGCTGCCAATCAGTAGCGTAAAGAAGGCCGATGTTCATCTCAGCTTTCTATCTCTCTTCGGCAATATAGGATACCGATAATTAAGCAACAATGTTCTTGAGACCAACACTAAGCCACCAAAAGAGGACAGAGCGAGATGTAAAAAAAAAAGGACCATGTTAGGGTCAGATTTCACTCAAGACATTTACAGGTGTAGATGTTGGAAAGTTTCTCATTTACCAAATGAGAAATTGTACATGCTTTTCATACTTTCTCCATTTGCAGTTTGAAGATAAAAGGCAACAATCACCACAATATTAAACACAGTATGTTTTTAATATTTGCTTGGATGTGGTATCTGTTGATTGGGACAGCATCCTCATTCATGGGAGTCCGGGCCGAGAACTGATACCTGAGAACCTAGGCGACTGAAGCAGTTTCCACTGTTTATAATTGAAATCTGCCCTTCAGTCTGCCGAGTGTGGCTTTCTTGCCCGGCTCCATGTGAAGCGCCCTTAATCTCTGTCACCAGGCGGCGGGCCTGTTCGTCTGGCTGAACCCTCAGGGCTGACCCATCGGCACCCACGTGTCCTCCGTGGCTGCCAGGGGCCCCTGTCTGAATCCTGCAGCCAGATCAACGTCATCCCCTGGACAAAACAGCTGCTAGATATTAAAGTTCACTGCTGGCCTCCATAACCTTGACTTCAGAAGCCAAACATCACCCATTGTTGCGATCAGTGTCGCGGTTGATGCCTGGTGGTTTATGCTGCTTCTGAGAAACAGGACCTGATTCGTGTTTGTCTTACTCTTATTGGTATGCTTCCTGTTTTTAGTATTTGATCAAAATTGCTTGTCCAGCACATTTGTTGCGTTGCAATAAAGTCACACAGCAGGAATATTTCAGACATGAGGCAACACTGCGATATTACATATTAATCTATACTTTTATATCTATTCTTGCATCTGCCAAATTCTTCACCCGCTGTAATAGACACGACTTTTATGAATTCGTACGCCTGCTTAAGCATGTGAGACATTCCATGGAATTCATTCAGTTTTTATGTATAATATTATACTGGGACGGGTAGTATTATTGTATTTTGTAATTTGTATTTGACTTATTTCATTAAAACGCTAATATAATTTGTATCAAAATACTTTGATGGTCAGTATTTTTGTATTTTGAAAGTACCCATAATTCCCATAATGTTGTGATGATGTCATGTGTGCATTTACACGTACACAAGGAAGTTTAGTTTCTGAGACATTTTAATGAGCTTGCTCGTGGCTTGCCTTCTCGTCTGGCCCGTCGCCAGATTCCTCGTCTGAGCCCGCTACGCCGCCCAGCTCTTCGCGCTTCCTTGTCTGAGTCTTCCTCCTCACCTGGCTCCTTGCCCGAGTCTTCCTCGTCTGGGTCTTCCTCATCGCCTGGCTCCTCGTCCGGCTCTTCACCTGAGCCCTCCTCGTCACCAGGCTCCTCGCTGGGGCCTGCTTGGTCTCGCTGTGGCCGTCGCCCCGACTACTCCCGCTGGCCTCGTTTTGCTTGTGGCCGTCGCCTAGACGGCCCTGGCCTGCCTCATCTCGCCTGTGGTTGTCGCTCAGACGCTCCTGTCTGCCTCGTCTCGCCTGCCGCTGTCACTCAGATGCTCCTGT
>JAODKN010000016.1:6757616-6777167 GCA_026774425.1 Petrocephalus zakoni | reverse complement strand
CTGTACAGTGAGATGCATCGGCACATCGACGCCAAACGAAGCTAACGGACTTTTCTCTCTAATGATAACCTGTTTCATTGCACTATTCGATAGTACGTACTGTAGTTGCATGTACTGGTATGTAGCCTACATGTATAAAACGACAATATAATACTAGGCTGTATAACAATTAAGCTGGGAAAATTACTGTACGCCGTTTCCCTAACTCGAATTTTTTTTGTCCCTTTGAGTTTGACTTAGCGAGGTCCGACTGTATAAGTGTTTTGGCAATGGATTTTATCGGCTAGGCTTATTCCATAGAGCCAGGCTTGAAGCATGGTTGTTTTAATACTAATTTACTGGTCCCCCATCAGAAAAGGCAATGGGAAGTCACCCCCCCTGCCTGTCACTTCCTTGGCTTTTCTCCATCTGGAATGCGCACGATACATTTTTCCATACATCTCTAGGCGTTTCCTGTTGTTTATTAAAGTAAGCTGGATGCAGACGAGGGACCGTCATAACGTCTGCATCAGCGGTCAGGGCCCGGATGGAATAATTCTACGCGCGCGTTCTGCAGTCACTTAGAATGTCGCCTGCCGCCATGCATTTCCTGCACAATCGGATTTTCTGGCTGGGCAGAGTTAAATCGGAGGACGGCACTCGGGTTCGCACGGAGTCGTCGTTTCTCGCTCGCCGATGACATGTGCTGTAAGGAACAAACGACCCGTTCTGAAATGATGGGAGACAGCTGGTGCCTTGGCAGCTTCCCCGTCGGAAAGCCTAAAGCCATGGCTGTGGATTATCGCGGACTTGTTATGTGAAAGGGAATCTAGGTCCTGCGGGCATAACTTTCCAGTCCTCAAACACTAGGACAACCATAGGGACTCGTTTTGCCACTAAAGCACATGCTACCCATTACTGTGCATCTCAGTCTTCGGTTCTGAATCAAGACTTTCTCAGTTGTTCTTTGAGGCTCAAATAAATTAGCAAGAGAATGTACCATGGCCTTCATATGTTGACTTCAAGATCAAACCAAGATCAAACTCTCTTCCTACAAGGCTGTGCCAGCATGCAGCAATCTCTGAATGAAGAGCCTGATGTTTGCAGAATGCTTGCACACACTGACAGTGGATTTCTGTGGTGCCCCAAGTTCCTGCTGGTAAAGACAACATCTAGGAACAGCTAACTGTTTGTAGAGTCCTGGGCCCTCATTTATCAACCACTCGTAGAAACTGTCCTAAATTCTATCCTACGAACGAAATTTAGAATGTCAATAAGTACAAAAAAAATCCGGATTTATCAAATGTGCGGAGGCCAGTCATACGTCATTAGTGACACATGAATGACTAACCAATCAGCACACAGCAAAAATTTCGGCTCAAGTGAAATCCGGGTCCTTTTAATTGAAATGTTTGAAATGGCAGTTTACAAACGCAAATGGCAAGTTAACAAACCGTCCCCCCTGACATGGATTAGGTGGTCACCCTAACTATGTGGGTAGGTTGACATGACCAATTAACTAAACAAAAAATGTGCTTTTGGGCCCACAGTTTGGCTGAATGCCAGCAAAATTGTAACTAGTAGGGAAAATGGGGAAATCACCTCACATTAATTAACAAGAAACCCGTTGAAATATTAATGTTTGGCACCCCTCCCTTAACTCAGTCTGTGGGCCACTGTCCTCCATCACACCAAGACAAATGGCATGACACCGTCATGAACAGGACTTGACTTTTCCTTCTGCATTCTAAATGAGGCCTGAACACTGGGATCTATGGACTTTCACATTAGACGCTGTGCTCTGCATCACTGCCTTGTTTCAGCTTAGAGGTGGCAAATCCTAACACCAAACTCTAATATGGATATTTTGACAAACTTGATACACATCATGTATGCAGCTTTATCTAATTTTAAACCTTGGAGGAGTGTTGTTTTAACACTGTCTGGGTGTTACCCCCTAATTCAAATGTCTCACATTTACCACCACTAAGGATACATGCACAGTATTTTTGTAAATAAATGAAGTCCTTAAAGATATATTTATTGGTGAAAATGTTATCATGATTATACAAAGCACTGAACAAGAACAGCAGCAGCTCAATGCCAATAGAAGCAGCATTGGCCTTCATGGTTATACTACAGAATTTGTATAAATAATTTAAATTAATAAACAAATGTATAAATAAATGAAATCAACATAATAATAGGGTACCGAGGCTCAATGGGTAGAAGTATTACTTCACTTCTCTAGGGCTGGGTGTGTGAATCCCATCTCTTCTCGGTGTGTGGAGTTTGCATGCCCTCCCCACATTGTGTGGCTTTGGAGGTATTTACTTTTCCATTTCTGGAATGTGGTGAGTGGCAACACTAAGTGAACATGTCTGACCCTTGAGCACTTCATGCTAGGCTAACTGTTAACTGCAAGACTCTTTCGGGTTGAGTTGCTTTAATGATTGTATGCCCCGTCTGTGTAGAGTTTGACTGTTGTCTTTGGGGTCTTTGGACTCCCTGAGAATGATGATCTCCAGAATATAACATATCCTTCTTTTACATCAATTCTAGGAATCCTCAAGTTGTAAATACCTTAAAATAAATGCATATTACGTTCTATACCTACTATCCAAGCATACAGTATAGCATGACGTATAAGCATTCCAATTTTTAAATGTTAAAGTCTGTCGGAAAAGTGAAATTTCGCCATTAAGGCCTCTGGCACTGTAATTTGGGCAGAATGTGCTTGTATCTCAAGCGTTTGAAAGGAAAAAACAACACTGTCTGCTTCCCTCAAATCTCAGTGGAACCCTGGAAAATACGAAAATGAGTCGCCTAATTCTTGCCTTAAATACGCTTCACGAGAGAAAAATACTGGAACACAGGACTAGCTGTTAACATAAAAATGCTCATGAATTGGTTAACCGAAGGCCAAGAAGGACATATGATCAAACCTTTGACGGGGAAATGGGAGGCGTAAATGAGGCATAGATCCATTCAGGCACATTATAGGACAACCCTACAGATCCATTCAGGCACATTATGGGACAGCCCTACAGACACATGAAGCTTTCCAGGTTGACCTAATACAGATGAATGCAGGCAGAAGACATTTGGCAGCCACTGGGGCCTAATAATTATTTCCCAAGGAACAAATTCATCAGGAGTAAAAACTCTCATGGGCTGAGGATTAAGTCGTGTGGGAAGAGGAGATCCAATGAGGAGAAAGGATTCCCCCCCGTTAGCAGTTTGGTGTGCCACCTCACTTTGCCGGAGCTCCAACAGCACTTCAGGCTCGTTCTTAATTTTTTCATACGTAGCAAAGACAGTAAAAATTTATACGCTGCGATACTTTGCCCAGATTTGAGGCAGTAGCCGCCTACAAGCGGCGCCCTTAAACGCTCTGCAAATCAAGATTATGATGTCACCTCCACCGCTGAATGAAATCCTGGACGGAAAGTTGAGCGCCATAAAATATGGGCCCCGTCGTTCAGGTTATCACTGACTTGCACCCTTTATTAAATGCATTCAAGACGTACATTCACACATATTGCGAAAAAATATATATACGCATGGAAAATCTGAGAAACTCTTAATGGCATTTCTCTGGGCTGCCCCTGTTGTGTCCGCGTCAACTTTGGCCGTGCGACGATGGCGGCTTGTAATTTTATAGCGCTTGGCAAACGTGTCCAGCCCAAACGTGTAGCATGCCTCTACATGTGGAACAGATGATGCCCCCCGTGCCGGTGAAAAAATGCGAAGCAGCGCTAGGTATTGCCGAGCGTGTTTACAGCGTATTTGAAAGAGGGCACTGACAAAGCACTGGAATATGTAACACCATTACTCACTCCCGCTAACCATTAAAGCAGACAACCTGAGAGCCTTGCCAGTGTGAGTGTGCTCTGAATTTGCAGGCTTTCCTAATTTAGGCTGAGGAATAAATCTAGCCCCCCCCCCAACAAGTTCTTCAGTTTCAAATATGACACACGAGTAAACTTTTCACCACAATATGGTAGTGATTATAACATCGGAGTGCCGATTTAATCCAGAAAAACGGTTAATCCCAGAACGCATATGTAATTCAGATCATGTGCGTGACTTTTCTCAGTAATAAATGTTAAGTCTAAATTGGACACAAATTATAGGAAGGACAAAAGGAGTGTAAGACAATTCTTCAAAGTGAAGTAAAAGTCAGCTGTAAATCAGATTTTTAAATGCCTTTTTCTTGGAGGGGGGGTGCTTAGACATAGGTTCAGAGTTCAGACCAAATTCATCATCCTTATCAGTCTTGCCAAGCCTCCCATCTTAAATCCTCATTTGTTTTCCAAATCTTTGATCAAATTGTGTAATATTATCTCAGGTAAAGGGAGTATTTGATCTTATTTTTTTGTTTCATATGTATTTTGTTTTATGATTTACAGATGTTATTATGTGCATATTGACGTGCCTCAGATTTGTTTGGTTTTAAATTATGAGTGAAATATATAAATGATGTGAGCATTTTATAGTACTACAGGAATTTTTTCATCCATTTTTTGGGAAACTCTGTTAATGTTAATTACATGCACTGCAAGATTAAAGCGATCAAAACGTCTAAGCAGTTACTGTTATGTTAATTGTACTGGAATAAAAAATAAGTGCTTCCTGAAAATTGAGGAACTGGTTTTAAAATATTGTTTCATTCTGAAATGGCACAGTATAGAGTGCCAGTGTTCCTCATTTAGGCGTGTTAAATAGCTGTTGTGTAATGTAACAGATGTGTACTTAAAATCTATTCATTAAACAATAATACGCCGCTGTGCCAATGATGAACTCAGCATTTTAGTATTGTTCAGTCTGCCAAGCTATGTTCATAACAATAAATTTATAACACTTGAGCCATAACAAATAAATTATTTTACTGAAAAATAAATAGCAAATATTCAGATGGATTAAATGTGTATGCAGTTATAAATGTGCCCAGAAATAATCCACACAATGCTTCCTCAATGATGTTGCAAGCGTATTCCCCGGCAGCGCAGTCAAGATGATGCATTTAAATAAATTCAAATGTGTCCATTTTAGAATGCAGATGGCTAGAAAATAGACTTCCTAATTCTCATGTTTGCATGCATTTGTGTATTTTATATAGTACATGGGAATGAAATCCTATGTGTGTTGCACATTCGCTCTTGTGCAAGTATGTTTTATATACACTGCTTCAGTTACTCCTGATATTTTCAGTTTTTGGACTGCTGTGTCTTGTTACTAATGTCTAGTCAGATTTCCAGACTATCCTCACAGGCACAGCTGAACTGCACTTCAGTCGTATATATTAAAATAAAATGATTAAATGTATCAATAACAAAAACATTTCAAAATTTATATCTCGTGGTACTTAAGAATTTGGTCATCTACAGTTTAGCGCCATATTCCCTCCTTTACGTCAAGTTAAGTTACAAGTTATTGTAGAATAGGGGGTTATTTTAACTAGCAGCCAATTAGCTGTGAACTCATTCTTTGTTTACAAATAAGAACGTTTGTGTAAATGGCTGGGGTGTTTCGATAGCCAGAACACATAGATGGAGGTTACAGAGATTTAGCCTAAAAAGATGTAAACATTTACCACATTTATAGTCACTAGCGACCGGTCGAGCAAGAGGAATGGGCGTCTGCACAAACAATAAACCGAGCGTCATGGCACACTCTCTCCTAGCCTCCCTAACGGCACGACGTCAGGGAGGAGCTAAAAAAATATATTAAATCAACATCCCGGTATTTGTGAATTTTACTTCTCCCTGAGTGCACGCGTCTACTTCGGTTAAACATCCGAGAGAAGTTCAGAGTGTGCCCAGCTGGACACTCCCCCCCCCCCCACCGCCATCACACCCCAGCTCAAAAACAGATCTGAGCCTTGGAACGGATTTGAAACGGTTGAGATGGCATGGGGGAAGGAAGTGAAGTTGTGCTGGCAACGCTCTTTTGTTTAATCCCTCTGTCACTTTCAAAGATGGATGCCCTTTCATCAAGGTTACATCATTATTATTTAAAAAGGGGGCCTGCTGAAACTGCGAGCTGTGTGCCAAACCCGCCGCGCATGGCGCATGAGCAATTACAGGTCGCATCCCCGCGGATTATTTGTTCCAGAGGCGAGGAGGTGCTCTAAAAGCTGACGTTACGCACGGCAGCCTGCGCTCTGGCAGCCGCGGCCTGGGTTTGATGTGCCGCAGTCTCGGACGCTTCCCATCTGCCGTGGCACCGCGGAACGGCAGCCAAGTGCCGGCTTCTACCAAAGTGTGACCGCTTGCGAGCGGTAAACAGAACGTGCACCGCATTCGCTGCCAGACTCGTCGCCGGGCACATTTATTACTGAAGTCTTACCTTTTTCGAAGTGTTCAGGCAAATGTCAAGGATATAATTAGCTGTTTTACTGTTTTTAGGGTCCACATTGTTAGGTCCACAGTGTATTGAGAGCTGCTACCCAGTTTGATCATCGTCTTTAGGACGTCAGTGGATACATCATGCAAGCTTTTTAAAATTTTCCCATCAAGCTAAAACCTCAACAAAAATTGTGTGCAATCTGAGTATGTTGTTGTAACTTGTAATGAGAGTTACATGTGTTGATCTGTATTTCTGGGAAAAGGTCAAGATGGAAGTGGTGTTTCAAGCCGGATACAAAATAAATTGTCCAGTCTAAGCTCAACTTTGATGACGTCAGTACCACTGGAAATGTATCATCCATTCTGGTGCACACTAGAATCCAGACAAAACCAAAGGCCGAACATTCATGGAGGAAATCTGATTTCTAACAAGGCCGGTTGCTAACTAACATTCATTTGTATATTTTATTACGGTTCAAAGCTAAGGTGCTCATTTCATATGCATTTAAATCCTCAGTGGATCTCAGAAAAATAAGTCATGAAAGTGAGCCTGGGAGCGGATGTAAACAAGACTTCAAGCAAAGATGGAGCTGCTTTTGTTATTAGATTAACAGGTGGAAAAGCTAACAGGAGTTGGCAGATTTGGCCAAAGTAAAGCAGTCTTCGGAAAATCCAGCCCCATGTCTTTCATGTAATTAATCACGAGGACAGGCTAACACGTTGACGGTATATCACTTATCATCCGAAGGAATGGGCAGATTAAGAAAAGGGCATGTTTCCCCCCTTTTAATTGGCACCTCAGTTTTGATGTTAAACTTCAAAGGTGGTCTATAATTAGGTTTAGGTTCAGGGTGAATATAATTGTATTTATTTAATTAAGAAATGCTAAGTTTGCTCCTAAAGGATTACCAACTGCGTGAAACATAACATTGATTAGTTCTAATCGCGAGAGAGACCAGGTGAATTGGATCCCCAGGGATTTTACATGTGCCTATCCTGTGTACGCAAACATGGTAGCAGTCAAGAAAATTTTTTATTATTACTACTCAATGACTCAATTATTATTATGATTTTGCATGCATTTTTTCTTATTTTTGAAGTTTTTTTTACAAGATATTTACATATTTACACTTACGGCGATAATCTAGATAAAGTCCTTAGAATGAAGTGTTTGGAAGTGATGCTATCCGCTTTGATGTTGTTTTTGCTTTCTTCGGATAGCGTAGTTGTTATGAAGACCTGCTTCAGCACAGATGTCGGACTCCGTTAAGATGTAGGATTTCCTGAAGAGCCTTAAGTTCTCAGCCTCAGGCTTTGCCAAGGTGCAGTGCTTTATGGCTGAGTACACAGCAATACTTTAACATTGATGAAAGCAGTGCTTGTGTGATCATCGGGTATATAGACGGATGGACTGGAGCTATCCGTCATGATGTGTCATGCATATTTTTACGTATAAGGTGTTGCTTTATTGTCCAAGACGGCTAGCCAAGCGGCACTGAGGGAAATGGGGGCCCATCACTCCCCTCATGGCCTTTAATCGGTGGGTTCCTTAGCGGCAAACTGCCCGCTGAGATTTCTCGGGAAATCCGCCTCGCACGCCTCTGCCGGAATGAACCCCGTGTCCCAGTTCTTAAATGTTTAGGTTTTATATACATTGCTCTGGGCCCCGTGCTGTTCACCGCTTGATTCCTGTGTCTTGTTGCTCCGCCCGCCATCCCAGTAAGCCCATTGTGACACAACGATCAACCTTTTCACCCCTGTGGTGATGCTAACTCGTCGATGTCGGAAGGGGCTCTCTTTCTCAGACTCCGGCCTTCATGCGCCACGCCACTTAACGCCGTCATGGATAGATTGTAGCGCTGCAGGTCGCTGTTATTATTCTGCCGCTTCTGAATGTGGGCTCTCCGCCTTCCACATGCATGCTAGCCATGCCGTTTTCGAAGGGGCCGCGGAGGACTAAGCCTGGCGGCCAGCGAATCCAGGCTCTGACGTCAGGGTAACCCAGTCCTCGCATCCAGCGGTCCCTCGTGCAGCACCAGCGAGCCGCGTGCCCGCTGCCAGATCTGCCCTTACTCTTTAGCACGCACTTGGCAGCGGAAGGTATTGCGTGTCTGTAGGATGTTTTTATGAACTATTACTTCTGCTGGCACGCAAAGCTTGTGAATAATCGAATAGCAGAACATATGCTCTCAATGTCAAGATAAGGTCTTTCACATCTGCATACATGGCAACCATTAAGGGCAAAACTTTAAAAACCAAGCTCGTCATAGGTAGCTATTTTCTGCTGCTAAATGAGGACTGTAATTCACCTGAAGGCCATATCATATCCAGCTTCACGAATAACAGCTATATAGTTCGTAAGAAATATGTTACACCGCAGACCTCCACCGTGTCATACAATATGAGTAGTACATCAAAAATGTCTGATTTCCACCTGTTTAGTTTAAAAAATATCATAACAAAAAGCAGCTGCTCGTTTTCAGAAGAAAACACTTATGTTTTTGGGACCCGTCAGCTGACAGAGTCCATTGAGGTGGACATTAGAGCTGAACTTCAATTCATAAATCTCACCTTTTGGACTGAGTGTGTGTGAGAACCAGAGTCTCCGGCTTGTTCCTGAAAGCAGTTCAAAGCAGTAGTAAAAGGGGTAACTATTGTATTCTGTCTGATTACACTGCACAGCCGCAATGGCCTGAAAAGCGTTGTCATGACGCGATCGCTCATGTGTGAAAATAAGTGCCAGTGTACTGTCCCCCCCGGTAATTAACACGTAGCCACCCGTTATTAAGCAGGAACATATTCTAATAATGGGGCCCACTGGGCCGTCTTTGTGAGGGAACGGGACCCAATGGAAAATTGAAATAATGAGTTTGTTTTAGTGCGACAATGCGCCTAATCCTCCGACTGGCACTCGTGTAAAGTGCCTAAATGCAGAGCCCGGGACGCTGCCAGCCCCACTGCCCTGACACTGGCCAGTCCTCTGCCCCATCAAATTCATCTCACATACTCATTCTGTGGAAAGCTCATTTTCGTACCCCAGCCGCCCCACCCCATGCCCGCCTCCTACGGCAGATGGACTGAACATGAGTGTTTGAACCCAAGAAAATTACCGCCTTCTATGTAATATGTGTGGAAAACAATTTCTATGCATGTATTAACATTTTAGACAAGCATCCCTGCTATACAGAGCTTTATGGTACGAGCACAGCTGCTTCGCACAGCGTCGTTATACAAGGTTCTTAAACAAGAACAGAAAACAGAATGCTTTGTTATATGTAGTTTCTAATGTAAAGTTCATGTTAAACAGAGCAATATATATATATATACAGGAACTTTACAGGAACTTTATCTCACTTCTTTGGCTTTCAAAACTATGACTAATGGTTCTAGGTTGTAGTATGAAGAGGCATGTCATTCGCACCGTTTGCCGAAGAAGACTTTCAGTGGTGTGAAATGTTGGTAGAGAGTTGACCTGCACTTAGGCCAGTGCAGCGGAGAATGAGTGTTTGCAGATCTGACTTCAGTTAACAGATGCCTTGCCTTTTCAACCATCTGGCCTAGCTTACTTATCAAATCTTTTTTTTTCCTCCCAACTTTTTTATTGCATGAATGGGTTATTAATTTGTCGGTGGCATGCGAGCAGGTGCAGCCTGCTTTAAACATCTCAATTAAGTTTATACACATTCGAGGAAAGCCTTCGAGCCCACTTACCATCGCTCCCCACCCTCTCCAAGAGGCTGTTCCCAAAAGGTTTTGTTTAAAGTATTAAAAAGCACGGTAATAATGGATCATTTTGCCACTTTGAGGGTGATTCTGGAAATTATATGTTTAATCACAGATATCATTGGTATAAAAGAACTTTAATCAGATTGAGCAAATTGACACTGGACCTGGATGTACAGTATCATGGTCATGATGTATCAGGTTGGGAGGTCAGGTCATTGTTATCCTGGCTTATTCATATGGCATGAGATGCAGCAAGCTAATGCACTGGACGTTTGCAGTATCCAGTGCTCATGTTCGGTCTCCTTTTCATGCTGAGCTCCAAAAGTTCCAGGTTCCCCTTCTTTTGTCTTTCAAATCAGTACACTGCAGATTTCTATGAGAGGCTATGTGCTGCAATGCTAGTTTTGTTACCTTGCAGGAAGTACGTCTTCTAAATACTGCAGATACTGCGAAGGAGAACTACCAGATCCCTACTGGGCCACTTGGAATGAATCTCGCTATGACAGCTTTTAGCAAAGACGGCAAACCTCAAATTCCCCAGTAAAAATTCCAGTTCGCAACGGGCAGCAACATACTGGTGAAGGCCATTAGGATGCCTGAAATCATTACAATCTAATAAAAATAGATGGTTTTTTTGTCAGTTATTAGAGAAGTAAAACCCTGCCATGTGGAATGTTTCCCGCTCAAAAACAAAAAAAAAGCCAATTTTCAGTGTGCCTTAGGGTACATGGGAATTTCCTAAACTGGAAAGGCAGCTGGAGTTCCTCATTGCTAAGTGGTGCTCGCTCATTAGTGAGGTAAGCACGACTGCTACAATACTGCAAGTACGAAAAAAAACATACAAACGTATGTAGACTAACAGGAACATTGAATGCAGAGCTTCAGGCCAGAACACCTGCTGGGGCACCTCTTCGAGGAGCCAACAGGGAGCTTCAGATCACACCTAAAGACTGCTAACATCAGCAGCATCGTCAAGGCGAGGATAACGACTTTCACAGGCAAAAGGTTCATGTCAGTACTTAAGACTAGATGGGTAGAATGCTTAGTAAGTTGTTTTCTGTCGCCAAAGGAAGCCATTCTTTTTTAAAACATCAATGATTTTTACCCCCTAAGTTGTCGACTAGAGTATCGTGTGCTTTCAGCAAAGCAACATTCGGGCTACACATTCATGTTAATACCTTGCTTTGGCATTAAAATACAATGTGGTTAGTTGATAGGTGTGTGTTAAGTCATGTGAATCAGTTTCATATTATTTTTTCTTTCTCATTAGAATTACAAATTGACCAGATTTCTAAGTTACTTTATACTTGATTGGATGATTTTGAAAGCACTGTTTTATAAAATATGATTATAATATGTTAGCATGAGCAGGCAGCTGTTGTAAATTTGGCTTTCCTAAGGTGCCACTCTGTAGTCTGCTGAGGCTTTGGTAGCTACAGTACATGATCAACACTGGAGAAGGAATTAGCATAATTAGCATAATTAGCATGCCGCTTTTTGCATAAATAAAATTCTAAAAATAAAGTTTTTTTTTTAAGGATTCCCAATTTTATCTGGCAGTTTGTTAAAGGGACCCTAGAACTTGGTTTTGGAAAATGACTTCGAGGGGTATGATGGGAAATCGAGAGACTCGTATCCCACTTAACACATGAAAATGACCGAACACAGCAATGTGAATAGACAACACCAGTCATTCTGTAGCTGGTAATTAAATCCAAACGTGGTGCATGAAAAGCTAATGGAGCTTCACTGCCATGACCGAGACCCTGTGTGGTCCAGTTTAGGAGACAGAAGGGGACGTCCCCCTGCACCAAAAAGATTTTAAATTTGATTTCATCTTCCTTAGGGTAGGGTTGAATTGCAGGATTTGGCTGCCTTGTCAGTCACCCTCATCAGTGTCATTTCTAAGTGGCTGATCCAACAGTCCGGATTCAGGGAAGAACTTTGTGTCCTACTGAGCTCACGCCTTTCATTTTTCTTCTCTTGGTAAATGGAAAGGATTTGCATTTGTTGAATAGCCAATATGTGTGTAATCCTTACTCAGCAACAAAGCCTTGCACCAATTAGGTGAACCATGTCTTTTGCTGTGACATGAATTGTAGACAAGCTCCAAATGTCAACTAAGAATACATACTTGAGTATCCACACTTGGAATTGGACAGCCATGTTGCAAATTGTATTATATATTAAAATAAATACAAAAGCTTTCCTCAAATGCTCCATAAATGCATTGAATTGCGTTGTCATGGACATAGCAGCAACTCTATGAACTTCTCTATCATGACATGAATGCTGACTGACAAGAATGCCCACACACACACTTACATGCACCTTTAGCTATTTGTAGAAGATGCAGATTCGAAAGGTCCAAAGAATGTGGTCAGAATACTAATATGCTTCTTTGTGGTATCATTCTGACATGAGTCAGATTCTTCACAGAGGAGCCAATAGCCTCCGTATCTCCAGATTGACTAAGGCATCCCTTCTCTGTCCTCCCATTCTTTAATTACCGACAGGCTCCAGACATCCATGATCCCATATAGTCCAAGCAGGTATAGAAAATAGATGGGTGGATAAATCATAGGTGTACCCCAAAGTACTCATCTAAGACGTATTAAATTCCCCTTGCACTTTTATTTGATGACTTACTCATTTCCCTCAGTATCAACAAGAACATACTGCACCTTTTACTTTTATTGAGTTATGTCAAATATTATAAAAATGACAAATGAAATAAGGGAACAGATTTTCTTGCAATCATCGTCAACATTTGTTTGACGTTAGACATAGAAGATATTGAACTTAAAATGGTAATTTGTTACCATTTTACTAAAATGTAAACAATGCCTAATAGCAGGGTTTGGCTTTTAAAGACATTATTCATGTACATAGTGCATACAAAGCATCGGGACACACTGGATGGGATGCAGACCATCACAGGCCACTTCTGTAGAACAAACAATGATACATTTTCTATACCCATTTGTCCTGTGAAGGGTTTCAGGGCTGATCTTATCCAAAAAAATGTAGGCTGGGTCACCAACCAATCATAGGGCACACGCAGGCATACCCATGTACACCTAATGATTAGCATGTGTTGGAGAAACCCCAGAAAGACATGGAGAGCAAATTGTATTCCACCAAGAATGATGTTGCTCTTTTTTGAGATATCACATGATACTGAAGGTTCATCTAGTAACATTCCCCACCATGAGAACATGTAAGGTCTACACACATAGAACCTGGACGGAAACTCAAACCCTGGTCCAAGAGGTGTGAGGCAACCGTGCTAACCACTGTGTCACCATGCTGCTCCAGATTTTAGTTTCAGTAATATAAATCTATGCTACTGAACAGTCAGGCTGTCGATTGATTTGCCTGGATATACGCAAAGATTCTTAAACTTCCCTTTACCCCAGCAGTGCACTGTAACCCCCTCCAGTACTACGGCTATTGTTCCTGCCAATATGGGGCTGACGCTCAGTGAAGGGTGCCAATGAAAACCAAATTGCTGATCGGAATAGAGATTTCTACCTCGCGCGTCAGAAACACAATATGTCTTGTTTAAAAAGGGAAGTGTTAGATGCATTTAGGAGGTGATGTAAAGGAATGTCGACTCCCTAGCTCTATGCCCACTGTCGGCTGTTTGTTTGTGATATCTTCAATTTATAAGCCGTTTTTTGAAATTTCAGCATCACAAGGTTAAGGAGACCCTTTTAAGACTAGGTGGTCATAAACAAGGCAATATGTGTCTTATCATGGCAGGAATATTAGTTGAAGAGATTTCAGTATCCTTAGATATCTTAAAACAGAGCATCAAGCTTCTTGGCAATACAATTCGCTGTCTGAATATAAAAAAGCCACACATACTAGGGGTTGAAAAGCTATTCTGTTTCAAAGGGGCAGATTTCAATTCTAATCTGGAGATAGGAGCATGGGTTAAGCAGGCCTCCCAATCAGAGGCCTTCGCGAAGAAGTCGCCCCCACCATCAGAAGGTCACAGTAAATACATAAATGACACATTAGCCTTTGTTTAGCTTTTCACCTTATCGGTCCTGCTGACATCTCCATTCAGTCGTCTCCAGCTGTGTCCGAGTTGGGGCTTTATTAGGTTACGCCAAGCAGTACTCCTCTGGGGGTATAGTTGCATGAACTGTGGCAATGAATATTTTTTATGCAGTATCTGAGTTTGATATTCCATTCTGGCACTCCTCGTGCATGGACGACAATGAGGTGTTGGTTACTGAATTAGGTTTTTTCCCTCTTCACTGGTTCCGCAGGTTCCTTAGTTGCCAGTAGCTTTTTGGATTGGTGGCTGTAGTTCCCCACATTGGGGTGCTGCTGGGAGACTCGTGATGGACGGCAATGCGGGTCACCCCTGAACCATGTGCCAGGCATCCGCCATGCTGGGACCACATGGTGGAAGCTCTGGGTGCTGACGTCCACTCAGATGTGCCTGACAGGTGCCCTTGAAGTACCGCTTTGTGAAAATCTGTAGTTGGTAGCAACCTCTGTGGCCTTTAAATCTGGTGATGCAATTATGTCAAAGGCTCAGCCAGGAGACCAGCTTATCGATTGCCCGTTTTAAATTAGGTGAAGAATTAACGAGATGGCTATTGAAGGCCGTCCATTATGAAAAGAGAGCAAAATATGGGTATTTAATGGGAAGAAATGTGACACGAGGTCAGCAGCCGTACACATATAATCGGATTAGCTTTGAGTTTGAACCAGAGAAGGGTCTCCTCTTGAGGTGAATTAGTTTGAATCAGGTTGGGATTGACTACCGCAATGGAATTTGTGTAGACATAAACATATATCCCTTTATTGTTTGGACTGCCATGCTAGATCTTGGAATTAGAGACTCACAGATCTGTTTTGTAAGTGAGCAAAGACACAACTGAATTTTGTGCTACCTATAAAAAATGCAAGTCCTTATACTTTTAGTGCAGCGTAATCTTCTGCAAGGTGCACTTAAATTCAGTATTATGGTGAATGAAATACTGTTTAAGTCCCAAAGGAAACATGGCTAGGTCATGAGACTAACTGAGGATATAGAATCACTTAATAGTTTATTAATCCCTGTGGGGAAATTTTGTTTGCCCCATCTTGAGATCAGGCTTGGTGGTCACAGTGAATGGTCAGCCATCTTGCAGTACCCAGGAAGCTGGGGGGGGGGTTAAAGGCCTTGCTCGAGGGCCCACGGACACGTGAGCATTCTGCTAAGGCTGGGTGTGACCCACCAGCCTCCAGATCACAGCTGCAGAGGCTCAACCCACTGAGCCACACACCACCCCAAATATGTAGCATCCAAGATGCTGAGGTTTTTCTGGATTTATCACTGTGAGCAATCATGAGCCTGTGTCTTCATAGGGCAGCATCTATGAAGCCTGTGTTGCAGGGAAAGTATAATTTGCAGTAAACAGCAGTAAGCTGCCTAGAGTTCACTGCCGTGGGAGTGGATTCACCTGAGCAAACATCACGCAAACATTGCTTGCAAACATTGTGCCTTATGGAAAGGGTGTGTCTGGAGGGTTTTAGGTTCCCACGTGACATCATAAAGGACTCTGGTTAATTCATGCTTTCAGACTGACCCTAGTTTGTGTGGTTAATTGCTGACCTGCTACTGTGGAACTGAGAAAGTGACATCATCAATCAATTAACCAATGATTAACCCCACCTGGAATTAGTCTAAGTCCCATGTTGCATGAGCAGGTCTCAACTAAGAGAAAATAATTTACTTACAGTCCAGCAATCCTTGCTGATAAACGCATTTAGCTGTCCTTGTGTCTGGAATGTCTTAGATTAGTTTTCTTGGATTTTTACACAATAAACCCTTGGAACAACTGTAACCTTGATTTAGAAGGGGGCCTGTGTAACAGAGTTTGTAGAAAAACAAAAATGTTCGCCTCTCAGTTGACAGTGGGGCACTGTTATGGCACAGTGGTCACAACTGGGGGGTTGTGGAAAATGTCAGGTTTAATTAATTTGCAGTGAGGGAAGCAAGTCACAAAGATTTATAAAATGGTTTGTCTGACATGCGATCATTTATATTAGCAGAAATCTGGGAGTTAAACCTGGATGCTATACTGCTTCAGGAAGACTATAATCCGGTACCATCTCGAAATGCTCCATCATGTATCAGACACTCACAGAAACACAAATATGTTTCCATTAGGGGTCATCAAACAAACGTAGAAATCTTTATTTAACTTTGTCCAAAGAATGGATCTCGTTAATTGATCAGCAGCTAATGTCTTTTTCAGTGTCAAGAAGTTAGATCAGATAACAGCGGATTCTTCCCTATCTGCCAGGGCTGCTTTATATTCGCAGGCTGTCCTTAAAATCTGACAAGGTAACGGCGGTTAACATAAACCCCTGGAAGGAGTCGAGGGAGTATCAAGTTTGGAAAGCCTCCACTGCCATCGGTGTGATGGGTTTTGCAGAAGTCCCAGGCTCTGACCTGTAAAACAGACGTGACATCCTGCTGAAGCAGCCGGACAGGGGTACCTCGAAGCACCCCTGGGCCCGACTCCAGGAAGACCATGCCCCTGCAGACTGCTCTGGGGAGGTGCACATACACCCGTAACAGTGCGAGAAGGGACCCAAGGTATGATCAAAAGATACAGCACTTTGCTTGTGTTTAGTGTACAGCAGACTGTGCAGCAACTGAAATAAATGCACTGAAGTAACTGAAGTAAGCTCTATTGTCTTCTATTAAAAAACAGAAAACTTGGGGAATTTAATGAAAACAAATCTGCCTTCTCCTACCTTATACAACTATATATCCCCAAGGACAGTCAGGGAACTCCGTCCGTCCATCCATCCATCCATCCATCCATCCATCCATCCATCCATCCATCCATCCATCCATCCATTTTCTGTAACTGCTTGTCTTATACAGGGATCTGCAAGCAGAAAAAAAGCTTAATTTACCATGATATTTTTGCACTATCCCATTGTTTATTATTTATTATTGTAAACTAACACTGTCATTGTATACATTGTATTTCTTATATATATATATATATATATATATTCTTATTTCTTATTGTATGTATATCTCTGTCTCTCTCTCTTACTGCACTGAGCATGTGTATGGCAAAAAGAATTTCCCTCGGGATAAATAAAGTTTTTTCTTATCTTATCTTATCTTATATCTGATGAAACTTGAATCTGAACAATTTCCTAGTGAACTGTATGTCCTGAAAGTCCAGGCTGTTCCCTCTTGTCAGACCCCCCCCCAACTTATTACTGGTGAAATTAACAGGAAAAAAAAGTTGTTACTTTGACTAGCTCAGCTGTAAATGTTGTTTTTTTTTTGACCGAGAAGGGCAGCTAAAGTCCCTCCTCGGGTGCGCACATAAACAAACGAGCCTTGTTAACTCACCTGGGGGTGGTATTCCAGAAATCAGGATCTCATCATTAACTGGCTAATTGAAGCCAGGGGTAAGGTTTCTCCAAAAGGAATGTACCTGTCTTCCAGTTGGCCAGTTTTCATGTTTGGCTTAAGTTTTCCAGCTAACTGGGACATGCGGCTTTGTGGAATACCCCTCTGACCAGTCGAGGAGCTCAGCCACGTCGTTGTGACCTGCTGTTGGGAGTACTGATTTTAAATTCAGCTGGATTCTATTGAAAACATACTGGGGCTTTTCCTGTGCCCCCCCCCAAACAAACAAACCGATACATATGACTGCTTCTAGCTAGCATTCAGGCTCTGACAGTGAAGCAAAAGGCCACTTGGCAGTTTGGGGAGGATCTGGTCTGACTGTGCTCTCAGAGCTGGATCAGTAAGCAGCACGGCCCCTAGTAAAATCAGCTTTTCTAATTAAAGGTGACCTTCTGATTGCCAGAGCATGTGTTCCTACCTCTGCAGTTCGCATGTCCTGCTAATTTTGCAGCTGTAAGCTGCATTCCGCACTTGGATACTATCCATATTCATCATCAGCAAAAATACAGCTTTTAAAACGCAGTATAATGCTTTACACCCCTGCAGCTAACGGCACATTTCACAAAGTCTGCTGCTTTGTGGCTTCTGTGTGACTACAGCTGATCTTTGTAGACTGAGCTGTGTTTGTTAAAATCCATGTAATATAAGCAAGATAGCGAAACAATTTAAATGTTGAGGGTGTTGAATTGGGTGTATAGCTGAAAAAGAATTACGGTTTAGAGTACTGTCTTTATTTACAGCAAGGTTTTAGTTTTGTATATAAATTTATCAGGGCTTGTGGTGTGTGCAGCTGGAAAATTGGGCTAATTGCTGATTCTGTAGTAACAGGTGGTCCTTTGGAGGGCTTAAGGTCCAATACATGGTCAGCTCCTGCCATAGGCCTCGGGGCCCCCAATTACCTGCATTGTTGAGGAAGTTAAAGCATCATCAATTTTCTTGGTAGGGGGCCTCCCAAGTGAAGCTTTGCCCAGGGCTGTTGAGAATGTAGAGCTGGCCCTGGTTAAATAGGTTAAGCTGCTGTTAAACTGCTGTCTAGATGTACTGAATAAGATACTCAAACTACAGGCCATGAAGCTCGATATGCATGGTCCTCCCTCCCCAGTAGTGAGGAGATGTCATCAGTGGCTCTAATGCCACTGCTTTCAGTGGTTGAAGTACCGGCTGGTTTAATTTAGCATTTTAATGTGATTTGCCTCAGTCATCAATCTCTAATTTAAAATGCATACCTTTCATGATGAATTTCTGCAGTGGGAGTTCAAATTTGACGTTCATGAACGCGATGCTTACTTAAACCTGCACTCATGTGCTCCTCGCGCATTTTTCTCCTTCAGCTGTGATCGCCTTCCCTCAGTTCCCCCAGACCCACTGTGACGGTAAATCCGAGATGAGCGAATGACTATCCTGTCAGCTGTCAGCACAGTCTGTACATTATCAGGATGTATTACCTTGGGTCGCTGCCATTCGGACCACCACAGGTGCAAAGGGCCTTCGGAATGATGTCGGGACTCCCAGGAAATGGTACCGAGTTCCGATTTGGAAGCTACACACTGCTCTCCCTTTAATATCATCTGCATAATTGCTCATATTCTCAGAGGTTGCCCTATGATGGACTGGCACCCCATGTTCCCCTGCCGTTTGCACCATGCTAGTGGGATAGGCTCCAGGCCTCCCTGAAAACCTCCGCCAGATAAGCGCTTGGAAGATGGATGGATGGATAAATATTTTTGATTCATTCACAGCAGTCCTCCACCGAGAGTCCACTGCTCCTTCTGTTACTCTTACCTTGCATTGTCTACCCGTTCAGGTGCCACACACGTAGTTGCTGTCAAAACGCGAAGTGACGGTAGTCTATGGTAAATTATCCGAGCCGTACCCAAGCTGCTCTTCTGTGCGGAAAGGGGCCAGCTGAGGTGGTCCGGGCATCTGGCTAGGGTAGAAGAGATGGCTTGGGAGTGGGAGGTCGGGGGGGGGGGGGGGGGGCGGCGCGGGGGGGGGGGGGGGGGGGGGGGGGGGGGTGGGGGGGGGGGGGGGGGGGGGGGGGGGGGGGGG
>JAODKN010000016.1:6741139-6753783 GCA_026774425.1 Petrocephalus zakoni | reverse complement strand
ACCCATGTAAAGCGCCCTGGGACAACCCTGTTGTGAAGGGCGCTATATAAAGATAAACTGAATTGAATTGAATTGAAACACTTCCCTACGTACTGTAACAGAACTGATCTATGGTTACAAGCCCAATTTACTCTCAGATCACAGGACACAGGTTTCCTTGTCATCCCACATATAAAGTGACAATTGGTACTGAAGCCTTTAGCTACAGGGCCCCTATATTATGGAACAGTCTTCCAGTCCATGTATGGAATTGGGAATCAGGTTTTAAATCTTGTCCCATTACTGTGGGTCACTGTAACTATGGCTGATGGTGCTTCTATATATGCCCTTGTCATCCACTCAATTTGTCCATCAATATGTCTATGCCACGTTCTTTATTCTCCTCCATTTGGGAACCACTAGCATCCAAAGCCAATGTACAAAGGAGCGTGAGCTGGTGTGAAGAGCACAGACCCTGGGCTCCTAAGCAATGGCGGGGAGTAATATGGTCTGAGTCATCTTTCACCTTCATTCCGACATCCAGATGGGTTTAATTTGAAGAAAGCCGAAGGATGGCTTCAGCCTACAATCTCTTTTGGTATGGACAGCCATCTCGGGGGAGTCATTAGGTCTGACATTTGGTCTGCATGGTCATATAATGGAGAAGGAGATTGAAGCTATTGCACCAGACCAGATGGACCCCAGGGCTCAAACACTGTACCCATAGTCTAAGAAGGTAATTCCCTCATTCACACAGATCCACAAATTCAAAAGCAGTTGGGTGAAGTACAAGCTGAAGCCGGGAGTCTTCCATGTCCTCCCCTGTCACCTGCCTGCAACACCGTTCAACACTGAACATGTTTTGGAGAGCAAAGTGCAAAGCAGATTCATACATTCTTCATCCTTCAAACAATTGGAGGCTTATTATTCACATCCCATTATATTAGGCTCCCAATACTGTTAGATATTCCAGTACTTAGGAAGACAAAGTATATATCAATGAACTGTAATGTAGTACATACCTCTGTATGGGGAGCTCTTAAATGTGATGAATTACTCAAATAATTTGAATCTTATGATGGATATCTTTGCAGGTGTACCTGTCAGTAACTCTGAGCAGCAATAAGTGTCATGGCTGCACAACACCTGTGTGAATCTGCCCTTCATTTTTGCAGTTTAACTGGGTGAAGTCCACATTCTCCAGGATCCCACAGTCAGTGTGTCGGGGAGTTAAAACATACCTTGGAATCCACGTAGGTTGGTCCCTTGACTCATTCTGCAGAAACTCTCCCTTCGGTAGCAAATAAGGGGTCATTTCCAGGCGCAGAATGTTTGCAGCTGGAAATGCAGAATGAGGGTTATGCAAACAAGGCGATATGTATGCCAAAAATGTTTTTTCTCTCCCTTGAAGAAAAAAAAAAATCCCCTGACAGAAGTCCGGAATTCCAAATAACTGTACTGCACTTGTCTTTGAGACTCAGAGCCCTGACCCAGATCAGATTCCTGGAACCTGAATTATCACCACTGCCATATTTCCAGTTTAGGACTGCAGCGGTTTGGGACGGACCCTCGGCAGGGAAGAAGCTCTGTGCCACAAGCCAACAGATCACTCCAAGGAGCTATTTCGGGCCTGGACATTTTAGCCTTTATTTGATGCAGTATGTAGTTTTAGAAGAGCTATTTTACACCTCTGGCCAAGAATTTTATAATCACTTTTTGTATCCCGGAGTCCCTCCTATATTCCGGCCTTGGATGACCACAGTTCCACCCCAGTGGCGCTTTCAGTTGTCTTTAGGTAACTGTCTTCATAACAGCCCTTCCGGGTTGGTTTATCAACAGTTAATATATTATTTGGACAATTACTACAACTAATTATATGAACTGATCATTGTCAGTATTTTCAACATGCCATAAATGCAGATTCCTTACCGTACACATCATTTTATTTTGGCATGTATTTTTGAGATTTTTGGATAGCTGTGAGGGTCCCTCATGGCCAACCTGCCCAACTCCTTCCAGCTCAGGAATCCATGCTGATTGATGTGTTTATGACAGGCAGTATTATCCAGTCTTCCTCTCCAGACGATCCAGACAATGAAAGTGGTTAGCATGCTCTTGAGAGATCCATGGATGCACACCGCCTCCATGCATAATTTTATGCATCCGTAAGAAGCTGGGCTTTTTCTCCTTTCACACAAATCATGACAACTTATAAGATTATAGTGGACGGTTAAATGCCTTTCTAAAAACTATCTGAGTGCCCGAAAGCCTTCAGTCACAGTGGAATGGAAAGTTCAGCCGCAGTTCAGCTTTAAGTGGACACAGCAATGAATACTTTGATCCAAATGCACTTCATGGGTTGGGAAAAATGCTTTTGAAAGTATAAAACCACACAGTAAAAGAGGGAAAACTTGGCTAATCTTTACCTCGCCCTGACTGACACTCGACTGTGGGGGTTGCTTAGTGATGATCTGTACTACCAGTTGAATATTCCTCTTTTCAAACTGTGGACCGTAAGTTCTGAGGAGAAGAGTGTAACTGTATATACGTGTACTGTTTCATCTGGATGGGTTCTTTTTATATGACATGCATTCTTAACTTTCTTTACCTCAGTTCCATTTTTTGTGGAAGACGAAACTTTGCTTGAAGGTCGTGGCCATGGCGCATTACCATTTTGACCCTGGAGAACCTAGACCACACAAACCTCCTGAAATATCAGCAGAAAAGAAGATCAATCTTGGCCACTCCAAGAAGGTTTTCCCCTCAAAGAGGATGGAAATTGCAACTGAGTCATTTTTGGCATTCTAATAGCATAATGACATCAATGGTGACCAAGGGAAACATTTCAATGTTACAAAAAGTATCAAAGCATATTATTGTAACCTTCATGCTAAAATAGGTGATTATATATTGGAATCGTATGAGCTATATGAATATGCACTAAAAACCAAACCCACAAAACAGAATAAAAACTGTATTTCAGTCTGAACCTTCGGGCCCATCTGAAATTGTAGGGATTATAATAAATTCTTCAGAGTTCAGTATTCTAGAACATGGTGCCAATATAAACACCATAACAAATTGGACAAAGGATCTAAATTTAAATATGGTGTCAGTTCAAAGTATTTTGCATGAATGTGAAGGCAAAACCCTGTTTAAATCGAAATCTGTCAATTTTTAGCCCTATGCAAATATGACATTTATGGAAACTTCAAAATTCCATGTAGATGATAAATCTCAGGAGAAGTCAACTCTATGAATTTTAGGTACAGTTATAATTAGGACTCAGACCTGTAACCTAAAGGGTACTGGTTTAACTCCCAGGATAAATATCCACTTGCAAATGGTATAACTAGAAACAATGTTGAATCAATTCATCCAGGTAAGATACTTAGGATTTTTAGATAATATAAATAAAAATTTAATCAAAATGTGGCATTTCATATAGTATCCTCCTGCATATATTAGTTTTTTTTAAATCAGTAAGACAACCTAATAATTTTATTACATGACGTAATGGAAACAGTGAATAACTGGCTTCCTGCGTGCTTCTTGGCAGCAATACACATGCAACTGAGATGAACCATTAATTATTTTCCAGTTATTAATTACTTAGTGTATCTTTCTCATTAGTAACTGATGAAAAGGTGCAGATGTTCATGAACATTGTGAAGCTCGTAAAAGTATGGAGCTCTCCGTTTGCACTTAGGCCAGCCTGTGCTATAGCCACAGCTGTGAGACTGTTTCTGGGCATGACTTTCAATGCGAGCGAACCTTCTCAGGGTTCCTCTGTAACAATATTAAAAACATCTCCTCTGGGTGCCTCCCAAGCACAGCAAAACTCCGCTTGTCATCAGCAATACTGTTTGAGAAGATCAGATCTTCCTTTGTTTACTTGCCCATTTTCAGTCCTTTCATATGTCCTTGAAATGCAGTCAGATGCTGGTTTAAGTTTCTGACACTTTCTGAGACAGATTTTTGTCAATTCTGGATGCTTGAATCAGGGTTCGTCGGGGTTTGAGTCATGGCCTGAGTCACGGAAGCACTGGGGCTTATTTGGTCTTTCTTTGAAATGAATTAGCGATTTAAAAATTCAGCCTCTGTCTCATATAGGTTAATCTTTCCGTTATGCGAACGACGGCACGGCTGTCCTCACGCAGAGTGAAATCAGGCATGAAACGAACCGAAAACTGGATGCAGGAAACATGCCCCGCGACAATGGCACACTGTACGAAGCAGGTCGTCAAATACAATCCAAACTGTAGTGTCATGATAATTAAGAACACCCCGAGTAAGAGTTTCGCCAAACAATAATCGAAATGCAAAGAAGTTCAAAGACCTGTGCCTTGAGGAAGTTAAAAGGCAGCTTGAGGTCATTCTTACGTGTCACAGAAGCCCACAATGAAAGTATTTTTTTTTTTTTTACTTTGGTTAACGTGTTGAATCACAGAGCTGCAGATGCTGAGTAGTGCCACCAGTGTGAGGAGCAGGTTCAAAAACCTTCATCATCTATAATTCCCATAAGGGTCACATAAAAGGATCAGCGCTGGCCTGCAGAGACTCTCCGAGAGTAATGCCAGCTAGTTAAGACAAATGGGACTGGCTTAAACTTGGCCAGCCTTGCCTATGTTTCGCAATACTTCAGTGGTTAGAGTTGACTAGAGTCAAGGATGTGTGTTTTAAATGCTCATTTTTCTATCAGACGGCACTACAAAAAAGTTACTACTGTTTATTCATAATTGTATATTCATTTTTTTTGTTTGTTTCTTTTTTTCCCCCCAAGAAAAGCAATAATTATTCAGACTAGATGTCTTAAAAGTAGAGTTTTTTTAGAACTTTTACAGATTTTGAGATTCTGATGTTCTGATGAAGGCGGTTACAGTACAGTAGATGCGCACAGCTCTGTGTTAATGCAAGAAAGCCCGTTTGAATGACCTGCAATTTGTGATAAATTGGAATTCATTTCCTTAACATTACACAGATGCACAATCATGACACGGGACAATGAGCCCTGCGATCGGGGCACAGCCACACATTCGCAATAAGCACTTATTGAAAGCATAGGATGAACGGAAGTGGACACTCTGGCAGGAGTGCCGGACCGTCGGGCGAAGTTCAGACACACGAGACCATTAAGTGGCAGCTGTGCACCTGAACCGCAGATCCAGCTTACAAATGGAAGGCCGAAGAACCAGAGGATTAACAGAAGGTCATCATTCTGACATTGCTTACAGGTTTTTGGTGAGAGCAAGAAACGAGAAGTATATATACAAGAAGTATATATCATATACAAATCTCCCGTGCACATATCTTGGTATAACATGTTTCACATATAAATGCTTGTGTCAGCCCTGGCTTAAGTCACCTGCTATAAAGTACTACATACATTTCTATAGAAAATTCATATCATTAGCATATGATTCGTTAAAAACTTGAAGAGCAGCATCTTTACCAACAGAAACACCCCTTTGTATGAAATGGACACATTTCTGCTACATATTTTAGTCTGTGGGAGGCAACACTGTTTCCTCACACCTCCGGGACCTGTGTCAGAGTCGGTGCCTCGTGGGATTTGCATGTTCTCCCCGTGTCGTTCTGGGGTGTCCTCTGGTCCCCTCCCCCCACGAGTCCGAAAACATGCCGAAGTCCACTGGAGTTACCAAATTGCTCATAGGTGTGAGTGTGAAAGGGTGGCTCCTTGCCTTGTGCCTGAATTTTACCATTTACCTGGCTCCCGACCCCCCCCCCGAATAAGGTAAGTGGGTGCAGAAAATGGATGGAGGAATCGCAAAGTGTAACATGGGGTATTGAAACTTTTCTGGATGAATGGACATTTACAACAGGACGGATGATTGATCAGTATCAGTAAAATCCATATGGATTTCATAATTAAGACTGTAACGTACAGTACATTCCCCATAAACAAAAACAGATGTTACCATTTCAGCAGAAACTAAATATTTACCTATACATTTAATTACTGCCAAATTCTGGTCTGAAGTTAAGCATTTACATCGTAACTCGAGCAAACAACGACTGGACTGAATTCTGTAAAGTGTATGTTCAAAAATAACGTGGTTTAAAAATAGAGACTAGGCCTATATGGAAGCAATTTGTGTTAATTAGACTTTTATTTATGGTCTAATAATTGGGTGCATTTGAATTGTTGATGATGTTTTGCAGATATTTCTTTCATATGTGTTGCTCCAATTCTGCGAGAACATCAAAGCGCCCATAGTTAAATAGATGTTAATGGTGCGTGCGTTTGGGCTCTGAGACCCGACCGTCCCAAAGTGGGAGCGCAACCAGGCAGTCGGTCCAGTGTTTCAGTTACGGTCACAGATTTTAAATGAGGAAGACGCACTTAAGGGGGTGCAGCACGTAGTCCACATTTTCATAACCCAGACCTACACCCATTACATATTTACCATGTTATTTATACAGAATACAGTGGCAGACTTGTATTTGCATTTAAAGTGTTTATATTCTCTACCCCATGTGCATGAACTGTGCTTACCAGTCAATTTTTACGAACATAGATTTTCAAACATTTCTGATGTAATCTACATAAAATAAAAAACATTTTGCATAAACAATATATATTCAGTAGGTTATGTGGCACAGCATAACTTTCAGTGTCCATAGCATTCAATGCAAGTGCAAAAGAACATTTTTGTTCATTAGAATATGAGCACTTTAATAAGAAAAATAAATAAAAAGGGAAATGTAGTCAGATGTTAACACGACTTTGTCATGATATTATTTTTAGTGTAACGACTGTGTGGAGCTGACATGGATGACACTAACTTTGCAATTATCTTATTTTTCACGGAATTGCTAATCTGACTTTCATAGTAGAAGTCATGTTGAGTCAATGTAGAAAAACAACATAAATCTTTAAAATGAAATTTTTAATTACGTCAATGAAAATAATATCTGGCTAGTTTCTGCTTATAACCCATGTGTATTATTTTGGAATTACATCCAAATCAGACCCAGATTTCCACTTCAATATTGCAAGTATCCATTAACGAAGGTTACAGATGATTTAAACAATCAAACTTTGATTGAACCTATAGTCATATACCCTAACATGAGTTATTTATATCTGCCCTTGGCTGAAATCACTAACGTTTGAATCGCAACTCTGTATAAAGCAAGAATAAATGAATAATTTCTGCGGCACTGTGTCCTGGAGAATTACTCTTGCGCGGAAACCCTGGACGTTTTGAGAAGCGATCATCGGGAGCCTTTGATTTAGGAAGCCGGGGGGCTTTGCCTCCGTCTCGCTGCACGTTAAACGGGCCTGAATGCGCTCGCCGTGATTGAGCTGAGGAAACGAGGTGCATTGTGTAGGTGGGAGGAAACGGCAGCATTGAGAAACAATTAGCATGAAGACCAGACCTTGGAAATTGCATTGAGGCTGCAGGAGAAGCGGTCTGGGCGAATGAAAGGAGCGCCACCACAGAAAAGATAGCGGGGCATGGGAAAACCCAACAGGGGAATTATACGACGGATTGAAGCACCCGGCGAGTAGGAGGACGATTAGTCAATGAACGTTATTGTGAAATTAATTTGCTTTAAACAGCTGCCAAACTGCCGCGAATTCCTCCAGCCGGACGAAAAGGCATTTATTTGTATGTGATTTATCCGCTTCTAAATAGGCATACACGTATGCTAATTAAAGCTAGCCTGGGGAATCACCTTTTAAAGTGGCAAGGGGAGAAAATGTCCATTCATTGACCGAAAATAAATAAATAAACATATAGTGGACGTTTCAGTCTTGTGGGATCCCACTCCAGTCCTCAACGAAACCAGGAGCTTTAAGACAATGTATGGGCATTGAACTGATTTCTTACAAGAGCTGTAACTTTTTTCTTTCCCGCGTGGTAATTTTCATTTTAAGTAGTTTGCCCGTTTTTTGCCCTCATTTACCATACACTGCACAACATTGTAATTCTGTTCTGATAAATATTTGCTTTAGGCCTATTTAAGGCGATTGTTTCATAATACCCAAACGTTTAGTGTAGTTTCATAATATACCTATACTGAAGTATTTGGTGAAGCATTTCTTTCTAAATTAGTCGCCAAAATTCAGTTATGATTTGGGCAAAAAGTGATAGCTAAGATTTCTGATAACTTATATAAAAGATTTCTAGATCAATCTTCTGACTGCTTTTTGCGGTCAGGGTAACAATAAAGGTAAAATAATGCAACTGAAAGTATTACATCTGTCCTTAACAAACTGTCATAGTGTTTGTTTGCTTAAGAGCTCAGGCAAGAGACCAGCCAGTTAAAGGACAGACTAAGTTATGTATAGGGAGCAATTGTTGGACCCACCATTTTCAGCTTGATACAGATGTATGTACGGCTGGAAGCTGAGGATGGTATGGTGACCTTAAACCTCCAGGGATGGGGGTTTGAACCCCACCAGCACCCTGCCTGTGGAGTTTGCGTGTTCTATATTTGTTCTTTCTTTGGCTACATTGGTTTCTTCTTATGGTTCAAAAGCAACTGTCTGTACTGTAGTGCATTTGTGTGCGTGCAAGGTACAGGCATCCCATCCAGGGTGTACCCCCAGCCTTGTGCCCCGTGATTTGAGACCCCTCAGTGAACCTGACCAGGATAACTGGTTAGAAGATGCATGTTCAATGTTGAGTTTGTAAGCTCTGAAAGAACTTCCGTAGTTACTGATTATGCATCATGCCAACCAGCTGCTGTCCTGTGAAGAATTAAGGCTTACACTTCTACATGGGCATGTATGTGGAAGTGGTCTTGAGTTCCAGCTGCTGTTTTTTTTTTTGTGGGCACCTAGACTTGTGAGGCTCCTTCTCTGGTGACACACGGTAACCATTTTGCATCTGCGATGCTCAGTGTACTTTATAGTGAATGGGTAAAACTGAAGAGTGAGTTTAAGCAGGATTGCCATGTCCTATGCAAAATGGCAAACATGCGTTGCGCTGCGGGGGGGTGCTGGGATTGTGTCCCACATCCTGTTCTCGTGCCAGTGATTTTAGTGGAGGAAAAATGGTGACGTGCGAGGGTCTTGCACATGCCCAGGCCAGACCAAACCGCTACTTTTATTTATGTTCAGCAGCCTATGTAGTTGTGTTTCTTGCCTGATACTACTGGCACGTGTTGTCGGCCCTTGAGTCAGGCTCAGCATATCTGCTCGGCTGCTCTGGACACCTTCTGCTCTGTGAATGTCCACGCACCATGAAGATCTCTGAAACTGCCTTGCCAGGGGGCGTGTCTGTCAGCATGGGGGGTGGGGGGTAATTGTTTGGAGACTGACTCTATGTTCCTGCTAAGACCAGATGGAGGCATATGTAGTGTCCCCCCCCGCCCCAACAGACCAGTGGCTGTTCACGCTTGGTCACCCCATCCTGATGGCATCTCCGGGGTACTCTCAGCATGTCTGCACTCCTCACACAAACCCTTTATTTTTTATTGGGTTTTTGGTTGGGAGGCAAAAGGGTCAGATTGGTAGGTGGGTGTCTTCTACACTCGGAGAGGGCTAACTAGGTATAAACTTCCTCCGAAGTTATTTGTGTGACCTTTAATGTACCCTGTGAGAACATGGACTAGAAGATTACGAGGGGACAGTCAGACTGTGCTTACAAGGCTTTCAGTGGGCCGTGGATTGGCAAGCCGTCCAGATTTTATAAGATTCCCTTGTAATTATATTTTAATAGCAGTAACTGTTGAAAGAAGTTCACAACACACACGTTTGCTATGCATATTAAAAATGATCCAGTTTTGCTGAAGTCAATAACAGTATAATTGTTAATCAAAAAACTGATTTAAATGAACTTTTTCTTTTGGAAAAAAATTACTGTATGGCAAAGATATTTTCTGTTTGAATCATTTTGCATTAACTAGCCCATTAAAACAGTGTATGGGGTTTTAATAGGAAACATGAAGTCTACTTGTAACCTCCAAGCATGGTTCCATGACTGATCAAACAAGCACAGTGGGAATAAAGTTTTGACCTAAAAGTAGCGTCATGGATAACGCAGATGGTACGGTAACTCTGACGCAGCATCGTCTGTGGCCGCCAAAGAGCTACACGGGTCAGTGTTCTCCTCCTTAAAAATCATAACGATTAATAAATGATATTCTGAAGAATATGAAGGTATGTGAGGAGGGAATTGAAAGTAGATCACATGACAGCGACTGAAGGCTTCGGATGTAGCGGCGTGGTGGCACATTATACGAGTGACATTTACTCACTCAGAGCATTAAGGTGTAGAAACTTCTCAACACTGCCTGGGAGCAAGGAGCCCCGCGACACTGTTTGGAGAAAAAACAGCGCGGACCGGCTGGCAGCGGTACGTGCGGGAGCGTGTTTGTTTTTCATTTCCCACGGTAATTCCCCTGACGCTTTCATGTCTTATGAAAGGCATCACTTGGCTGAGTACAGTCAATATTAAGCAAAGCTATCTAAACCGAGCCCACAGCTTCTTTACAGATGTGAGCTTAAGGACCCCTTAAGATCGGGTGATAATTTGTAGATCTGCAGTTGTTTCAGATGTAAGTGCTTAACAGATGCACAGTGTCCCTCTTTGACATTTGTCTCTCATTAGACGGGCTCGGAATTCCAACCACGTTCTTCCCGGTAGCAGTTCCCTTTGAAATATACCAAGTCCATTTTGCGATCGACTCCTTAAGGATTTGCTTGAGTCGTGAGCAACGCCTGATTTCCCGCAAAAGCCGACAGGCCCACACAGAACATATGCAAGCTTCATGCTTATATGCTTTCCAGTCCAAGATGGAGTCCTTTTTAATAAACTAATTTCTCCAGTAGCCTTTTCATATACATCTATACCATAACAATATGTCCCATAGCTCATAATACCAAACATATTTACATGTTCTTTGCATGGGGAAAACACAGTATTCCAATATTTAGATTACCAACAACGGTCCTCTGCAAAAAATAGCTGGAGAAAGATAGAGTGGTAGAAAAGATTCCAATGACTCTTGTCTTTGTGTCTTGAAAGAAACCACTTCGAAGCAGATTTAAATGGATAAACCCCACCGGGGGTTGCTAGTTATAAAACAGAGCTTTGTTAATTAGAAGCCACTTTGAGTAAACACATTTCCTCATCCTACTCCATATATGCAGAGTTAGGGACTTTTGAGCGTAAACAGGGATTGTCCTAATACTGGAAAGGTCAGCAGAATTTAACACCATGGGATCTTACATACATTCATATAGCTTAATAAGCAGTAGATGTCACAATACCTATTTTGGAGGCTGACTCACGTCATAATGCCTGTAATTCGAAAGTACATGACTCAACTTAAAGACGCAGAGGAAATGTCTTTAAAATATGATCAGCATCTAAAAAAAGCAAGAAAGTCTGAGAGAGTGGCTTTAATCACACCAATGCCGTCACTGGTCTTCCTAAAAATACAGCTAAAGTTTTATTTTTATATTCAAAGATGACATATATTAGCATTATAACCACCACATAAAAAGTGTAAGTGTAGTTTTGATTTATGTAGTGTTTTTTGTATATATGGTTTTCTATAAGTCAGGGCTTTTTCTGCAGACTGGATGGCAGTGTTCTCATCGAGGGGTATTTTTAAAGTCTACATTCTGACTGACGCTCTGTTGCATTTCACCATGTCAGTCACAGGTGCTGGTTTGGAGCCTGTGCAAAGTTCACTTTTTCCAAACTCACCAATAGTGCTTATTTTTTTCCAGCAGGACGGGACATTTTGCCTGGACTGTGATAAGTTTCCCATCTCCGCCTGGGTTCCGACACGGCTCGCTTGTCTGGACAAAGCGCCCCAGCTAGGCTGAGCCCTGCCTCTCGATGAGGACGAAGATAAGCAGGTCGGACCCCAGATCTCTGGGGCCCTTGATGAGCGTTTTGCTCAATGAGCCAGATGCAAATAATCCCTGAAAACAATCGAGAGCCAGCACGGTGGGGTGGTACTGCCCGTGTTGTGCTTGGCCATCTTTGGAGTAGCTCAGTTTCATTTACTGTTTAAAATGGCTTTTTTCGCCTCAGCATGGATTCTACTTAATCTCCAATATGAAACGAGCAGGATCCTCTGGGTACACAATACCTTACCACCCACATTATTAAAAAAATAATTTCAGCCGAGTAAAGTACTGTCTCAGAAAGCTTGCTACGGAAACACAAACATCACCAAATGACATAGCTACACTGCACTAGTGTACATATATTGAAACCTACAGATTTAAAATAAATATTTTTTTATTCTGTTATTGGCTTTTACATGTATAAAGCATACAGTATGTTACAGTTATCAAAAGTGGAAAATACTGGCGTTACATAAGTAACAAATGTAAAAATAAGTAATTCATCTTACTTTCCCTGAAAGTAAGAACATTATTTTCAGCATATGAAAATATCCATAGAAACACAGCTTAAGTCGTTTTAAGTTATTCAACAGTACAAATGTATAAAAAGTACACTTTCTGAAATCCCAAAAGCAAAAACACAGAAAACACGTTCCTTCAGGACGTTCTCTTAAGTGGAACTGTACATGACTTCATAGTCTCTGAGGAGCTGGGCGGCACGTCAGAGTTCTTGAGGAGTGAGCCTCCGGCTTCCCTTTCTAGCTGGTCGACAAGGAACAGCAACTGCCTGACAGTGGCGAAAATGTGCGCCAAGTGCTCTACTCAA
>JAODKN010000016.1:6721525-6733409 GCA_026774425.1 Petrocephalus zakoni | reverse complement strand
GAATTATATCATCGGGAAGGCAGTGCATGGCTACCAGGGCTTAACGTCTGGTGAAATTTCAGGCCGGGCAAATTGAACAACAGGTTTGACATATGATGCGCAAGACTTTCCGGGTCAAACAGTTAGTGTTGCTGGGGGAGGGCTGGATGGTACAGAAAGGTGCCAAATGCTAATTATCCTTTTATTTTACCTCTCCAGCTATGGGGAAGTTTCATTGCGCTAGTTGTAGTGTGGCAGGGGGCACAATCCCTGCCCTCTCTGCAGGTTCTGTACCCCG
The DNA here is from genome assembly GCA_026774425.1 of Petrocephalus zakoni. Taxonomy (NCBI): domain Eukaryota; kingdom Metazoa; phylum Chordata; class Actinopteri; order Osteoglossiformes; family Mormyridae; genus Petrocephalus; species Petrocephalus zakoni. The sequence continues at coordinate 6,733,132 of JAODKN010000016.1, read as the reverse complement.
ACAATTTAATGATTTTAGCAGTTTCCTACCAAATCCCTCTGCACTGTAGGGAATGACTGATATGGAGTCCTGTAGGGCACTTGCACTATAAAACCCTTGACAACCTTTTTTTTACGGAAAACGGCGGAAGGGAAGCACAAAGTCTGCACAAAGAGCGAGGAATCCGGTCAAAAGAAGAACCAGGAGCATTTCAAGCCTCTAACGCAAATCCAAACAGCCCGAGTTTTCAAACGTAATTATAAAGTATGAAAGCCACAAGCAAAACTACCAGTGTGGGCAATTTAATTACAAGTTTAGGGCTTCGAGCTCCTATTCAAATGAAGTAGTGTATCTGATTCTGGATGTTGCTTCCAGAAATAATAAAAAAAAAATTAATCTTTAGCATTTCAAAGAAGCCAGTGGGATTCCTACTGCAAACTGAAGTCCAAAGTGACATTCTTTGCATGTATGTATGTGCAACTCAAAATCCCATTATGTGAACTATCCCGCTCAACACCTCAAAGACTTGATATTTGCAGAGGAACATGACAAACGTTACTAGTCTACCGTTTAATAAGGTTGTCTCTCACAGCATAGTCTTGAATGTTAAAACAGAGGTGAAAAAGAGACATTGCTCACCATTCCGGCTCTTCTTGCGATGACTGTATGGAACTGTCCATCTGAAACTCTTTTTGTGGTCATCAGTTTATAGGTCCCACTTCCCAAGTTAAAGGAGAACTGCATCTGTCCTTCGACGATTTCCAGGGCCAGGAACTCTGCCTTTTCTCCAGTCTGGTTGTCGTGGTTGTAAAGGAGAAGGGCATTGCTCTTTATTGTGGCAAACTTGATGTAGATGTAGTTATTGTTGGGATCCAGACTGGGAAACTCCATGTATGACAACTCCTCAAACCCGTAGCTGTTCAGTTCACAGTGTTTTCCAAAGACACCTAGACAAAAGTGATAATATTATATAAAACATTTATATAACAATATAAATTTAACTGGAGATGATTATTTTGAAAACTATGAGAAGGGTTTGTATATCACTACATGATTTCATGATGTATCAGCTTTTGCATGTACTGGGCAACATTTCTGTTGGCTTAAAGCATCATTATGATTTGATTATCATAGATCATGATTTACATATAATGAGGATAAATAAGTAAAAGATGGTCACAGGTAATGATAGAATCTACATATGATATGACCTCACATACATTCTGAAGAAGTGGTGAACACATAACCGGTATCCAGATCTTTCCAAACCCCCTACTGGGTTACGATACAAGAGACTTCCAAACAGCGTCCTGCTGCTTTTTAACATACGTTTTGGGTCAGTAACTGAATCTATTGCTTTGGCACGTGATGGTGCGTGTAGATGTGCTCCAGTGCTGCTCAGAGAGATCGCTGTTGAGGTTAATTAGATAAGAAGGGCCTTACGGAAAGCCGGTACCAGAACGTTAGCTGAGTATTCACTTACCGAATGGGCAATGACAGTAATATCCATCGAGGCCGTTCTGACAGGAGCCGCCATTAAAACAAGGGTTACACTCACAGTAATTGATGGCAGACTCACACGTTTTGCCTGGGTTCACAAGACAACACATGCAGAAATGGATGAAACAGGGAAGTGGCAACCATGCAGCACATGGCAGGCTTCTGAAATTCATCAGGGTGCTCATTTCTGCTGCCATGCACAGGTCTCACGCCGGTTTCAAGTCATAGGACGCTAAATCTTTTAACCGTGTGAAATGGAGCAAATTCATAGCTAACATAACACATATATAAGCATTAAGCACATGACTGCAGATCAGATAAATGATGTCTTTGGTGGGTTCGGAGAGACCCACAAAGCTAACCTGCGTGATGAAAACACAAGCGAGTATGCAAAGAATAACAGACAGCTCCCTTTGATAAAACATGGAGAAGGTGATGCATGGCATGTCCAGATGGGGTTGTGAGATCAGCGCGCTCGACAGTTTATTTGTACAGCGCTTAGGCTCTGATTTCTGCCGCATAAAACAAATAACCTACTGGCGTAACATTCCTCTTGGAAGCAGATTGGCAAAATGGGAAATGAGGGGTCCAGTAAAAGAGCGAGCAAACTACTGTAAGTCGAAAGGTATATTTTGATAGCAGTACCATTTGTCTTTAGGGAGAGAGGAACTTGTGGTCGTCTGTAATGGTCGTGATACTGAAGGGCTATGCTGACTTAAAGGTTCCTCTCTAAAGTGAGAGGTATGTGGAACAGGGTCCATAAAATACAACTAGCACCTGACTAAACAAGATTACTCAAATATTATAATTATTTCAAATCCATCTTCACTGCCTCACTATAAAATAACACTGGCATTAATCAGCTCAGCACAGTATATAAACAAACAATTCAAAAATGAATCCAGGACAAATTAGTGAACAATTTTTGTACTTATTAACTTGTTGTCAATTAATGATTATGTTTAATAAACAAGAATGTATTACACCAAGTTACGACATGGGAGGGAGTATTTCCTTTATGAAATATGTGGTGAACTACTAATAAGCCCTTATTTGGGTTGATTTTGCATAAGCTAATTAAAAGAAATATGACAAGCTGATTTGCATCACAGCTCATACCTCCCAACGCGTAAACCTGGGCATCAACCCTTTTTGTCCTTCTAACTGGTTTTCTGTGGTTGAAACTGTAATCATCTGGAAGCAAATATTTTTCTTGGACTAAAGCGAGTTGTGTGCGAATAACGTACACGTCCCTAACAGCTGTGCCTGCATTTCTTGCAAAGCACATTCTAGCTCCATGCTGGACAGCCATACCTGTGAATCCGGACTTGCAGAGACAGTTGAAGCCCCCGGGGAAGTTCTGACACAGCGCACCATTCTTGCAGGGGTTGGACAGGCACTCGTTGACATCTCGTTCGCAGGCCATCCCTGTGAAGCCCTCTGGACAGGTGCAGGAGAAGCTGCCTACTAGGTTATGGCAGGTGCCGCCGTTGTGGCAGGGAGCCGGTAGACACTCATCGATGTCTGCCTCACACAGAGCTCCCGTATATCCCGGCAGGCAGCTACAGGCATACGGCTGCAGAGGCCGGTTTGAGACCAGGATGACAGGCATGCTCTCCTCTGTCTTCACCTCAGGCCCCACGCCGAGATGTCTCCTGCAGTTACCCCCGTTCTTGCAAGGATTCTGAGTACAGGGTTCATGGTCAACCATATCAATGCGTGCTCCGCTCTGCCGATGAAGGATGTCTTTGATGCTCTCGAAAAAGGTGGCGACCCCACTGGGATTCACGTACTGCCCGTAGGCCCTTCTTATGGCAGCCGTTAGAAAGGTTTGGTTGTTCAGCTCAAAGGCCCCATAAAGCTGAACACTGGTGCCAAGTCCAGCCAGCTGTGAGTTAGCAATTCGAAGGAAGCTCAGGTAGTGATTGGTAAGGAAGTCCCTCACGGACTGGACATGGAGGCGGATCAGGATGCTGTTGTCGACTGTGGCATTGGTGAAGCCCATGAAGAAAACTCGAATTTTACTGTCGACGGCGCCGTGGACCCCATCGTTACTGCGCACAGAAAAGTCGAAGGTGCCATCGGTGGAACGGGCATGGGAGTTGAGATCACAGGTTCCTGGAGTGATGCTAAAGAGGCTGGGCACGTTCGAGGTGAGGGAGCAGCGGAATGTGTCCTGCACATCTGGGTCCTGGGGTCTCACACTACCTAGAGATCCACCGGGGAACAGGTTACCGAAGTAGTGGACATAGATCTCCACTGTTCGGGGCTCAGAGGGATTGTCATTTTGGTCGTTGATCTGAATGTGGACTGATCCTGTTGAGGACATCTGGGGAACACCTGAGTCTCGTATTACCACATTAAGGTAAAAGTCGCTAAACTGCTCCCTGTCAATTTCCCTGTTGGTTGTCAGAAATCCAGAAGGACTGAGACTGAAGTAGCTGGTAGCTGAGCTGCCGCTGTGCAAGCTGTATGTGAAGGGGCCCTGGTTGGGGGGCAGGTCTGGGTCAGTGGAGCTCAAGGTCATGACGGGTGTCCCTGCACGCTGGTTTTCCATCACCTGGCCCCTGGTCGTCACCAGCGTGGGGCCGTTGTCATTGATGTCTTCTAAGGTCACGATCAGGGTGGCACTTCCAGTGGCAGATGGTGACCCCGTATCAATTGCCAGCAGGGTCAGATTGTAAACAGGTGTGGCCTCCCTGTCTAGTTCAGCAGCCACTGAAACCTGACCAGTCTGAGAATTAATTGTAAAGGCATTGTTCTCATTATCAGTGGCTATGGAATAAGAGAACCTGCTCCAGCTGGGGACGGAGTCTGAGTCTTCAGCACTGACAAAAGTAACCAGGCTGCCAGGCGAAAGGCCCTCGCTTACCTGAACGTCATACAGCTCCAGTGAGAAGACAGGGGGGTCGTTGGCATCCAGAATAGTAATGTTGACAAAGACCTCATCAATATCTGCCCCTCTAATGCTCCCAGCATTCTTTGCTAACACCCTAAGGGAGATCTTTTCCTCTTTTTCACGGTCGAGGAGGCCCGTCACATACACCTGTCCTGTTTTCTTATTAATGCCAAAGCCCTTTCTTCTGCTTCTTCCAAAAATCATATAGTGGACCTCCCCATCCATCCCAAGGTCACGGTCACTTGCAAACACCTCACCCACCACTGTGCCCTTGGGGGCAGCCTCAGAGACCTCAAAGTAGTATTGCTTGGAAACGAAACGAGGCACATATTCATTGGCTCCAACCAGCTGAATATTGACATTTGCAAAACTGCAGCGATCCTCATCTGGGACGTTAAAGGCCTTGACTGTTAGGTGGTAAGCCTGCTTGGCCTCATAATCCAGGAAGCCCTGTGTGGTAATGATGCCCGTGTTGGGGTCAATACCAAATAGGTCGCTGTCCGAGGACTGGATCACGTACGCTATGATGGCGTTTGGCCCTGAATCTCTGTCTGTTGCATTCATCCGCACCACAACGGTGCCACTGGGGACATTCTCCTGTACGGTTGGAAAATACTCATCTGGCTTAAAAATGGGAGGGTTATCGTTTATGTCAGTTATGTGGATTGTGATGGTGATGTAGCCAGTCTTGGCAATCCAGCCTCCATCCGTGGCTGTAACTCTGAGTTCATGAGTTTGTTTTTCTTCATAGTCTAATGACTGTGCCAGGGTCAAGGCCCCGGTCTTACTGTTAAGAGCAAAGAGGCCTGCCTCATTGCCTGAGGTAATATTATAGGTAATGATCCCATTCATCTCTCTGTCCTTATCCCTCGCTGAAAGCGTTCTAATGGCCGCGCCTATGCTTAGGCTCTCTGGTACTGTGGCAGTGATGTGGTTCTGGGAGAATTCCGGTGTGTGGTGGTTCTCCTCTGTCACTGCAACCCGCACTGTGGTTCTTGAGGACAGCGGAGGATTCCCTTTGTCCTTAGCCGTAACTTCAATGAGGAAAACTTTATTCATGTCCGAGGTTAGCGAGGTGGCCACAGTCAAGCAGCCTGTCTGTTTATCCAGACGAAATCTGTTTGAGCTGTTCCCGCCTGATATTAAATACTCAACTTCAGAGTTTAGCCCAAAATCTTTCTTGTCGACAGCCACAAGGTAAATAAGCTTTGTGCCTACTTTGACACTTTTTGTGACCGGGGTGAAGTAGCTAGAGGATTCGAATTGTGGTGGATTATCATTGCTGTCCACTACATTTACGATGACGGTGGTTTCGCTCATGAGAGGTTTAGTCCCTCTGTCTGATGCAGTGACGATGAAACTGTGACGGTTGATATTAACGTTACTGTGTCCGCTGGAGTTGTGATACCTTAACTGCTGCTTGATAAAGATCTCACCTGAGGTAGAGTTAATTCGGAAGAATTCTGACTGTGACCTCATGAAGTAAAATATCTGTCCGTTGAAGCCCTCATCTGGGTCTGTGGCCGAGACACGAGTGACAACAGACCCGACTTCAGTGAGCTCAGGGTAGTCAAGATAGTAAGATGGACGAGTGAATCGGGGAGCATTGTCGTTCACGTCTGTTACAAATATCGTCACGTCTGTACTGACGGTCCAGCCCGAATCATGGGCAGAGACCCTGACAATGTAGCGGTCTGTGTCTTCTCTGTTCAGCGGCCTACTGATTGTTATATCACCCGTGTCCGGATTTATAACAAAGGGAAGACTTGGATCCGTGATGGAATAGCGACTTATGGCATTAGCGCCAGCATCCTCATCAGAGGTCGTGACCTGGGCCACGGTAAAGCCAATGGGAGCATCCTCAGACACCATGGTGCTGAAAATCTGAGAAAATCTAGGTGCATTGTCATTCACATCCAAGACACCGATCCGAACTCTCACAGACGTGCTTTTTGGTGGAATGCCGCGGTCTGTAGCTTTGACTCTAAGATCATACTGCGCAACTTTCTCTCTGTCAAGGGGCCTCGTGGTTCGAATCTCACCAGTTGCCCGGTTAATGCTGAAGCTGTTGTCCTTATTCCCGTCGATGATAGTGTACTCCAGCTGCCCATTGGGTCCACTGTCCCGATCAATGGCTGACACCATGAGCACCCTCTGCGGAGAGAGGTTTTCTAATATCTCGGCCTGGAATGGTTCCCGTCCGAAAACAGGATGGTTATCGTTGACATCTAGTACATTTATTTCCACATTTTTGTAGGACGAATAGGGAGGAAAGCCTTGGTCTCTGGCTTCGATCCAAAGCACATACTTCTGTATATTTTCATAATCAAGACCCTTCCTGATGGAAAGCTCTCCTGTTTGCTGGTCCACGTGAAATGCGCCATCCAGGTTTCCACTGGCGATGTAGAATGATAAAGCCCCCCCTCTGGGAGAGGAGCCGGATACTGTGGTAACCAGAGTGTCCGTAGCTTGACTTTCAGGGAAGGTGAAGCTAGTCTGCTCCATCGTGATGATGGGGAAGTCCGCCCCAGTCACAAATCTGACAGTCACTGTTGTGGTGTCGGCCTTAGGAGTGGCTCCACCGTCTTTCACTCGAACGGTGAGGGTCACTTCCGAGCTGCCTGTCAGCTTCTCGTTGGCTGTGATGGCCCCCCTCACTGGGTCGATCTTGAACTTTTCTGAATTCCGGCCAGTTAAAGAGTAGTGAAGCTGCGCGTTGTGTCCAGCATCCTCATCAGTCACGGTCACCGCAAAGACCAGGGACCCTGTGTATAACAAAAACATTGTGGATTGTCAGTACGGCGCACCTATCATCCCTCTGCATCTGAGCTAACATCAGATAAACAGAATAGCCCATAGTGTGCATAGCATTCTTCTTTAAAGTAACTCAACTAATCTGTCTCTACATACACGCATATCCAAGTACGCCTAAGGACAAATATTTATACATATATACAATGTTGACTGTGATACTTTTCAGTCACTTCCATTTTTATCAGAGTTAGAATGCACGATGTCCAGATGCAATTCCACATACAGGCTAACATACGGTATGCAGGGCATTAGCCAAAAATGACCGCAGGGCCCTGACTACCCATCAGTGAAAGTAGGAAGCTACCTGCTGAGGTAGAGGCTGGGACGTGGGTGACGTAGGGGTGGTGGTGGAAGCGGGGAGGATTGTCATTGACATCCAACACCAGCACCGACACCGTGGCCGAGCTGGAGAGGCCCAGAGGCTGCCCACCGTCGGATGCCACCACCAGCAGTTCGTAGCTAGCCCTGATCTCCCGGTCCAGGAGGGAGCTGGTGATGATCTGCCCCGTAGCAGGGTTGATGGAAAACTGCCCATCTCCGCCTGTAAGACTGTAACTAATGGACACATAATATCACACAAATGAGCTAATTTACTTTTACTAAAACAATTACTAATTAACAATTAATGCTAGTTTAAAATACATTTTAAAGATTCAATTAAATATACATTTAGGCTTTTCTCCATGTCCCAGACTAAGATTTAGGGGTGAAAGATGGACAGATAGAAATTTTGGCTTTTGACCACCCGGTAATGCCAATTTTATCCTGCGGAGGGCACTGTTGGAAGCCCTTATGAATTTGGAGGCTTATTTGTGGCAAAACAAGCAGCACAATGCTCTTAATGCATCATTACATAGATTTAGCTTTTTTTGAGCAATCCAGAAAAGAAGTCTTTAAAGTTTATTTTAGTATATCACTGAGTTTGCAACTCAGCGGTTTGTCTTTATCCTAGCGCGCAGAGGCATTTAAACACAAATGTTCCTCTACTGTAGTTAAGTGCTGGACATATCCCAGAATTCTTTATGACCGAAAAGTCCTACTTTCTGGTTACAAAAGAGTATCAGGTTTCAGGCTGTTTTTGCAGAATTTTCTACCACAGTGCAGAAGCAACCTTCTTCTGACGGACACAGGCCCATATACTTGTAGTGCACATACCCATCTAAGAAAGGTATTTCCCCCACACTGGGTCAGTAATTATAGGTATTAAATAAAATACAAGAAGACCCTACATACAAGCACCTCTTACTACTAATTCACTCAAAAACACAAACAAATATATTTTTTTAAATCTGGTAATGATAATAATGATAGTACTTAATAACTGAAATCCCTTTTACTTGTTTAATGGCTAGCCCCCGTTTGGCATGTGTAGTTCTGTCAGGACCGATTAACATCCTCATTACTATGGCTGCCATGTTGTTACTTTTGTTTGCTGTAGCTTGGTGTGGTTGGTTGGGGGGGGGGACTCCCACCTTGTGTGAATGGTGTACACTAACCTGATGACACCATTGAGACCGGCATCGGCGTCAGAGCCGTTGACCAGCAGGACGTCTGTGCCAGTAGGCGCGTCCTCAGGAACCGCGGTGTGGAAGGAGGTGGCCGCGAACAGGGGGGTGTTGTCGTTGTCATCATCCACCTGGACGACGACGGTGCCGGTGCCACTAAGCACCGGAGAACCTGTGGATTTCAAAGGTGAAGAAATGGAGGGACAATGAACCATTGTTTACCTCAATTACAGTGGTGGTTAGCACTGTTGCTTCACACCTCTGGGACCTGGGTTCAAGTATTCCATGTGTGTGGTGTCTGCATGTTCTCCCCGTGTGATTGTGGGGTTTCCTCTGGATATTCCCATTTCCCCCCCACAGGCCAAAAAACATGCTGAGGTTAATCGGAATTGCCAAAGTGTGTGAGTGCATGGTGTGTGAGTGACTCCCCGGATAGGAAAAGCAGTTGCAGTTGGATGGGTGATTATTGACAATTACCAAAATGATCAAGTATTAGCTTAGCACATCTAAGCCCCTGTAAATAAGTTCTGATGTTCCTTATTCAGTGTTATGCGGATCTCCAACTACGGTTCATGGAAGGAGAAGGAGAGCAGCGCTGTTTGGGCTACACGCTGCGATTCCAGTGTGCTTAGAAAGCCATTTTGAGTAAAAATCAAACCGTTTCCCCACTCCATGTGACACGGAAAAAAAGAGAGAAAGAACGAAAGAAAGCTCTCACGCGCTCAGTGGGGCTGGATTTAAATCAGGAGCAGATGAGAAATAATAGCTTAGCATAATAACAAAAAAACTCAAACATCTGCTCCGTGTGTTACTTCAGAGCACGCTTAAAATTCATTTGCACTTCTTGTTGTCGCACGGCGATAGCATCAAACGTTTCGGCTCGCAAACGGTGGAGCGTTAACATAACACGAGAAAAGAATAATAAGTAAAAGTTGGCCGGTCGCTTCATCGAATCCCCCCCGCCCCGAAGGAAAATGCACGATACACCGAGCTGGGGGGAGGCGTCTCTGCTTCAGGCCTGGACCGAGATAAATGCTGAACCTCCTCCCAGCAGTGGGCTTCCCCATGCCACATTCAGCTGTGTGGAGTTAATCTATTAATTACGATCGCAAAATCACTAGCAATGGCACTATCGCCTTGCATTTAACTACTGAACCTTTGGGATTTTCCCCGTGTTTAGGCAATATGGTTACCTTGGGGTGGGCCAGAAACAATTATTTTGCTACATTTACACATACATCCAAGGCTGGATTGAAAGTATGTAAAATTAATGAAATTCATTCTAGGAGCATAAACTAATCTTCTGAATTACATTCCTGCAGAGCAGAACATAAACACTCAAACACACAAACATTAAAAAAAAAAAAAAAAACGATCCAAGCCGTGTCCAAAAATACCAATCCCAAAAACCGCTGTCCTCAAAATTGCCTTCTGCGGAGTCAGGGGATGAATCATGATATGCTCCCACAGTCATGCTCCTAGCAAAAGCGTCTCCTTTTCCGTGATGCTCCGCTCTTATGACAAATCCGGGGGGTTGAGGTGATTATGGGTCAAAGGCAGTCACCTGACTTACTCTAGTAGCTGGCAAAGTAATCAGGCAAGTATTTGTTCCTACTGATGGAACAGGAAAGAGCCGCTCTCTGACATAGCAATTCCCTTTCACGGCATTCCATTGAAGCTTTCCTCTCATTTCAAGAGAGAAAAACGACACGGAAGTAATATGAGCAAAGTTCATCAGACAGTGGAAGAGCAGGTGTGACATCTATCTGTGGAAAGCACATGCAAACTGCTAAACCATCAGACCACTTTTATGCAGCAAGGGCCAGACTGCAAGCAGGTAGAATTTGACAGTGTGAATGTGACAGTTCCTCATCGCCGTGTGGTCGTATTTCGTGCGAGGAGCTTTCTGCATGAGGACCGGCAATCCTCTTAATTCTGCTTAATTCCAGATGGGTCCCCTTCGGGTGCTTATGTCTGACACATTTATAGTAACTGTTGTGAGAATGCAGAAGAAGCCAGCGTGTATATTTAGCATACTAGTTACTAGTTACATGCAAGTTCCTTTAAGCCCAGGCTTAGAATATCACAGCTCTTTACTTGTTTCAGTTAACATCCATTCCTGTTATCAGATTGTTGAATATTTGTCCTCTTTCAAAGTAGCATCTTGTAGTCTGAAGCAAAGTAATGCATAGAAATTTCTGGCCTTAGTACACTTCAGATGGCTGTGATGTCACAACCTGTGTATAACATAGAACAGGTGATGGCAGGAACCGTGGCAGGCCCAGCCAATGATATCGAGAGCCCTCAAGTGACCCCGCCCCCTCCCTTCTGTCTACCTTCTTTTCCCCAGTGACTGGCCAGCTCAGTTCCATGAGGATTATGCCAGTGATTAGTAAGAATTCTTTCCCCTCTCTTTCCTGTCCCAATCCTGCTTATGTGAGTGCTCCAAAATCTTACAATACTTTCCTAATTTGTTAATTTTCCCAGTTTTGATGGATCCAGGAAATGAAGGGAAAGCTCTCCTGTACTCTAAATGTGTTTTAAAACCATTGTATTGCCTATTTCTTACTCAGTGGACATACGTATCATTACAAGGTAGACACCTGAAAAGCACATTTCTAAAGCTCACTCAGTACATTTTTTATTGTTTTTGAGATAAGACGCCCATTGTCAGACTTCCTCATTATATGTTAAAAGATTGGGAAACAAATCTCACTCAGTCCTCATGTAATTCAACACAGAACCTTCCGGTAACACAAGTTGAGGGGCCACAAATTATGCAGTAATACATGCTTAGTAAATGCATTAATTAACCATTAACTATGCGTTACTTCATCATTAATTAATCATGACGATTCATGTAGTCTTTGCAGAAACTTCATTAGTTAGTTCATTAGTTAATCATTAACT
>JAODKN010000016.1:6689928-6708921 GCA_026774425.1 Petrocephalus zakoni | reverse complement strand
ACAGGCTAAGCACTAACAAGCAAGAAGTAATATGTGTTGGGCTTCGAAGGTCTGGCAACCATCAATGGCAAATGTGCACGGGAAAATGAAAAGCAAAGTGGAGGAGGACTCTCCGGAACCGTCGCAGGCCTACCTGGTGCCATGTCTTCCGGGAGGTCGAAAGAGTACACGGCTCGCGAGAATTTGGGCGTGTGGTCGTTGATGTCGCTGACGGTGATGTTGACTCGCATGTCCGACGACTGCTTGCCGTCGTCCGCACGCACCAGCAGGGAGTACTTAGACCTCCTCTCCCGATCAAGCCGCTTGGTGGCGATCAGGTCCCCCGACTCAGGATCGATGCGGAAACTGTCGTCAGCGCCGCTGATTATCGTGTACGTCACCAAAGCGTTCGGTCCCTAGGAGGAAAATATGAGCTAAGTCGTTATATTTTTACATGACAACTACAATACAGTACGGAAGCCATAATGCAGGATATTTCTTAGAGACCTTATCAAAGATACAAGCAGAGTTGACAGTGGGACATGGGTATCCTGGCAGATTCAGGGGGGCTTGAATTTCTAGCTACATCTCTGGATATAATAAACAAACATAAATAAAATAATAATAATAACAGAAATAATGGTAGAGAATACTACTGGTACTTCTAATATGCTAAGTACAGTAATAAACTGTTTGCTATAGAGCAACATTTTTCTTGGTATTCTTTGTATACATTTTTAAATGGTTAAAAAAACGTAAAGATGCTGATTTCGTATTACTGGATTACAATTACGTAAGTGGGTAAAGGTGATTAGTCTGTCCCCACATGTCGAATGCTATAACCCAGCAATCAGATGAAATCAACACAAACTATCCAGAACGTGTGAGTTTGGGTCTCTTGCTACGGTATTAAGCCATAAGTAGTTAAACCCTACTCTCTGTTCGTAATTTCTTGGACTGAGTTCTGATTTCCCCCCGAAGCGAAAGAAACTCAGGCTGGTGTTTGTCTTTGCTGGAAGAGCGAGGCGTTTTCTCTGGGCCCGCCAGGCTGTCATCAATCAGGCCCAGGCCCTGGGAAATCCATTAGCCACCTGGCTTGCCACTGGCTCAGCCGCAGGCTCCAGACCCCCGACACCCTTGGCCAGTCAGTGAATTATTCGATGGGGCTCAGCAGGAGGAAGAGGAAGTGGGACTTCAGTCCTGGGACATAGTCCCTGACCTTCGCTTAGACCTTGTGCTTTTTTATGGCTGTCCTCTGGCCCGGTAGAAGAAGACGAATCAGATATAAAGATAGAAATCGAGGCAACTGGGACCCCAAAAAAAATAAATAAAAAAACACTCACACAAAAGTCATCCAGCAGATTTGGGCCCAATCTGGATGCTTTCGATGGGCCCTGATCCCAGAGGTGGAGTTATGCATCCCGGCCGGGACATTAGCAGCTATGCTACTACACTAGCGCAGGGATGCTACATCAGCTAAATGACTGTGAGCTGTCACATGCTTGCCCACTGCCAGATCTTTATTTAAATTTTTTTTCGTTTTTCCTGGTTGAACGCTGACCTAAAATGATCTGCAAATCTGGTGAGGCCGGGCTAGGACTACAGAGGGCCTTTTGATCCGCCGGTCCTCGGCTGTCATTTCCTTAGGCATGTGCAAGTAACGAAATATTAGCACAACAGACCCCAGGCCAAAGCACACGCTCCCTCCTGAGGAAGTCACGTCCAAGTTTTCCGAAAAGCCAACGCTTCAGCATAGCGATCTCCCGGGTTGCATAACACTTGTTGTCCGACATATCGACATTCCGCGCTTCACGACGCCCTAAATCACTGAATTTTAGCCCGACGTGAGCTATTTGTTCAGGATTACTACAGCAAATAAATCTTGAGCGCTCCTCCACGTTTTATTTTGCTCAAATGAGTTTTGCTTGCCGCTCTCGTCACGTGTGGTCGTGTCGTGTGTGGCTGTCCGGACGTGCTTGAGCACACAGGGTATTCCACATCCGCGGATTGTGGGATCCCTTTATGGGGCTGTGGGCATCATCTGAATCTTCCTATTGAAATCCTTGCATAAAATCCGAGTTTTACAACTTGCGTTCCTAAATAAGTCTGCATGGCCATATGTTCTTGTTTAATTAAAAGGGATGGGAAGGCACTAGTAAAGTTCATCTAGCCCTCACAATGTATTTATTGTGGTAGAAAATCAGGAGCTTTCTACCACGTGACTGAGGTGTCTCTTGTGATTTATCTACCCTTAGCTATGAGGCAGGAACCACACTATGTATATTGATTCTCACGTAAATGTTTGATTTCATGTGTTTAAGAACCTTTTGGTCATATATTGAAAGATACAACATGTATCAGTCTCCAGTTTGAGGAAAATGAGACATTCTTTTAAAATTATGGACTGGAGATCATGTTAAGTTGTGAATGTCTCAGATGTTAGTTTCACATAGTGGCGAGGTTACGGCCCGTTAACAAATCTGCCTGCTTTATATGGGCTGTAAAGCATTCATTTACACATTCTCACCGGCCCTTCAGAAAGCCCTTTCTACAATGGCCTTAACACTTCACCTCTGCTGAAAGCTTTAGAATTTCTCTGGCCGCGCTCGAGGCCGCGGTCCTCAGAGAAGCTCGCGAGCAGCGGATTGCAGTCGGTGGTGGGTTTCAAGTCCACATCCTGCATGAGGCGTGGAAGATGAAGTCCTTCCATAATCAAGAGTGAAGTCAATGATGTAATGTGAACTACAGGAGCCGTACTGGGACCATCTGCATAACGTGAAGAATCAATCGTTGCACATTACCCCAGGATTCCTCAAAGCTACGCTCTCCGGACTTCTCAGGTAACAGCCCCGTGTGATGTCTGGGGACATTCTGTGCCTGAAACAGCAACCGTGTCTTTCAGGCCAAGAACATTCATATTTGCGGTCGGATAATTTGTGGGCGAATTTAGAACTGCATGACTTGGGCAAAAAAAAAAAACTCACAAGAGTAACAGAAACCAACTTCCTTACTTAATTTCACATTTCTTTCTATTTTTTCATCACATTATGCCAGATTCTAAGATGTCAAACCCCATCACACTAAGGGGCTATTCAGGACTCTATCAGTGCACTTCTTATTCAGGCTGAACCGTTATTGTACTTAATGTCATTAAGAACATTATGTGCAGGAAGGGTCCCTTGAGTAGAACTTCATATTTTGGAAACCAGTCTTCATTAGTCAGCCACAATTTAGTGCTGTATGATTGTCACACGCTGGTTCTGTTTGACACCCTGGTCCTGGGGGAATGGTATTTTAGATATGGTGGTCATAACAATAAAACCCTCTTGTCATCCTGACTTGATAACTCCAGAATCCACTCCACCTGAGATATGAACCAGTCATTTTTCTGTCTGGTTTATCCAAAAATTCTCATATGTCTTCATGAGTAAACCGCTTGCAGTACTCACGAGAAGGTCATCACACCCTCTTTAGGAATCATCAGGAATCTTCTGGGCAGCAGAGTGGAAACAGCTTTACCTCATCAGCGTCCGTCGCCGTTAGCTGCACTATCTTGGACCCGTCTCCGACGTTCTCCTCGATGGTCACGTCGAGCATGTCGCTGGGGAATATCGGAGGGTTGTCATTGATATCCTGCAGCGTTATCTCCACCTGGGGAGCAAAAGCGAAATGAATTTTGTAGGTGTTATTAGTCAAGTCCACTGCAGCCCTGGACTATACCACAATGTACTCCACAGGTTTCAGGCTGTCTAGAAAAAAAACACAATAAACTGGTATAAGATTTCACACATTTCAGTTAATGTTAAATAGGTGACGGGACATCTAGCAGCAGGAAATATATTTTATAATAGATCTGTTTTTTAAATGAAATCTTCAATTATTCACCCACATTTGTAACGAGACGCTTGAATATAAACTGTATTTCATTGCAGAAGCAGGTGGTGGATGTTAGAGGATCCTCGGAGGTCTCCATTTCTCAGAGCATAGCTTCCTGCTTCTCTGAAGGCCGCCAAAGTCTCCAAAAGAACCGCTCTCGCCATAAACAGTGTCGGACAGAAAGACGAGATGGTGCAAAACGTGTTTGTCGTGTGTTTACATGCCTGCGACCGGCCCCAGGATCGCAATATTTGCAATCTAATCCTGCGATTCAAATTCAGCCCTGTAGCGAGTGCCGATGTAAATACGAACTTGGAGGCTAGTAAACAGTACTGCACTTGAATCATAAACAAACATTCATTTGGCACTCGTTGTTTGGGGATCCTATAAATATGAAATCGTAATGTTTGTCGTGGGACAACAGTGGCTATTAAGGTTGACGGCATCACAGGCATTGCTGCCCCAGGACCGAATGTCTACTCTTCCTCACAATAAAGCATAAGTTGGGCACAGCTGTCCCATGTCCACGGAGACGGTGTGCAAATCGAGTTTGCCTGCCGAGTTCATTCAGCATAGTCGACAGGATCCAAGACCACAAAACCACCAAGGAGAGAGGAGGAGGCAGAGAAGGGAGAGGTATTTATTTTACTAGTGACAAAAAAATCAGCCTTCGCATATTCTGTAAGTCTTCACAGCAAGATTCTAATAGATGAATTGGCCCTCTCTTTAGATGATAAAGTTTCTAAATACAACTCAAACACAAGGCTTGCGTAATGGATTTCTCAGACAGTCCAACATAAATGAAGCAATCGCTGATGCATATTTAAACGACTTTCTTTACGCACATTGAAGGAAAAAAAGTCCCCTTTCCTCGATGAATAATCATTGTACTTTCTCAAACGTGAAGTTTAAAAATATTAAATACAATTAGAAGGCTTTCCTCATGTCTACAAATTAAACGAATTGAAAGGTTAAGTTTGAAAAACCCTGCCTCTGTCCAGCCTCCGGCTGCAAATGCAGAATCTTTTGTGCGCAGAATCCTCGTGAATCTTAGAGAAGCTGAGATGGTGGGTCGGGATGTGCAGTGGGAACAGTACCGTCAACAAACAGTGAATATTTATTCTACATTTGCATTCCATTGGTATGGAAATGTCGTACCAAACCAGCTAGGAACTAAGGCGGTCTTAAGGAGTAAGGTGCATCTGCCAGCATGAGGTTAACTCCGGAGTAGCTAGTGAAAAATTCATCGTGAGAAGAGGAAGGGACTTAGGGGAGATGAACGATGCCCGTTCTACATTATCCGTCGCTCACCGGGCGATGAAGGGCTTGGCATAGGTGAAACACCTTGGTTTACACGAAAAAGATTCCCTTTTAGCTGCTTAAGTTTCAGCCCACAGCTGTTTACTGGCTACCCGACTCCATTATTGATACTCCCTATAAATGATTAACAGCTAACTGCTCTCAAATGTTGCCTCTTTTATGGTAGCTAAATAAGAAGAGCAGGTCTGTGCAAGACATTTCTTTATTTAGAGGGGCAACTTTATTTTCGTCCACCAAACTATGCTTATGCAGGACAAATGTAGGGGATGTCATTTCCTCGGAAACAGAACTCTGCCAATGCTTGTCTTCCA
The DNA here is from genome assembly GCA_026774425.1 of Petrocephalus zakoni. Classification (NCBI taxonomy): domain Eukaryota; kingdom Metazoa; phylum Chordata; class Actinopteri; order Osteoglossiformes; family Mormyridae; genus Petrocephalus; species Petrocephalus zakoni. The sequence goes on along the minus strand of JAODKN010000016.1, from coordinate 6,703,435 downwards.
CTGCCCGCTAACACCGTAAAACGCTTGTCTATGACCTCTACCTGTATGTTTCCTTTGCAGTTACCGACACTTAAATACTGTGTGTGTTTTCGGTGTGCATGTGGGGGCAGAGCATATTTATGCAGTAACTTAAGATGCTGTAATCAGAAACCCTACTATTTATTATATTTAGCGTTGTCTGAGAGACGTACAGGACTGGTCTGCACTGTACATGCTATTCAGACCATGTAAGATCTGTGTCACTTGCCTGAGAACAAGATGAGATGGTGTGCTTCAGTTCCTCACCGTTTCCCATGCTCACGGGTTAATACCCAGATGCTGACAATCAGTGCTTCTGACACTCCGGGCCGTTACAAAGCCCAAATAATGCAACTTCCTTTTATCCTAGCAAATTAAGTGCATTATGTTCAATTCAGGTCACATTGTAGCTTTGTGAGGTCAACCGTGCCCAACATAGCTGCCCAAGACTGATCAATGTCGAGTTAGCGACAGCTTTGCCAGCAGACAGGGACATTATGGCATTTAACATCCGACATGACCGGTTTAACAGCACCGGTTAACGCACGTGTGAAAAGTCTGGATAATAATGAAGGAGAGGAAACAAAAGGACCCCGAGGGAGGTGTCAGAGGCCCGGAGGTGGGTGCAATATACTGCCAGTTACTGTAAGAGGATGTGAGGTTCTGTCATTAGCCTCGCTGTCGCGGAAGTGTTTTTTTTCGTTACGTCCATAAAGGGACAGCAAATGCTACAGATGCTTTTCCGTCCCGTTGAAGGCTACATGTGAATCTAAGAGGAAGGCTATTGTGAATAGGACATATTTTAACGGCATAAAAATGCAACATGAGGCCTTACAAAGAACTGAATATCCTGTCCTCTGTAAAGCCAATTAGGAAAATATAAAATAGATGAGGAAAGTAGGGCAGGATAGGGGGTGAACTATATGAACACAGAACACTGGATTCTGCGATCCAGACTTGCAAATCTGCCAGTTAGTCTTTCCTTTGTCCTAAGAGAGATCTGGCTTTGCAGATGACTAATGTGCCACTCAAGTACGTCTCAGCTGACAGCAATGCGTGTTTGATTCATGATTTTGCCGTCCAAAATCAGAACTGTGGTTGTTTTTAGGTATGAAAGTCTTTATCAATTACTGGACTAATCCTGCAAGGGAGAATGAATAGTTACAATCTCATTGATCCAGCCTGTTGGCCAGGGCAACTCAGTTATGGCAACGGATTACTCGGATTGATTTTCTGCCCTCGTACAGGAAAAGTTTCCATGTTGTTTTTGAGTTTGCACAAGGACCTGGACTGTGCTGCTAATTTGACACATAAAGCAAACTTCTAAAACAAAGCCAGAGCCTCTTGATGCTGGAGAATGAGTCAGACATTGGATGAGCATGAAGCAAAAAGACTTTGCCAGAAGACAATGTCAACAAAAGTTAACGTTTAGTCTTAAAAGAGTGACTGTGCAGAAAGTAGCTGTTATAATGTTCTAATCTACTATACATATGCATCTGTAGCCAAGTTTATGCAGAGTGTTGCTCTATAGATCGATATAAGGGTGTGGATTTTTGGTTCTTAGCTACGTAAATTGAAATTCTCACCAAACCTGATGAGCCGAGAGCTGATGTCCTAGTTCAGGCTTGGGGTGTCTGTGATGATGGCCTCCAACAAGCTCGGGATGATTTTGGTATTCAGGTCTTAAGAGCTAGCATTCCTCGTTGACTTTTAATTGATCTAAACCCGTTTGCCTCAGTATTTCTGTTACCTAATAGATTGGACATACCTAAGTTGCCGCAAGCTGAATGCTAAATCATATAGTCCCTGTGACAATATAATACTGAAAAGGTTTGCTTTTGACATTACTGTGTCACCTAGAAGAGGTTCTCCTCTCCCAATGAATGGGAGACTTTTTACCCTAAAATAACAGCCATATAACTGTTTCCTGCTGTCTACATTATTCAGAAGCACTCGATGATTCACAGGGCATGGCGTGCTTGACGAACGTCTCGAAACGTCCCGGGCAGCGTGAAAGGGGCCCCCCCGGGGATGCATGCGATGGCAGAAGCGCGGCTGTGACATCGCTCACTTCCCCAGGCTGAGTGCAGACAAAGACCTTCTTTGTCGGTACCTTCACTATCTCCTGCCGCCTGCCTCATTCAGATGTTTGGACGTTTGGTCAAAAGATTCACGGCTCCGTCTGACCTCCTTGAGATTTAGCAGGTTAGACCCACAGTTTTTTGGCTTTTTTCATTTTGTGGGCTGAAAAACAGACAAGCAAACAATGACTTTTTTTCTATACACGACCCTCTCCGAGCACCTTTAGCGCATGGCCTATCGTGACCGACTTGACTTGTCAAACAAAGGGCGCAGTGAGAGCTAATCTCCCCGGCCGACAGGTCGCCTCCGGGTGCTGGGCTCTGTGTGCTTCTGAGACGGCAGCCCGTGAAAAGTGGATGTGAGGGCCGCCTTCCCGAGACACGGATACAGCTGGAAGAGAGCCAACCGCAGAGCCCGGCACTGGGAAGCCAAGGGATAAGTCTCCATTCGCGGGCCTGAAATCTTCTCCGGAAAAAAAAAAAACACAAACTTTCTCTAAGAGGCTGTAGACGATCACAAAGCACCTCTTCTTATGTAACCAACAAGGCAGAAAGGAGTCAACACTGGACAAGTGGGTTTAATAGAAGGGATCGCCATCCTCTCAAAGGAGCACTCCACTGCTGTTAAGAGACAGCTTGTCCCGTGCGGCTGCTGTGCGCCCCTGCCAAGCGCCTGCTCTCTCAACATGTCTGGGTGGAACATAAACGGGATGGCTAACGACGGGTAGCGACGTTTTACAGGTGACTGTAAACAAACAGGTGCCTCACAAACAGGGGATCTCAGTTTGTCACCCCATAAAGCATCAGGAGTCTTTACCGTGTAACTTAGCATGCGATGCTACGATGATTTCACTGAGGTTTATTATTTACTTACCTATTTTGTTTAAATTTATTTAAACTCCAGGCTTTGAGAATAAAGGGCACAAAACACAGGCGGATCAAACAAAAACTCGCCTCCTTCTCCTCTGAGATGAGGAAGATAGTGTTAAAACAAAGCTTTGAAGATAACCATAAGAATGCATTAAAAAAGTGCACGGTTACTGTTTCTAAAAATGCTCGCATCGATATGGAAACGGAGCGAGACGTCGGCCGGTGCGCGCCGTGCAGTCGGGACATTCGCGTGAGCTGCACCTCCTTATCAGCCCCCCAAGCCCCCCCGACCACCATTACCAAAGATTAGTGCTTTTAAGGGGCGTGAAGCATGCAGAAGAAATTAATATAATGCTTGCAGCTTCTGGTATTGAATAATAATAATAGTAGTAATAGATTATTATTATTATTATTATTAATTATCAGTACAGTGTTTTCCTATTAGCCTCATTGTCCTTGTGGATGGTGACTTTATATTTAATAATAAACCTTTAAGAGTGGAAGATACTACAATACAGTAGGATAAGCGGTTTGGAAAATTGATGGATGGATGGATACTACAATATGCCCCTGCACTTGGAAAAAAAAAAAAACTTGTAAATTACAGCAATACGAGGCCAGTCCTACTGGCGTCCAAGACCTGAGCCGAGAGAGCTCTGGCTTTAAAGAGCATTTCAGCATCTGTTTAATGGCTCCTATCAACCTGTGATTGATGGGCATGATTCAGGGAGCGAGAAAACGCAGCCTGGCCAGTGATGGTCTCGACTGGGGTCTGCCTGTATTCTCACACAGAGATGGTTATCTTCTGTTTGACTTGGGTCAAACGGCATAGTGCTCTACAGCACGGTGCAGGCATTTTAATTGCTCGCTATAAGTAGATCAAAGTTGGAAAGTAAAACGAAAGCTAGAGGAAACTACTGAATGCTGACATGCTAAATGGTGGAAACACAGATACTCTCAGCATACTGCAATGATGGATTCCTTGACGAAAAAAGCTCTCTCGGGCTCTTAAATACTGAGTAGCATATTTCCGATTCAGACTCTTTAAAATGAAAGCTATGTATTATATAGACTATATGCACAGCTGTGGGAATTAGCATTTTTCAAGGTGTGACATTACAGGCCAGTCATGCCTTCTAGCGTCTGAGGTTTGAGAGTTGTCTAGAGGTTTCATTGGACGACACTGGAAAACCGCCTTTACACCTCAGGTTTTGACTGGTTAACACGGAATTGTAACTGACATACGCTAAAAGGCTGGCATCATGCCCAAATTATTCAACTGTATACTAAGTCATAAGCTTGGTCATGTGCTCGTATTCAGTTATAGTCTCTCAGGACATTATAATCCAGTAAAAATTTCACTGACCACATAAATGTATTTTTGAGTCACCTTAGTCATTAGGGCAGGCTTCTGTTCTGAAGGAATTTTTAGCACAGAAAATTTTCAAGCATGGAAACTCAGAAATGCAAGGACTGGGAGTTACCAGCCAGCTGTGTCACAGACAGAGAACCGCGGTCACGTTGAATACCCAGCATGCCTTGGGCCCATCGGCGTTACAGTACACCATTACCGTTCGAGGTCTTTTCAGAGGCCGAGCACGCCCCGCGCACACGCAACATGAGACGATGGGACCCGCAGTCACCATGGCGATGGATGAGATCACCATAGCTGCGGAGGTAAGAAAGGGACACCCCCCCAGATACACATACACTACCAGCCCCACTTCCTAATCCCTTCCATTGTCTGTGGCTTTTTGGGGCTGATCCCCTGATCAGATGTACGCCGTGCACTGTCTCCCCGTGTGCGGCCCCTTCATCCGCGCGCGGGAGGGGGCACGGGAGGGTGGTGCGAACCAGCATCTCAGCCCCATGCCCCCCCCGGCTCCTAACTCCCTCGCTTGCAATTCCCTAGGAAAAAAGGAGACCTGAATGGTTGGCGGATTATTCAGAGGGTGTGGGTTGGGGGGGCAAGAGGGGGTGCGAGATTTCAGGGTAGGGGGCGATCGGATGGGGGGTGGAATACGATTAAAACTTTTAATAGGACCGTCTCTGTGAGCGCGGGGCTCCCCGCTGATTTTGTTTATGTGAAACCGCAGCAAACAGTAACAATGGGTGGAATCGAAGCAATGGGCACCCAATCAGCGCGATGAGCGTGGGGTGCCGTCCAAGCGGCCGGCTGTTTAACAGCCCGGGAGGGAGCCCCTTCCCGTGCTGGCTCTGCTCGGCAGGCGGGCCAATGCCGGGCCACAATCCGCACCCTTTGTGGCCCGGCGCCCAGTGGCAGGCCCGAGATCACGCTCGCGTGATCGCACCACATCCTGTGCCGGTCCCTCCTCCGCCCCGCCGTCACGCCCGATGTCCCCGTGTCACGCCGAACGTGATAATCGACTTTGAGATAATATCACACACTGGGCAGAATGACGTGAACATCCTCCGGTCTGACGTGGCGCTCCTGTCGGGCCCTGCGGTGGGTCCTCGGGGGACTGTGGGGGGGCCGGGCAGCATTATCCGGGGCGCGAGATGACAGCGCGGGATAAGCCGGGCCGAGAGGATTCGGGATAATTGCGGAATATTGAAACGTGAAAGGTTTTATGATCCCGGGATCACAAGGGCGGCCAGTGAAAAGTGAGGGGGGGGGGGGAAGCAAAACATAGTCATTTGGAAGTCTGGGACGATGAGGAGAGGATGGAACCGATTTCGTCTGGCGCAAGTGAAACTTCAATCATAAAATTCCAGCCGCTTAATATAAAAAAGGGGCCACTCTCTCTCCTTTTTTTTTCTTTCTAAAGCAGCTTTTGCTATTACTCATTTCACGTACCATATGCCTGTGTCATTCATTTAGGACCTGACAGGAAACGTTTGGCAAGGCAATTTGATTCGAAGACATTTCGAGGGCTCGGGGTGGGGGTGGTGGACAGAGAGGGTGAGAGAGAGGGAAACGCTGATGCGTTTAGCATGCAGCAGGCCTGAGAGTCTCCTGCCAAAGGAGTCGATGGAAAAGCGACCGCTCTCAGTGGCCCCGGGGCCAAGCCATTCACGGAAACAGAACTCAGGCCCAGGATGTCTCCGGGCAGACAGGGCCTCTAAAGGGACAGCTCACAAGAGCGGATTCGGGGGGGCGGGGGGGAGGGGGTAGGGGGGATGGTCACATATTTATTCCTGTTATTTAGCACAAGGATAAACCCCTTCGTAAGGCTGTCCATCTTAATTAATGTCCATTTATAACCAACCTTCTGAATGCAATGATGCATCATTTCATAGAAAATGTAGGATCGAATGGAAAATGCAAAAGACCACGTGTCCAGTAGCATCAGATGGTCCATAAAGCTTAGGTGGCATAATTTATTGTCTGCATCTGTACTGGGATTAATGGGATTTACCGTCCTGCGGTCGCGTTGCAGATATTGACGCATGCGGTTGGTGGATCACGCCGCGATTCCCGATTCGCTCCAGCACGCCTCACCCTTGCCAGTTTTAGGCGCCCCCTGCGTGATTTACGGCACGTGAAGCTCGATAGAGATCCCTGCCTTCTAGTGGCCGTGTAAGAAAAATGGCTGCAATTATGAGTCCGTCTTATCTTATTAGGGCCCACATACATTCAGAACTTGGGGGCAATGCGATACTTTAGCAGTCCCGCTATTCAGGAACATCATCGTGATGGATGTCACTAAGAATCGTGGCCGACAGTTTCACACAGATCATTAATAGAAAGGGCGCTTTGAAAGCAATCAGGTTTTCTTTTTTCTTTTTAGCAACTAGCTAAATGAGTCTCACACGTCCTTGGCATTAACCGGTAACTACAGCTGCAGGACTTTTTTTTTAATTTTCTTCGGGCCTTTCAGTAGAACAAAAAGAAACATTTAGAAAGCCTTATGGTAATTCCATTTCACGGCTAATGTGTTTTGTTCGGGGCACGCTTGAGTGCAGCTGAATAGTTTATAACGCAATCCATCTCAATTCTCACACAGGAACTTACTGCCGATTCTTTACCCGCTCATAAACCCATTAATGAGGCCAAAGTGACAAAAACAGCGGCCCAAACGAAGTTTTTAGTGGACTAAAATTGGGCGATGGGCAGATAGCCAGCGTGCAGGCTAATGGGCTAGTAGGTCATCGCTAAACCCGGCGCCCGACCTCGGCTAACTGGCCGTTTCTGGGACAGGCCACTTGTCCAGCAAAGCTGCGTCATTTTTTATCCTCTTCCTTGTCCTTGTCCTGACATCAGCTTTGTGTCTCCCTGAAGCCACTGCTCCTCCCCTGTCGGTCAGTGTTCAGAGGCTGTGAGGGGATGGGGGTCATGCTCGACCCCACGGTGGGGGGGGGGCTGTTTGAGACACCGGCTGTTTTGTCGATGGCCATTGCTTTCGAAAACCCCCATCTTCCCCCCAAGTGGTCCTGTCTCATTGGTCAGGTCAAAAACGACTTATCCCATTGGATTGCGTAAGGTACTAGGGAACGGCAAACCTGCTTAACCCCTGTGAAGTCTGGGATACATCCCTGGGTCAGGATTCTGTTTGCGCGGCATCCTGCCCTTCGACCCAGCCACGCACACGGTTTAGTGACCACGGCGAAAACAAACATTTCAGATGAAAGAATCAGAGCCGGATTTCCCTTTGGAAATGCAATCACTGTAAACAAGTCAATGTGTGCTTAAGAAACATTTCTGGTTTGTAATACACAGGCTAACTCACACCACAATCTGCTGGATCTCACAGTATAAACACAATCAGAGTAGTTTTGGCATTTAATTAAAAAAAAAAATCATCAATTGAATCTTTTCATAGATAGTAATAAATGCAGAGCATATGCAAAATAGTCAGTCGCTGTTTACACAGACTCATTAAAAACCAAATATGTTTAGTCTCAGATGAAAATTTTACTCAACAAAAAAACAGCAAAATGTGAGAAGTACGCAGGCGATATCGTTTAATTTACAGCATGATCTGTCGCCAGATAATGCAACTGACAGTTGTGTTGAGGTAACAGAATTGAAAGGCTTGTTTGTGGATGCCACATGGAGATAACATGCCAGTCAGGTGGCACGGACGGGGCAGCAGGGTAACTCAAAGTATGGCTGCTGTCAGTCAGTGGATGGGGACGGATTTCAGAAGGGGCCGCAGACAGGGTAAAGGGCTTACGAGTGTCACATACGATCTCTCGGTGACAGCAGCAGTCAGCACACCCCCATGCTGGGCCACACAGCTGAAGCTCACAGGAAGCACACGCGGGCCAGACGGTTAGCGGGCCTGCAGCGCCGGGCTTGGGTTTCAAGGGGAAATTCTTCAGGGCCGTCCGGAGAAACAGCCGCGTCGCACTCCGCCAGCCGCGGCTCGGGCAGAAAATATCACCGCCGCGTCTCGCTTTTCTTTCGCCGAGGTTCGGTTTATTTTTACCGAGCGCCCCTAGCCTGCACGGCTGCCCAAAGGCGCATTACAAAGGCCAAAAACAAGACCCTTGTTACAGCTACACAGAGGAGCGACGGACGTCACGTACTAAACGTCAGAAACCAGATAGAAGCCAGAAGTCGGTGAAGTCAGAGGAAACACAAGATCCTACAGTAGTTATAGGAAATAAAAACCTTAGGGGTCCGAGACCGACTGGCTGCCCTACCAGACATGCAGATTTTACAGGCAGAAACAGGAACGTCATGACAGAAATTACCCGCTAACCTTTCACAATAAAGTTTTAAATAATGAGGGATGTAATATATTCACATACACACACACTGTACATTACATTTATATATTATGAGTATATTGTGAGAAAAATCCAGTATAACTGTAATCTAATTCCAGAATCAGGCACTCAGGTCAGTGTAGGTCAGCTAGCAATTTAACAATACCAGTCTTATAAGACCTGATGACAGATAAATAATGGTGTTAAATGTCGTGCTCTTAAGTAAGGCCCTGCACTCAGATCTACATTAGGAGCTGATTTAATGCAGCCCATAAGCAAGTGGATCTGATTCAGCTGATATCTGCATATCACAATAAACGGCCTGGGATGGAAATATTGGACTGGATGGTTGAACTGGCACATTCTCCCGCCGGGTGGGTGAGGGTAGGGGTGGAGAGCGGAAGGGACGCGGCTGGCGAGCAGACGACAGCCCCCTGCCCTGCCCTGACCCCCCCCAGCCGGGAGAGTGAGCCCGTCTGTCTGCCCCGGTGCCCCCTGCCGACGGAGTTCCCGGCCCTGGCTGACGTCCCGAATCCAACCAGAGGCTTCTGTCGCTGGCCTTTCCGGCCCACGTTGGGCGGAAAGCGGCGTTTCCGAGCGTCTCGCTCGTGAAGGCCGAGGGATTAAAGCCCGGGATAGAAATACACTCATCAACAAGCAGCACAAAGCGCGTCAGACGGACGTCTCGCCTAGCCGACGGTTTAAATCACGTCTGGCGGTACACTACCGCTCTGTAATGCCGATTAAGGGGGTCAAGTAGGACGGCACAGGTGAAGGGCAATAATGTTTCCCATATTTCCTCCCGCGTGTTTCAGCTCCGATGCGCAATTTTACGTGAGAGTTTCGAATGACTAGCCTGAATTTGGCAAGACAGCTGTGTTTGGAGGAGGTTTTTTTTTTAAAACACAGCGTAACACATGACTCTCTTTCATACACCGAGTCTAGAGAGGAGAGTTTCATTAGGGCTCAGTGTCTGGATCCATAGCTCTGCCTGGGCCCAGTAGTGAGCACGGTGGTTCCAGCAATTAGTGTGTTAGCAGCTGCTAATCCCATAAAGACCGGGCCTGTTTTCGTTCCTTTTCTCGCTGTTAATAATGGCCGCCCTGTGTTGAAACTCAAACGTCTGGGTTATCGTTTATTATTAGCAGCGGGGACATTAACATACATCATCACCATAAAATAATACTCGCTCTGTCCTGACGAATGGCCTTCTACGTGTCATGCGAGGAGTTTCCTAGATAGTTCTCAGCAAACCGAAAGTGCAGGAGGTTCCCCTCTTGAACAATGCAGACAGTTCTCAGACCATCCGCTGAAGGCCTTTTAAGATACCTGACTGTCACTGACTATTGTGACAGCAAAAATAGACGTAGGTGCTGTGCATACTCCGCACTGGTTGGGCAAACTGGTTCATCATCTTATTATTATTATTTATGAGGCAAGTGCGATGTAGGAGTTTTCGCCCTTGATTTGCCAAACTGTCCATCGACACCAGCTGTACCATCTCAGCGATGACAGACACTGTGGCGCGGAAATACATGGGTCCGAAAAAGCCCAAAGTCTCCAGGCATCGGATAGGGTGATGCAATGTGATTAAGAGCACAACCCCTTCTAGAAGACTCCCTCAGATTTTTTTTTCTGCTCAAGAGCTGTTGATTTTAATCAGTGCAAGCTGCATGGCTTAAGGGCTCGTGTTGTTAACCGCGAGGCCGGGAGGACAGACACAGTCCTCTATGCAGAGTGTTACAATAACACGGACATAAATCTCCCACCGGGGCCCCCTGCATCACATCAGTCTTCAGAACCCTTATCTAATTCCACTCTTACATGGACTAAACATGTCAGCGTAGTTAGTTGGCTTCACGGATTTCTGCACAATTAGGGCAGATTACCTTATCCCTCAGCAATTTTTGCTTACAGACGTTCCGATGCTCGGTAGGAGGGTCTTTTGTTCAATGCCCTGGCTTTCCTAAATGAAAGAACAGAAGTGTGTGAGTGTGTGTGTGTGTGTGGATTTGTAATTATTACAGTGTGGGGACCCAATGCTCTTTCGGTCCCCACAAGGATAACCTCAATTTTATAAAAATCTTTGACTGCAATAAAAAAACAAAAAACACCAAAAGTCTTATAATTTGATTGGTTACTTATGGTTAAGGTTAAGGCTGGGTAGGGGTTAAGGTCGTCATAGCTGGAATTAGTGTTATGCCCATAGGAATGAATGGCGAGTTCCCATAAAGACAGGAATACATAGACTATGTGTGTGTGCCTTAACATAGATTTATGGCAGCCGCATTCGTGATCACCATGACCCGAATGTGGAGATCATTTCTGACATGGCATACACAGCCGTGGCATCCAGACTGGCCTGGCCCAGGGAATGTGGGCTCGCACCGGCCCGAGGTTTGGGCCTGATGCAGCTGGTGTGTGCTGACAGCGAGTCCTCCATTCACACGCCTGCTATGACTTAACTAAGAGCTTTTCAGCAGTTCCCCGTGGAAAGCTGTTGGGTCCAATTTTAGTCACTCCAGTGTCTTGCTTACGGATCTAATTCACCGCTACTCTGCTTTAATCCGCTCAATTTCATCACCCTGATGCCAGAAGACCTCCATCTGTGCTAGAAACTACTGTGTGTTGCTGATTATTATTTTATTAATTGGACAAACAGGTGTAAAATATGAGTTCTGAGGCCAGTTTAGTGGATACTGAGTTACACTCAAATGAAGAGCAAATTTTTACAGCTCTACAGCGTCAATGTTGTTAACATGAGACCTCCAGTGACCTAATGTCAGGCTTCCTCATTATGTTATAGAATTGGGAACCAATCCAATGAAAGACTTTAGTTAAATATTCAAAACTACACAGGAATGTCCCTGGAAACGTCTCCCAAGGAATGAGTGAGCTTTGGGGATTCGTTCTTCAGTTGGCACGGCGTTACTGTAATGCTTCATAAGGTGTTTTATACATCTGCATAGCAGAGCTACATGTTTGCATCACAGACAGACAGTGAGGGCTGCTTTTTCCTCGTACAGATTACAGCGTTTGCATCATCACTCTCAGTCTGCAGCTTAAGGCTCGGACTCCTTCCGCTGACCTGCGAGTCACTTCAGAGAAAAATGTCCATAAACGTAGTAACAGCCAGGGAGATCTGCAGCACAGGGCTGAAAAGAATACACTCAAATCAGGCATAAATTAAGCTTTTTACTATGCATTTGCTCTCGTTTTATGAGCGCTGGGAGCTGCTCATGTCAGACCTCGGCGTTGCAGTATCACAATTCACGGCCCTCCTTATCTTATAGATTCATTACCTTTCCAGCTCTGTGTTTTCGCTCGTTACTAAAGACCATCCGGGTGTAAGAAGCCACAACATCTAAGCATCTTGTTGCCACCCATTTAATAATTAATGTGCACTAAAATAACAGAAAGTGTCCCCCCCGCTCGAGGGACGCTCGGCCCTAATGGGGAACTCTTTTTGATGTAAATCTCCTTTCATTGAATGCAGAAGCTATTAATCTCTTGGAAGGCAAACTTAAGGGGTCGGTGTATACAAAAAATTTGATAGTTTACTCTAAATCTTTCAGTAGTTGAGTGCATAGGCAGTGCTGGGGTAAGATACATGAGCGTATCCCATGAACATTTGCACGCCAGAGCATTTCTGAGCGTGACAACAGTAATTTTTCGGCCGAGTTCAACAAAGGCCGTAACATTTCGGTTCCAAAAAGGAGTAAACTTTCTTTAACTACAGACTCCTCTGGTTGTTATTGTTGGCCAAACATTTAGACTGGCAATGGAAAAATATTATGCTGTTTTCTGTTGGATGAATTTTGTTCTCATTTTTTTTTCTTCCTAAAAATGTTATATGTTGACTCTCTGGTCATATGTGCTTCAAGCTGAATTTTGGGTCATATAATCAAATTGCCAGACACCCTCCACACACACACCAATTCTGAAATGTTTATTCAAAGCCGACAGACATTTTCCAATGGAACATAGGAGTCTTTTAACTGGCCCCGTTCTGCAAGTGTACGCAGACCAGGCACGTGAAAATGAAATGGCTCACGCTGGCCACCAACAGGGTGCGAGGGCTACCCACTGGCCGGGTAACGGACCATGCCAGAGACTCGGGGCTCGTAACACTTTTCCGAACATTCAGTCGGGATTCCTGTTTATGGGACACGGTATTCCAAACGCGCCCTCTGCCATTAAAACAAATGAGATCATTAAACAGCCATTGATGCTAATTAAAGCCTCCTAAGTATCCAAGGTCTGCAAATAAGTAGCCTCTCTGTGCTCTCGCTACTCAATAGTAGCATCCACAGAATGAAGCAACTCGAGGTCTTGAGAGCGTATTCAATGCACAGGAAAATCGTTGCTTTGGGAATTTTATGTGTTCCTGGCTTGCGTTTGTTTGCCGTTATTAAAACTGAAAAACTTCACACTTCACACAAAAAAATAAAATAAAAACGACTGAGATAATTGGTTAACCCGGCCAGTTTTCCAGTTGTTTGTTTTGCAGCAAACGTAACGGCCCTGCAGTTAAACGTCCGAGCGCCGTCCTCCGTCTGGCTCTGAGGTCACAGCTGTGGTCATGTGACAGAGGGCCGCGACGCCGTCACTCGAGGCCACGGGCGACCGTAACACGCAGCAGGTATACGAGTCTGGGCCACTTCGTTAAACCTTAATGGGCCGCCGCCACATTCCTCGCCGTTATCTGGTTCTGCGGCTCTGTAAATTCTCAGCAGAAAGGGTGCGGGGGGGGGGGGGGGGGGGGGCCCCAAAACCGGCCACGTTAAAACAATTGAGAGTAGGGGGGGGGGCGTCGGCAACCGGCAAAAAAATTTGTAACCAATAAAAGGGCGAAATTAAGA
>JAODKN010000016.1:6676471-6689828 GCA_026774425.1 Petrocephalus zakoni | reverse complement strand
CCCCCCCCCCCCCCCCACCCCCCCCCTGGGCTCCCCTCCCCGCCCCCCCCCCCCCCCCCCCCCGCGCCGCGGGCGGGGGGGGCCCCCCCCCCAGCACACAAACACACACGCAAAAAAAGAAAAAAAAAAAGCCAAACAAAACAGGCAGGACTTGAGCTGACTCACCGATGTGAGTTTTATTGTTTAACTACTTCATTGTAAATTACAGCCTTGAGAAATGGGGGCCTATTCATTTTCTCGACAGAATGATTAATTGTCATTGGGCTTTTTGAGTTTGGCTTTCCCTTTCTCTCTCACACACATGCACACACACACACACACACACACACGCACACACACACACAAGCACCCCTTCTCTCACTTTCTCCCGTGGCTTCTAATTGGCTAATTTTATAACCTCTTAAGAGCGCTTAATGAAGCTCTTTATGCAGCATAAGATGGGAGCACTCTGGGGGGGCAGCCTTATGCTGGCCTGTGGTGTAACAGCCCTTGGCCCACGCTGCGCGATACAGGAGCAGTCACATACTCCCCACACCAGGGGTGGGGGACTTTGCGGTTAAAGACCTGACTTCCTCACCGTCTGGTTGCTGGTTCTAGTCCCAGCAGAGTTCTTGCCGGTGTACTCCTGGGAAAAGATGCTTAACCTTAAGTTGGCCGGGAACAATGAGCGGGTTGTACTCGATGCTAAAGTGCAAAGACTGTTAGTGAGCTATATTCGGCAGGGGGGGGGGTCAGATAGAAAACATCTGCCAGGCAGCACAGGGGACTGTAGCACCCCCCTCTCCTCATGATGCTTACTGAGACAGAGCCTCATTGCCAAACTGCTTTGGATGTTCAAGAAACAAGACTGCCATCCCTCCATCTGTTCATAAACCATTGCATGAGACCCAGGAGTGAATGCACCATCAGCCAAGCAGCTAGAACATTCTCCATACTCTGCTTAACACTTCCACTAATGAGAAGATGACATGATGCTTTGTTGGTCATTTGCTTCTTTTTGCATATGCCATCATGCTCTCCTGTGAGTCATAGACACAGATATGCTACATACAGGTGAGAGTGAGCCTCGGGGTCTGAGCGCGGTGTGGGAGTCCTGGAGCATTTCAGGGGGTTAAGACCCTTGCACAAGGGCCCAACGCATATCTGTTTCCATTATTTGTCTGAAACTGGCACCAGAAATTTCAGTTTGCATGTTTGAATCGGGGCTTTCTAAAGTGCCCTCGCTGTGACATCCCATCCTGGGGCTCCCTTTCCTTGTGCTTTACGCCACCTGGGAATGACTCGAGGCTTCACCTCAACTGTGCTCTGGAGAAGCAGTTACGGATAATGTATGGGGCTTTAAGCCCACTTCAAACTACTTAAACATCAGTATGTAAAGTACAAATATATAATTTCACAATTTTTAACTCCTTGAACTCAAGCAAATGTTTTATTGTGCAAAAACAGGAGTTATAGAGGGTATATAGTGCAAGCTGTAAGCCTTTCTCCTTGTAAAATAATTGCTTAATGGTCGCACTTAAGCGCATGCCATAAAAATAGGCGCAGCCAGACAGGCGCATGTCTGCATCAGTTACGCGGTCATGCAGACGCAAGTCGGCACCGTGAAGCGCGCGCTTTGTGGGGCTAGCGGCGTCGCCTCCGTATCGCACGGCCAGATCGGCGTCTGACGCGCTACCGCTTTCCCGTCAGTAGGGATGTGTGCTGGCTGCCCTCCCCTGCCTGCAGGGCCGCATCCGGCGGCCTGCGTGACAGCGCTGTGGAGCCTGGCTGCCGCCAATCGGACGCCATCCGTGCATTGTAGCGCTAACGTGGCGACTTGCTTTCTTGTTATGCAGTGCTGCCCCCCCCCCTGCTGCCCCCTACAGACAGACATGTAAAACTGCTGATAAACCCAACATCAACAGCACTCCCATTGCAAAGTGGCTCCAGACCAGCATTTCCCCCAAACCAATTATCTATCATCAGCAGACCTCTGCTCTCTCGCTGCTGCTATTTAGGAAGATGTACCAGCTTTTATTACAGCTGTTTATCCATTTATTCTATGATATCTTTTTCAAAGAAAGGCCTATTCCCACTCACACAATTCACACGCATCCTAACACTCATGTAGGCATGTCTGACCAAAAAAGGAGATTCACATTTTCCACAACTGAGGAAGCCCGTTCATCCACGAGGATTCGCCAGATTCCGGGCCGCAGGTCGCCAGGAAGTGGGGCCTCCGTGAGTTGGCGGCGTCCAGGACGGCAAAGGTACGACCCCAGAAGGGAACCGGACCCTCCGAGATTTCAACTCCACATGAGTGTGTGTAGGGGCTCCTGAAATGGAATATGCACTGCGCCCATTTCAGAGGAACAGCTCTGCCTCTAAGAACCTGAGCTCATTTTCTATAAGGCTGATAACCCACCCCGTTAGACGATTCCATTAATATGGCATTTTAAAGAGTAAAGAAGCAGGTCCTTCTCTCAAGCCATCGCTTAATACTTACTTAGCAATTAGAACTTAACACTTACTCCTTACTCACACACCGTAAACTTCATTTGAACTATGTTGCACATCCAGGTTCCCTTTTCCCTGCCAATTCTCCTTTCTTTGCAGTATAATTTTCTGTTCTTTATGTATTACATATTTATTACATTGTTACTTTTATTACATTGTGTCTTTATTGCATTCGCAGTTTATTATTGTGGCAGGCGAGTACCTTGCATTTCACTGCAGGCTACAGTCTCACTGTATACCCTTGAATCCTTAACGTCACAGGTCTCTGCAGGACAGAAAGTCTGAGACTGACTGCTCGATTCCTGTCGAAAACCACCATCACCTGGTGGGCCGTCCTTCAGTTTCCGAACCTGAGCCTTCCCTATCTGCACTGACCGCTCCTCGCACACACACCAATTTATTTTCACTTATTAAAACTGTTTACAGGCTGCCGCTCCCCACCCAGAAAAAGAAAAATCCCGGGGATTAAGTATGAAAATGCCAATGGGACAGAATGAAGAGGGACCCATAGAAATGCTAAGGAAGTGGCCTTTTTTGTTACTTTTGGGGGCCGGGGGGGGAGGGGGGGTTAGGGGTAGGAAGTTCCCAGATTTGCCACTCCATTAATTCATGCGTTTTAACGAGCAGGGCCCTGGGGCTTCCTCGACCCCCATCACGCCGACGGAACAACAGCACCGTCAGCAACTGACAACCCCCCGGGCCGCGGACCAATGCCCTCCGGGCCGCGGACCGCGAGCACAGAGCAGCGGCTCCGGCCTGCATTCAGCCCGCCACAGCATCGCCGCTTTCCCCTTACGGGCCATGTCAGGATGATCCGAATGCTCACCCATAACTTTTAACATAAGGAGGGTCTAGTGAAGAGTTTGTGTGAGGGCTCGGGTCGACCACCAGGGGCGAGGGAGAAGAAAGACGCGGAATGACAGTGGCCTGGGGGGAGAATCTGTCGAGCCTCTTTCACAAATTCACCCAAAGCACCCCCCCCAGCGTGCCAGTGGATGGCTCAGTTGGCTAGCTGTGACTGTGCCCCACCGGCCCGGAAAGAGGGACCTTCATGCAGAAATCTCACGGGAGCGTAACCGGGACACACAGCACCCAAATTATTTAGACTCTGAAGGAAGTTTTGTCAAAAGCAGAAAAGTTTTCACACACCTTCGAAAAGAGTGCTCATACTAGTGCATAATGATTCAAAAAAGCATTGATACTAGTTCAGAAAAGTGTTACCTTTGTTCAGAAAAAACGATCTGTGTTGAATAACTCGCACAAACAGAATATGTTCCTTTTTACAGAACGCCCCTCCTAACATTCCGCTAATATTCTATGATTTCAAACTTAACTAGACCCAGACTACACCACCAGGTCACTAGGGATGACTACGCCATCCCAAGTGCTGTCCTTATCTTGAAATGAAGTATTCAGGTTAGCATGAAAACAATTTCATTATGGCTACCGGCTACTTCCAGGAGAGAATGGGTTACATCAATATACCGTAAATGCAGAGAGAAGGCTAAAATACAATGCATTTCCTAAAGTAAAATGACACATTTCAAACAGATGGAACCTCTTTCTCCTTATGTAACTCCTTACGCGTTAACCAGTCCTGCCATAGGGGTGGGGGGCTGTATCCACCACCTTTAATCACTTAATAACATGCTTATTAAGGTGTGTTAAATGTGCAAGACCACCATGACATGCCTGGGGGGTCTGCATTATCACGGCTGCCTTTCAGGCCTTGAAAATCCTCTCTGTCAGTCCCCCCCCTCCCTCTCCATGTCATTGGCCCCTTTATCGTCTCATGGGGCACCCGCCGGGCCCACGGTGGGGCCTCACGCGCTGCCCGGGTTGCAGACGGCGCCAGGCGACCTGGAGGGAGAGCGCCGTGGTCCACGGGCAATCGCTTTTCCATGACGCTGACACCCGGGTGTTAGCCGCCCCTGCCCCTGCCCCCCCCCCCTAAAAGCCCCAACTGCTGATGGGTAAAAATAAACCAGAGCGCTTTAAAAGGCCAGCACTGATAATTTCAGTCAAAGTCCACTTAAACGAGGATGTCAGGTCCGCTCACATAAAAGCGATGCTTTTTTTTTTATCAAGCTAATGCATTTCACTGCTCTCTCAAAGGGCGGGAAATAAACTTTATTTAAGGAGTAAACTTTTCACGCACACAGCCGAAATGTTTGTCGTCGGTGCATAATATTTTGCTGGTGCGTCCACGATTTTAATAAATTCACAGGACGCTTTTCACCCTGCATCTCCAGCAGTGTGACTGAAAGTCGAAACATCAGTTTGTACTTTGTTTTAAACATTTCCCAGAATGGAAACATCCTTTCTGTATGAAGTAATGACAATTAGGACCGGGCTGTCGGGCGGTGACCGGGGGGCCACTGATGGGTAAAACATGCAGCGAGCCGCCCGCGCCAGGGGCTTCGCCGGCCCAAGCTAGGGGAACCACCACCACGTTACCTATCAGGCCAGCTGGAAACCACGGCTAGCCAACCCACTGCTCAGCTGACCTCACTCTGCTGTGATTCCGGGAGGATGTTGGGGTCCGGTTCATAGTAAATAGTGGGATGGTACCAAGGACTATTAAGGGACCAATAAGTACCGTATGGCCCGTTGCAAATGAACAGCAAAATGACACGTTTATATTTATCAAGGCTCACAGACCAGACTTGCTCTCTCAGTGGTGTAATTGTAATTGAGTATTTGAAAAAAGCAACATTTTTTTAATCCTCAGACAACCCAGTGACGTTTCCATATTGAGTAACTCGTGCCATTAGAGACGCGTACAGTTTTTGAGAAGTTTTAATGGGATCGATGCTGCTTACTGTCACGGCTAACAGAGCGGCCAAATCCCATCGACCTACATCAAAATATACCAGAACCCCTGAAAGGAGGAGCCCCAAGTTAAAAAAAAGCCTTTGTCAAAGGGGGGAGGGGGACCAAAGAAGAAACCAATTTAATCTGTGAAAATAGACGGCAGCCCCTCACACATGGTCACACTGCTTTGGTTTCTGTATCCCTGTTTCTGGCCAGAACAAGATAATGACTGGTGGAAAAGAATGGTAAGGCCCCTTTGATGCTGACAAAGACCACCGTGTGCTCTATCTTGGGCTGGAAATACATAATCTCCCCCCATTCCAATCCATACCAAAGGCCGCCGAGGCCCCCGTGTCAGGCTCAGGGCTGTTTCAAGGCTGCCCGGCCACTCGAACGGCAAGCAAAGGATATCCGAGGGGCTGGGCACCTGGAGGATTTGCATGAGAAATGTGTCTATGTGTGGCTTTACGTGTGTGTTTCTTTTTTGACTTGGTATTTTACTACTAAAATCTAAACATTCTAACATTGTTTACATTTACATTATGTGTCTGTGTTGATTATTTTCTTTTTATCTCTACACTTTATGTACATATATAGCATCGTGATCCTATATCACTGCCAGGCTTAGACTGGAATAAAACATTTTTACGATAACTTTTGTTGGGTTGGGGTATGGAGGTCATTACATGATGAGAGCAAACATAGCCACTGGCCGATTGGGGAAGTATCCGGAATGCCAGATGCCCAGTCCAGCCCTGGTAACTGAATAAGGTTGGTGTGGCAATAAGACCAGACATGGCTTGACTTTGTTTGACTTATAAGAACGTGAGGACGACACCAAAGAGTTGACGAGAGGGTTAAACGAGTCTAAAAACATAACAAAGAATTGTAGCTAAGAATCATAAATGAAGGCTTCATTCCTGGAGTCCACCTTCTAAACCAGGTTAGGCTAACCCTAACCCTAACCCTTACCCTAACCCTAACCCTAACCCCCACTTGTCCTTTCACTTTTGTTCCGCTCATACAGGGGTGACTTACCCATACTGTGGGTTTAATGACTTCATTGCACATTCCTCACCACTGTTTACCTCCGAACGTCTCGAGTTTACTGTGTATTTTTTTATCCCCTCTAAAAAAAAAAATTTTTTAAAACAACACCCAGGCGTTTAACCCCTGGTTAACACGGCCACCTAAATCAGCCGTGCACATGACCACTCTTCTGAGTCCTGACATTGCGGGGGGAAGCGCTTCCCAGCACCGCCCGTGATGATAAAGACCTCGGAGCTCTGGGTATAACTCAGAAGAAGGTCCCGGGACAATGATGGAAGGTGAGGGAGGGGAAATACTCTGGGAAGAGAACACTTCAAAGGGCTCGAGGAGAGAGAAAGCAGGGCAAAAGCCCCCCGACAAAATAACTCACGGAATGTAAAGAGGTTAAACGTTCAGCGGGGAAGACCAGAGAAATTCTGTCTGTGGGATCTTGTAAAATGACTATTTATGCTTGAAGATGACCTTAGATGGCCTACAGATGTGACGGACAGGTTTGCAGGGGGATTGGGGAGGGGGGGGGGCGTGGCTCCACCTCTGTGACCCACGACGGAGGACAAAGTGGTCAAATGTCGGGTCAAGAGGCGGCACCGGGCTTCTCAAGAGGCAGAGGCCGCTGACCAGGACTTTCTTGGCAGAGCCAAGTAAGAATTAGCAGACTGCTTGGGAGCACAGGCCCGGTTATCTGGCAGAACTGGGCCAGAGCGCGGTTCAAAGGGACGGCCCGATAGCATCCCGGTGGGACGCACAAAAGCAAAAAACCCGGGTGGTCACCTGACCACAGATAAGGGCCAGCTCTGCTGTCGATTGGCCCGGCGTCGCTGTGATGGTACTCCCGCGCTAGCGTCGGCAGCCTCCGCGTAAAGCAGCAAACAATCAGATGCACACTTCGTTAGGGGAACGGGCTATAGATCACCCTCTTGACAGGGACTTGGAAACGGGGTGGCGATGGTTCGGAGGGGGGGGGGGCACTTCACCAAACAGAGCCACAAGGACCGGGGGGCGGTCAGAAGCGGGACACAGGGGCTACTGTTCCCATTCAAGGCTTTGTCTGCCGCTTCTCTTGTTTCCCCCCAACAAACCGCGGTAGAAAGCTTCTGCACGCTGCCCTCCCCTTTCCCGACGCTGTCAATGCCCGGCCTAACAGGCGCTGAAAGGCAGCCTCTCCGGCCTTCCCATGAAAATCAAGTCAATGAGCCGCTTCCCGGCTCCCCTGTGAAGTGGGTGACAGCCGTAATTTTCGACAGGGGTTTCTCACGTGTTTTCGGGAGTGGGGGGGGGGGGTGGTCCCCTTTTCCCTCCGGCAGCCAATACAAAACACATTAATTCCTTCCGTGGGAGCCCGCCGTGAGCGAGTCGATTGTGGCCAATTCGACATAGTATTTCTGGCCGGCCCGCGAGAGGGGTGACGGGGGAAAAGAAATGCAGGGAATGTCGAGAAATTTTTCAATCGAAGGTTTGCTCTCGGCCCAATCAAGTGGAAGAGACGTGGCCTTTGTCTGCCTTGGCCCATCAAAATGTGTCTCTGCGGCGGGAGAAGTGTTAAGATTTTGCCAACCTTTTGTCACGCTTTAAGGGTCGGTTTAGTCAATTGCTGTCAGATCAAGACGGCAGAAAGAAAAACGCTGCAGTAGATGTATATAAGCAGATCTTTTCCCCGGCCAGCTTCAGAGAGCGAGACACAGAATTACACAGTTACTTTTAAAGGATTTGCATTTAAAAGATTGTATACAGGCTTGAATACAGGTCGTTTCCCTGTGACCATAGAAACATTAGAAAAGGTGGAAAATTCAGTCCACTGAACTTCAAATGACTTTATTAAAGTGTCACTAATCAGAAGCAAAAGACACAAGGTCTTAGTGTTTGGGCTAACTTGCTGAAAAACCCCACGAAAGCTTAATGACCTGCTAAGAGCATTACTTTGAAAAGCCTTGTTGATGGCAAGTTAAAAAAAAGAAAAAGAAAAAACTTCCTTGCACACCTCAAAAAGATTAATACCCTGAAAATTGCAAGAATTTGACCGAGAGCCAGTGGTGTGGTATGGGAAGGGACTTCGCTGGAGTTTTACACATCCCTGTTAGCTTCCAGGACTATGCCTTCATCGGTGAGAGCGTTTTTGCCATTCTTCATGTGGTGACCTCACATGCTGGCTGCAGCCAATCAAATATGACGTCTTCTACTGGCAAAAGTGGAACTACACAGAGCACAACTTTTTCCATATAATATTGTTTTTTTTTTCTTGTATAAAATCAACTTGATTGCATTTACCTTGAGCAAGGGAAACAGATCAAACGAGCTACATGAAAATCACACACCGATAATTCCGTCATGAGAAATACCGTCATTGTGGGGGGAACACATATCATATTATAGTCTTAATGTCTTCTACTAAAGGCTGGAAATGACCACAGCGATGATGTTTGACATGATAACAACAACAGTTCATTTCACAGGTAAGCACAAGCATGATTTAGAAGAGAGTGATGTGACCCTGAAATAGACACACTTGCCCGTGTGTGCATTTCCGAGTTAATATATGTGGCTTAGTAAAACAAAAACACAAACAGCAACAGATAATGACCCGAGATGTGCTATGTATGCTAGGGAGAGCCATAATGATATGAGCCATCCATGCAATCATTAACACATCTAATGAAGGAAGCGAATTCTGTTTGAAAGCGAAGAGTTTTGAAATCGAGCGGGACCAACGCCAGAGCTTGATTCCCAGCTTTCGGGCCGTCATAGAACACAGATGTTTCGCGAAGGTTTGTTTTTATTCAAGCGGTATTTGTGCTTTGGCCTAATTGTGTTCGCATGTAGCGTTCCCCTACTCAGATCGTCAAGTACGGACGGCGGACGTTTTGGCGAGGTCAGCGAACGAAGGTCTGGCAGACATCAGCTGATTAAAGATGGAGTCAGGACATAATTGGGCCAGATAAGCTCTGCTTTAGGGAGGCTTTGTAGCCAAACCCTAAGAACAGTGAACCCCCCCAAAAAAGCTGGTGCTTCAAAGCTGGGAGGGGCCTGGTGCTAAGGCTCCTGGTTCCACATGGAAGCCTCATGTTTGGGATGGGACTGGATGAGATTGGGAGTGGGTCCAAATGTGCATATAGATGCTGTCTAGATCCATTTTCTTTGTATTTATGTTAATTTTAGCACCAAAACATGATTTTACATTTTATATAGAGCAGATTTATTGTGCATTTTGTGAGTTAATATGTATGAATTATCAATGTTCAAACCCCAGCTTCACCTCACATTACTTTCATTCATTAGCCTTAATTAGGTCTGACAATTTTTTCCGTGAGTGTATCTCTATGCATGGTGGATGCGGGGCAGCTGTGAATTGCGAGGCGCCTAACTCGGAACAGCAGGCTGTCTCCCATACGGCACTGAAATGCAACGCCGGGGTCAGCCAGGTCACTCGTCAGGCGGAGAGATCAAACCGCAGCTGCGTGATTGAGTTCATACAAGCGGCAGGGGGGCAGCGCGGCGCCGGCTGGCGGTGCACGGACACGGGATCGACCTGGGGGGGTGACCTTGAAGGACAGAGGCAAAGCGGATAGACCTTTGCATTGAAATTATTAATTTATATCCCCACCCCCGTGCAAACTCTCTCTTGCACCATTGGCCACAAAACCGGTCTGCAACAAAGAACACAAAACAAATGAAGATACTGTCACCAGTAGGAGGCACCAGGAGGGGTGAAAAGATGGACCATGTAGACAGGAGGACCACCCCCCACATACACACACTCTCCCCAGTAATGGAGGGGTAAACTGCTGAGCCACATCCCAGCCTGCAGCAGGGGCACTGGGGGGAAGTACTACCCAGATCGCTGTCACAGTTGTTGGACGTCAGACCCACAAAGGAGGCATGCGGAGATCACGCTTGGCTGCCTCCACACGCTGCCGGAACCTGTGTCACACACACGCACACAGACACGCATGCACACACATACACACACACACACACACACACACAGCTGGCCTGGAGGCTCGGCTGCTATTGAGTTGGTGCCGTGGACCTCTGCTGGTGGGTTATTCAGACCGCGCGGTAGGGCTCCTCAGCGCTGAAGCCACGGGCCTTGTTCGCCCCAACGGGGCCAGCCAGCAGTCACGAAAAACAGGGCTCACATATGGGATCGGACAAATAAGGCGGTACCCCGGGCCTCATTTCTCACAGCGCTGATCTGTGTTTCTCCCTGCACCCCGTCCATTTCTATTCCCTTCGCTTATCAATAACATATTTGTCAATTTTTATGGCCTCACCTTAAGGATACTGCAGAGGCATATACAAAGAAAAAGTGCACCCTAATCATGGCCCGAACTTGGCTGCGGATGACAGAATTCTTACTCAAACATTCCATCCACCTCATCGCTGTCAAAGCATAATCTCAGGGAAGAAGGGGGCATAACCTGGGCCTGTTTAAGAAGGAGGCAGCCTTGTTATGACATATTGTCCATGGTAACAGCTCTCAATAAGCCCCAAGCTTCATCAGGAGCAGTGCGTTAACGGGGACGGAAACCGGGGCCCTCTCGGACGGCAGGCTCGCAGCAGACACCGTTCCGGGCCTAGGAGGCCCGTCTTGTTTCAGCTCACATAGCGGAGCAGAGAGCCCAGCCTCCTCTGCTCCCTCTCAGCAGAGCGGGATGCTGGCTGATCCGTCTGCGATTCTTAACTCAATGTGTCTTGGAGAGAAAGGAAGGGAGACAGATTCAGTTTCATGGAAAAGCGAACAGGCTTTCGATGACCTAACACCAGTCCGAAATCTAAACAAGACTTCAAATTAGCGATTTAACCTCAGGGGTCATTCTTAAAACAGCCAGTCAAACAGGAAGTTGTTTTAATTTTATAACTTTGTGCGTGAAAGAAGGCAAGGCTTATCACGCTCAAAATCTAATATATCTTCATATAACTATTTACTATCGTAGCAATTTTTGTCATGTGTTTGTTTTCTCTCCAAAGTAGCTGTTTTAACTTTTTAAACCAGCCGTACAACATCCTGATTTAGTTCCCAGCCTATTTTCACATGCAGAGGGAGATCGGTTATATAGGTCATAATGCAGAAAAAAGCCTTTCTTTAACTCCTAATTAATCAGTGTCACAAGTCACTACACCACCAGCTGAATTCTCTGTGTAATCCATTCATTATCCTTTTATTTAAACCTTTCAGTTCTGGATTTTTTTTTTCTTTTTAGGGAGAAAAAAGTGCTTGCTCGAAAGCATGACTGTTAACTAAAAAAAGTAATTTTAACTGCACAACTGATTAAATTAGCGGACCAGTCCAATTTGCTTTGGAAGTTTTTATTTTATTTTTTTGTGACGCACCACAACTACGCAAATAATCAAAGCCAGGGCCTCTTCATTTCACTGCGGCATTGTTAACAGAACGGTAGAAGTTTGTAAATAAGATATGGCCCGGTCCTCACAACGAAGCCCAGGGAAATGCCTTAGGTAGGCCAATCAGAAGGAAGGGCCGCAGTCACGTTGCGGTGCACATCGCCACATAATCTGCCCTCCAGATGTTCTCAATTAGACAGTAAAACGGAGGGGGAAACATGCTATGCTCACCAAAATGGCCGCCCGCTTAAAAGCAGCTCCTTTGTCTCTGTGAACAAAAAGCCACAATCTATACAAAAGGCAATAAAACAGAGTGTTGTTTCAGCCCTGAGAGTGTCATCGAAGCAAAGTGATTTGATGTGTGAGCTGATACATACCTTCATGAACTCAGTCACTGTAATTTTGACATTTAATCATTTAGCAGCAAAACGGCTACATGTCCCGGTTCCTTTATCCTCTGTATCAGTACAGTGAAGATTAATGTAACTCTGAAATGTGTGTGGTCTTTGTGTAAAATATCACGTGTCCCAGACTCATGCATCCATCATTTCCTTTGGTGCGTTTGTCGGGAATCATGTTGTTTCAGTTTCATTTGATTGGATTAAACGAGGATCTTAGCGATAACAATTTTGCACAAGGTCATTGCTACAGACCTCGTTTTTTGAATCTCCATTCTGCTGATGAACTGCTAAGAAAGTCTGGGCCCCCTTGGTCAGGCTTGCCCCCGCTTCCTCGGGCCTCGCGATCGGAGAGCATCTTTCACACTGTCATGTGTGGGGTCACCAGGGTCACCACGACATTCTGGGAAGGGGATCACATGGCACGGTGCCACGTTCCCCCGGCCCATTTCCGAGTCTTTGGGTCCTCCCCGTCTGTAAGCCACCTGTTTGGCTATCTCCGCAGCTTTAATTGGCGCTAAACATGAAGGAAACAGTTTTTACTACACTTGTTGTTTACTTCAAAGCATACCACACGATGTCCCCCGCCCATCCATGCCAGCTTACTCCGGGCCCTGTCCTGCCGCAGCTATATACACTTGCCAAGTAAACTGAGCCATTACTGACCCCCACCAAAAGGGGGCAACAGGATTTGGGGGAGCGCAGATACCTCAGAGGTGCCCCAACTCCTCGCGCTCCATTGCTCCCCTAATGGAAAAGCCATAAAATGCAGGAAGATAACAATAACATGAACTTTTCGACTGGTACCAGTCTATCTCTGCCTGTCTGCAACCCCAACGGTGAAGTTCGCTCCTGCACTCCCCCTTGGCCCTGCTCCAAGCCCCCTTCTCCCACTGCTCCTAAATTATCCAACTCATAGGGGGGAGGGGGTGGGGGGGCTCACTCTCCAGGATGGGGCTTCCTAGCACGTGTGAGCACAGCCGGCTTGACCCAGCACAGCCTTCCAAACCCCAACCCCCGTTCTAAGAAAAAAAGATGACAAAAAAACACAAACTCCATCTGCATTTCTTATAAGCTGAGAGAGGTGCTAACTAAGTCAAGGGGTGCTGGGAGAGCCGTATACCTGCTAACTAAGTCAGGAGGATGCTGGGAGAGCCTTATACCTGCTAACTAAGTCAGGAGGATGCTGAGAGAGCCTTATACCTGCTAACTAAGTCAGGGGGATGCTGATAGAGGCTTATACCTGCTAACTAAGTCAG
>JAODKN010000016.1:6657116-6676371 GCA_026774425.1 Petrocephalus zakoni | reverse complement strand
GGGGATGCTGATAGAGGCTTATACCTGCTAACTAAGTCAGGGGGATGCAGAGAGAGCCTTATACCTGCTAACTAAGTCAGGGGGATGCTGATAGAGGCTTATACCTGCTAACTAAGTCAGGGGGATGCTGATAGAGGCTTATACCTGCTAACTAAGTCAGGGGGATGCAGAGAGAGCCTTATACCTGCTAACTAAGTTAGGGGGTGCTGGGAGAGCCGTATACCTGCTAACTAAGTCAGGGGGATGCTGATAGAGGCTTATACCTGCTAACTAAGTCAGGGGGATGCTGACAGAGCCTCACAAGTAGGTGTTGTTGACAATGGCTGATGATATATTAGAAACACCTAGACAGGTGTGAAATGTCAAGGGGGAAAAAGGTATATAAACTTAGACAGAAGATTTTATCCTTCTTATTTTATAGCACTGTCCCAGGCCAGGTGCAGTGTGAAAAAAACCATTAGCTGAAAAACAACAGCAGTGTTGCTAGCTCGATGCAGATTTCTACAACTAAACATCACCTTTGTGCCTCTGCATGTCAGCGAGAAGCCCAGGCTGCCACAGCCGCCGGCTTACAGCACTAACGGGCTGCAGAAACACACCAGTCATCAGCAATACACTCAGAAATTTATCGATGGGTCGAATCTGGGTCAAAAATAAGCTAACAAAAGTGACTGAGAGTTTTTGACTCATTTTGAGGTAAATTCAGAACAGCCATGGATAAAACCTCAAAAACAATCAAATTTCAAGATATATATATATTCATTAAAGTGCAGTTGGCAAAGACCACTAGCTTAATGAAGTGACATCTTCAGTTTCCATGCCACAATAACTTCATTGTGTGCTGGTGAAAGCAGGAGTGGGTGCACTCCAGCACACATACATACACACGCATGCTTCTCAAACTAGACTTACGGAACTCACAAAAGCAAACTTTAATCCGGTAATTGTTCTTTTAATGAAGATACATTGAACAAATTAAGATTACCATTTCCCATATCTGCTGCTTGGATACAGGACCTGTTGCTGGTTTTATCTCAATGAATGACAATGACCTGAATGTAAAACAGTCACTGAACAAACTTATAAAAGGAAAACAAAGAGGGACAGATGGTATTCAAATGCCTGCATTTTTAATCCACTCCTAAATATCTTCTTCCTGTTTTAGAAACAACTCATCTTTCATTGATAAATGTTTCGTACTACAGTCCCTCTAAGACTAGCTGCTGAATTGACTGTCTCCCAGATAAGATGTTCAACCCCTGGTCATTAGTTGCTTCTGAAGTACACAAGCAGAATCAAGAAACAACCAGGAAAGGCGATGTTCTGACCAGGGACGAGCTAGGGGCAGGTATCCTCTGACTGCCTGCTCTCACAAAGTGCTTTGCGGACTCACAACACCCCTGCAGATGGATTGTGAAGACAACATTCATAGGAGAAACACTATCACTACAAAAAATCCACAGAAAAATAAACAAAGACTTTGTTCATTTTTATTACCTTCTATTAATGAACTTATCTTGCTGGCTAAACTATCAAGCACCGGTCGTTATTCCATTTAAACTCTAAATGGTTATTTAATGATAAGGTTCATCAGGAGTTCTCTTGGGTAACGTGAAGCCGCGACGGGCTGGACGGATCAGGGCGGGGGGGTCATTCTGTCCGCAGAACGTGACACCGTGACCCCGGAGGGCGCCTTACGACACGTGTCCCTGGGTAATGACGAGTGTTCGGTTTCAGCCTGTCATCCGAGGTTATCGCCGTTACCGGGCAACCATCGCGCCACGCGTCACCCGACGAGGGGGAAACGCCAGTGAGGCCCGGGCAGCTGCCTACTCCTCACGTCTGTCACATTCCGCTCTGCTCAGGTCTCCACTGAAAATGCTTCCCGGGAGCGTTCCGGCGAGTGTCCCTGTAATCTGCCCGCGCGACACCCCACTGCTGGGGCGTGCTAAAGGACGGTCAGAGAAATGGACACACTAAGGCCTCTGGGACACCCCCTGCTGAGCACTGCAGGAACAAGAATACAAGGTCTCCTTCCGCTGACCTTTGCTGAAGTGGGACTCGGCCCCCAGTGAGAGTTTGTCCTCCCCATGCTGCTGCACTCACATAAGAAGACAGATAGGAATCCCCCTGAGGTTGTTGGCAGAGCCCTCCTGTGCCCAGTTAATACTTTTTTTTGCTCGGGGAGACCACCTACTCTGGCGGTAAATGGATGTACCATCCCCATGACGTGAACCCTGCACCTTTAGACTGACCCCTCAAATAAGCGTGCCCATTTCTGCCACATTACCCGGTGGATTTACTGTCTGAGGGGTCCTGGACCTGGCCTTACATCTCATAGTACGCGGCCTGTCCCTCGACCCTCTGCCGACTCTTTCTGCCCGCCGCGGTGTCCCGTTTCGCCACCTTTCTGTGGCCCGCGCTATTATCCTTTCCCTACGCTTTTAGCTCCTTCTTCGCGTTTCCCCTCGGGCTAAGTTACGCGGCTAATGTGCCTCGTTACGGTGACTCTCACGCGCGGCATCACGGGAAACGGCTCAGTGTGAATTTCAAAAGAGCGAGGCTGAGAAACAGCTGCCCTTCCTTCCTCCCCATTAAGTGAGCCTCCTCAAACAGGCATATCACGTTTTTTAAAACACAATACGCAAGCCCGGTTCCCTCTCCTTTCTCCCTCCCTTTACTTCTTCTTCAGCCAGAGGAGAGTTCAAGAACAATGTCGCTCATTCCATTTCGCCTCTTTCGCTCGCGGGGTTTCTGGCAAACATCCGCCTCTCCCCCGATGAAGATGGATAGTTGGCTGTACCTACGAACCCCTGAACGTTAGGCCTTAGCATGGCCTGCTTCCCCGAGGCCTCTGCCAGGCCGCATCCACACTCCAGCACAGGAGAGGGAGAGCGTATGGAGCAAAGCAAACAATAATAGGGTACCTCTATCTCCCTCGACCATCTGCACTCCATTTTGTAACGTCCATGATCTCTGGCTGGAGCGTGGAAGCTCCCCTCGGCCGAATACAAGATCTAAACCCACGAAAAACAACCTCACTCCCATTTCCTCTGGCCTCTGTCAGGAATGGAGTTCGGAACGTCTTAAATCTGTCACTGGACAAAGCCAGAAAAGGTAAAACAGCTATATCCAAGCGATAGCTACAAGAATCAAGTCGAACAGTAGGCCTGATTTTTAAGCCAAAAGGACTGGAGCGGGCAACTGGCCCTCACTTGCCCCAAGATGAATAACTCCAAGTATATAAGTGTAAGTATGTAGGCATATAAGTGTAAGTATATAGTTTTACCCCATCGAGCTATAATTTGACAAATCCGTCTTCCCTGTTTTTAAAAAGGCTTCTCCCTTCCTAGCTCATAAACAGACACCCACCTAAAGCAAAAACATTTAATCCAAGGAAAATCTGGAAAGCAACGCAAGCAGTTACATTTTTCACCCCCCACCCCACCCCAAAAGAGGAAAAAACGACATTCCTTCAAAGGACAAGCCAGTTTCATTTTCAGGACTTTTCCATCGACCAGTCCCAGAAGAGTTATTCAAAAGTAATAGATGATTTGCAAACTGCTGTATCCACCTTTAAGACCATAGCAGGCAAAGAGCAAAGGTCTGAACTGCAGAGTCTGCGTTTATCTCGACTGTGGGTAGTTAACTGCAGTGTCACCCAGGGATGTGAGATCTTCAGACGTGAGATTTTCAATTTGAGTCAATTCTGCACGCTCATTTACATGGATGTCACAGTTTTATTAAATAGTAAATAATCTGTAGGGTTTGCAAGCTACCCTAACGCTTAGGATGCAGCTAATTTTAGCTTTATAATGGAATAAGATTAATTTGCTGTAAGATTCCTTGCGTGAGCGTGAGTCTAAAAGCACGAGTGTCACGCCAGAAGCATGAGAGTTGGCAATCCTGCAACTGGTTGGTTAGTAAACTGCCACACGTCCAAGGAAAGTACTAATCTGATGAGATGGAGTCCGCTGCAGTTTTGAAACTTCCAAGCAGCTATATTTGATGAACTATAAAGGAAATGAGTTATGGTCTACTG
Source organism: Petrocephalus zakoni (assembly GCA_026774425.1). Classification (NCBI taxonomy): domain Eukaryota; kingdom Metazoa; phylum Chordata; class Actinopteri; order Osteoglossiformes; family Mormyridae; genus Petrocephalus; species Petrocephalus zakoni. Next base: position 6,672,329 of record JAODKN010000016.1, on the reverse strand, counting down.
GCATAAGGTCTATGGGTAAGTCACGGCTCAGAAGACTGAAAGTCTAACTTTAAAACTGCACAGGGCTGAAAGCCCATAAAATGAGGTATGTAATCAAATAATATCTAACTATTATTTTTTCCATTACAAGTCACGCACTGTCGTTAAGTACTAAGCAGATTAAAATTTCCTGAGGAAATAAAATGGAGAACATGAATTCTGAATGATTTAGGACTTGTGCATGTGTTTGACTTTATAGTTGGATTTCAGCTATATTTTATCAGCTGGGGCTGTGAAGGCATCTGATAGAAGCTGTGCTTTCATAGCCCTGAGAAACACCACTTGTGTGAACAGCGAAAAAACTCAAAGAGGGTCACTCAAAGAATTCATTTACGTTTAGGAAGAGAAAAAAAATTAACAATGCATACCAACGGGCCAGAAATTAGGTTTAATTTTAGGTTCCGTCTGAAATTTCCGAAACACTTACATACTCTCACATTTGTTTCTTATTTAAGGAGTGTCCAGAGCTTAGCCACCAAATCTGGGTTTAGGATTTCAGTGTCCAGCTCCCAGCAATGTATTCCATCCCACAGGGAACATTTTAAAGGAATCAGAAGAGACACTTCACGCAACGATTTCTGAAAGGGTAGCTTAAGTTTCAGTACCAAAGGTAAAGGGAAAAAAAACGCCATTCAGCAAGTCTTAAGAAGTCACCCGATTTTATGGTCACTTATTCCCTGCTGAGGCTGAAATCCCCCCTCCCCACCTCCACCGCGTTTAAGCACCACTTCTAGCTGAAATCCCATGTAATATGTTTTTTGCCCTCCCATTCTTCCAAAACAAGCTCATACCTGGTTAAAGCCTGGCCACAAAGCCCTTTTATTTATTCGTCAGTCTTCCTAATTTTCTTTCCCCCGGCAGCAGGGCCAAACTTAATCCCAGGATTCACTTCACTGGCCTCTCCTTCCCAGAAAAGTCTGACCGGTACCTAAGATACTGTTACACCACTTTTTTTGTTTGGGGTTTTTTGTAACAATTAACTTGTGGGGCCAAATTCCCCCTTCACACATGTGAAGTCATTTATATTTTATAAAACCCATGATATGAGCTATAAGCACAATAAAAACATAAAGAGAATTTAATTAAAGTCAATATGTATGCTTTCGGTGGAGCCTTTTATGCATTGCTTACTCGGACTTGGAGACAAAGCTTTGCCTCACATCGCCTTTACTTAATTACTTTTGGGCAAAGGAAAAGGTGGAAAACAGAATGTCTCCGCAGCCAGCAAAGTGCAGGGTAAATAAAAACAGGCCTTGCTCACCTCAGCCCTCTGTGTTCTGGGGAGGCTGGAATCGGCCTCAATGGCATAAACATCCAGCAGGTACAGGTCCGAGCCTTGCTCCCGGTCCAGCTCAGCGGCGGTCTGGATGACTCCCGTGTGGCGTCCAATGGTGAAGAGGCGACCCACGGATTTGCCGTCGCAGCGCACGGAAACAATGTAAAATTCCACCTTGGTGCTGGAGCCTCGCGGACTGGAGGCGTCGAGGGAGATGACATTGGTGCCAGGCGGCTGGCCCTCCTTCAGAATGGTGATGTACTTGGGCTGGGAGAAGACGGGGCCATCTGCGCCCTGCAGGATGATCATCAGCTCAGATCTGGAGGACTTCCTTTCCGTCCCGTGGTCTGTAGCTGACACGGTTAGGCTGTAGACTAGCCTCGAAGGTACCAAGGGGGAAGCGACCCGGATGTCCCCACTGTATCGGTCCATTATGAACGTGTCTGAGTCCCCAGTCACCAACTCATACTCAACCTCTCCATTTGGCCCTTCATCTGGGTCAAAGGCCACCACAGTGGTAAGGATGGAGCCAATCACAATTGTGGACTCAGCCACCAGTGCATTCTGGGAGATGAAAATTGGGACATTGTCATTTTGATCAGTTACCCAAACTGTAACGTTTTTTAGGGCAAAGCGCCTGAATTCCACTGGGACTGCCTGGTCTGTTGCTTTCACTGTAAGTTCAAAGAGATTAGAGAACTCCCTGTCAATCTCCTTATTTGTGTATATCACCCCAGTGACAGAATCGACGAGGAAGTGGTTTCCTCTCGGTGTCTGTTTAATGATAGAATACTCCAGTTGTCCATTGATGTCTGCATCTGTATCATGAGCAGATACAGTCATTATCGAGGTAGCAGCTGGAAGGTTCTCAGGGATAGACTTAAAAATATCTCCAGGGGCAAAACTTGGAGGATTATCATTAAAGTCTCTGACATGAATAGTCACAGGGATTGAGGAAAACCTTGGAGGTCTCCCGTTGTCCTTTGCAGTAACATTTAATTTATATATGGACTGAGTTTCGAAATCCAGCTTCTTCAAAAGGAAGATGCTCCCAGTGTACGGGCTGATGCTGAAGGTGCCATGGTTGTTTGTTGCAGCAATGCTGTAGCTCACCTCGGCATTGTCCCCTGCATCTGAGTCGGTGGCAGTCACAGATACCACCAGCTCCCCAACCCTCATATTCTCCAAAACATCGACACTCAGGGCAGATTTAGGGAAAGAGGGGGGGTTGTCATTCTCATCCAAAATGCTGATGCTTAACATGCACGAGGAAGAAAGCGCCACAAGTCCCGAATCAACTGCTATGATTTTGAGCGAATAGGATGACGTAGCTTCATAGTCAAGTTTTCCCACTAGCGTGATCTGGCCATTGTTACTGTCGATCATGAACTGTTTCTCCTCATTTCCTTCCTGAATATAGTAGCGGACTAATCCATTGTCATTCTCATCAACATCTGACGCAGACACCCTTAGAAGCTGCGTCATGTTTTGAGCCGACTCTGAGATAGACGCGAGGTACACGTCTTTAGTGAATTTGGGTGGGTTGTCATTGATGTCTCCAATATAAACTTGTACTTTGGCCTGGTCTTTCAATGCCTTGGGTAATCCCTGATCTGAGGAGATGACAGTGAAGCTGAACACGGCCACTCCCCTCTGCCTCATCAGCGACTCTCGGTCCAGCTGCAGCGTGCTGCTCAGCTCCCCCGTAATGGCATTCAGTTCGAAGTTTGGCTGCGGTGTCTCAAAGGCATATCTGACCTCACTATTTGGCCCATAATCTTTGTCCTCCGCAAAGACCCGCCCCACTAAGGAGCCCCTTTTCTGTTCCTCCTCAAAATAGAACACATAATTCGTGCTGTTAAACAGTGGCCGGTTATCATTTACATCGTCCAAGAACACCGTGACATTGACCGTGGCACTGAGTGGCTCCACTGCTCTGTCTGAGGCCCCTACCAGCAGGTCATACCTGTCTTGAACCTCTCTGTCTAACTCATCCTTGATATACAACTGCCCATCAGGAAAGATGCCAAAAACATCCCCACTGTTTCCACCAATTATGTCATACATGATCTCCCCATTCAGACCAGAGTCTCTGTCAGTGGCTTCCACTTTAAAGAATCTACTATTCACAGGTTCTGATTCAAGAATAGTGACCTCATAGGAAAGCTGATCGAACACCGGGGCATTGTCATTGACGTCATACACACCGACTGTCACAATCACAGTGGAGGTACGCTGAGGAACCCCCATGTCAGATGCCTGCACCTCCACCTGATATGAACTCGTGGATACTTCCAAAGGCCCTGTTAAGGTGATGAGGCCACGTTTCTCATGTATGTGGAAAAGACCTTTGGGGTTCTGCCTAAGGCTATATGTCACCATACCGTTAGAGCCTTCATCAGGGTCCACAGCCTTTGCCTGGAATATATGGTGCCCAGTGCCCCAATTTTCCACAGCGCTAACATGTTCCACAGCATGGAGAAAATGCGGGGCATTGTCATTTAGATCCTTAACTGTTATGTTAACGAGAGCCTGACCTGTTACCTCCCCACCTTTCGCTATAACTTTAAGTTGGTAAAACGATTGCTCCTCCCTGTCTATCAGACTGGAGGCTGCAATCTGACCTGTAACACTATTGATTGTAAACAGCCCCCGCTGGTCCCCAGAGGTAATTAAGTAGGTGATATTAGTGTTCAGATCAAGTGTGAATGCAGACACGGTGCCAATTACAGTGTCTACAGCTACATTTTCAAATATCACAAAACTGTAGACACTCTGGCTAAAGGTAGGGGGATTGTCCTGGGTGTCTATCACCGTTATGGTGACAATGGCCTGGGTATGGGAGCGAAGGTTGCCACCATCAGTTGCAGTAACCTGCAGCTGGTAGGCTGTCTTCTCCTCCCTGTCTAGCGAAACCAGCGTTGTGATTTTACCTGTGCTACTGCTAACATGAAACCTAAAATTGTCCCCAGCTGTGATCATGTATCTTACTGTCCCATTCCTACCCAAATCCGGGTCCGTGGCTGACACGGTAGTGACATAAGAGCCGGGAGGCTCGTTTTCTTTAATGTTGGCAAAGTACTGCAGGGGGTAGAAAACAGGCCGGTTGTCGTTAATATCTTTCAGCGTTATGTTCACTCTGCCAACAGAATGAAGTGGCGGCCTGCCAGAGTCCGTTGCGTGGATGTGGAGCAGATATGTTCCTTGTACTTCTCTGTCCAGCTCAGCGGCAGTACTCAGCCTGCCAGAAACGCTATCAAGGCGGAACAAATCCTGCACACTGGGCGGAGTCTCCGGGTCAAAGGAGAACCTCACAGTCCCATTGGCTCCCAGGTCATTGTCGGTAGCAGACAGTACCACGAGGTCGGTGCCAACTGGGCAATGCTCCACCAGGGAAACCTCATAGGTGCTCTGAGTGAACGTGGGGACTTGATCATTGACATCCGTTATGTTCACTACTAGCGTGGTATAAGAGATTCTGGGCTGTACTCCTTGGTCTTTGGCACTGATGTTCAGCACAATCTCCGACGCGACCTCCCTGTCCAGCATGGCGGCGCTAGTGACCAGACCGCTGTTCTCACTGATGGCAAACCAGCCCAGACTGTTTCCAGACACTAGTGAGTAGCGCAGGTTGGCATTCTGCCCAGAGTCGCCATCTGTAGCTGAGACCCCTTTAATGTAGCTGCCTTTTGGAACGTCCTCACTGATGTCAACCCTGTACAGAGCCTCCTGGAATATGGGCGGGTGGTCATTGATATCATTCACAAATATTACCAAGCTGGCAAAAGAAGACCTTGCCACAGGTTTTCCATTGTCAGAGACAGAAACAGTCAGGTTATAGGAGGAAATGCGTTCTCTGTCTAAAACACTGGCCACTTTAATCAAGCTAAGATTTGGGACTGGAGACGTATGAACTTCAAAATGTCTTTGCTCATTCCCCCCTAAAATTGAGACAGATATGTTGCCATTGGCTGACGGGGAATCCGAATCTGAGACTGTCAATAAAGCTACCACTGTCCCAATTGGAGCATTTTCGTCGACAGAGGCAAATTTAGAGCTGGTTGGGAAATATCTGAACTTCACCACAGGGTCATTGTCATTAACATCCAAAAGCTTAATGGTTGCCTCTGACCTACCAGAAAGAGAAGGAACCCCATTATCCACAGCGTGAATAGTTAATGAGTACTCCTTCTTGGTCTCAAAATCTAAAGTTTCTTTGATAATAATTGTGCCTGCTTCCGGGTCAATTTGGAAAGGGGTTCCCTCATCTAAAAAGTACCGTATATCTGCATTGGTCCCCTCATCCTGGTCTCTTGCTGCTATTTGTAAAACACTAGAACCAACTTCTGCATCTTCAAAAACAGTGGCTTGGTAGTGGTCCTCGTCAAATATGGGTGGGTTATCATTTATATCTTGAATTGTCACATTCACTTGCAGGTAGCCAAACCTTTTGGGGTCTCCTTTGTCTTCCACCTCTATTAAGAGCTGATAAAAAGGAGTCAGCTCCCTGTCTAAACCGCCAGTTGACACCAGATGCAGAAAGGCTCCCTCTCCACTCGGATTGACTGTAATATCCAAACGGAACTTTCCCTGATCATTACCATTCACAATTTTGTAAGTAGTATGATCAACTCCGTTGCTGCCAATGTCGGAATCGGTGGCTGTATCTAAAATCACTTGCCTGCCGCTGCTAGCATCCTCCTTAAATGACACCACGATGGACGCGTCTGGGAAGACGGGCTTGTTGTCATTTATATCCATGACTACAATCCTGACTTCTGTCGGATATGTCGATTGACTGGAGAGCACCACGACGTTAATTACATTACTCTGCAAAACTTCTCTGTCGATCACCGACGTTGTGTAGATGGTGCCGGTGGTGCCGTTGATCGCAAAAAGTTTGTGGTTTTCGCTGAATCGGTAGGTGAAGCTCGGCTTTGTCTCTATGGTGCCGACGTAGGTGCCCACCGGCTGCTCTTCCAGCACCTGGAACTCCTGACGAACTTGGCTGGATGCAGTGCGCTGCCATAAAGTCCACAGCATCAGCAGAATTAAATAAAATCGACTCAAACCCCTACCTGAAAGCGCCATGGTCAAAGTCCCAGTCCACCTTTCTATGGCAAACTCTCTTATGCATTAAACTTTGATTCCTTTAACAAACGTTTACAGCAATATATTCATGATCCGGTGACTTTAAACATGAATCCCGACATAATCTCGATGGTTAAAAGAAATAATCCTGTTGGGGGTTATGGAGAAATGATTTCTCCTCTTTCCTTTCTTCTTTTTGATTTAAAGTGTTCAGGCTGCAGAGATCGGCAAATGAATAAATCCGCGCATCATAGAGCTGCGAGCGCTGCAATGTAACCCTCCCGATTGTCAAAGTGACTCTCCAAACTTCCCCGGAGCAGCAGAATGCATCTCTCCGTGAAACTTTCTTCTTATAACAAAACTGCCATCTCAAGCAAAAAAAAAAAAAATACAAAATAATGTGGTTTAGATAAATAAAACAAGAACAATTTCTGGAAGGATTAAAAATTTCCCTAAACTCTAAAATAAACTGGAGACAGAATTAAGTGATACGGGCAAAGCCAGGTTCCAGGTTATTAGCGCCAATCGTGCATCCACGCAGCCTCTAGCTGTATAACGGTGAAGAAACTTCAGTCATTAAGACTGCTTCTTCGTAACTTACAACAAAGCCCCAGCCTGCACCAGTCCCGCCCACCTCGCACGCCATTGGCCAGCTGGACACGATCCCGCCCCTTACTGTATTTGTATTGTGCCGTAAACCTGAACTCGGTCCGGCTGTTGTCGATAAGACTGTCAATCAAACTAATATGCGACTAAATAAGGGGTAAAGGGGTAGCAGGTAGGTATCTTACGGGACCGTTAACTCTTATTCTCAGAAGCGGACAGGAGGTCTTCTTTAAGAAATTGCATCACAGGTTCAAGGATGTGCCGGGATCTGTTTAAAGAAGCTTCTTAACGGTTTCTGATGAATTATAAATTATTTAAATAAACGTATTACTTAAAAAAAAATGAATAACAGCTAAATGAAATGACTGAATTAAAGTTTAAAGTTAAAGGCAATTGTTATTTCGAACTCCCAATTAACATGTTTATTCACATTAAATACAATAATTAAATAATACAATAATTTAAATTAAATTGTTTATTTAATTTAATAATAGTTCTATTAATAATAAGGCAATATACAGCTTTTCGTGTCATAAAATGTACCTACATATATGCATTACTAATTAATTTTCCTAATTAATATTATATTCAAATATACACTTAATTAATGGACACGGGCACTTAAGACTAGGAGTGCAGACGTGACTTTATATTATTCTTTTTAAAAAGTCGGCGAAGGTACTATTGGAAGCATTATATTATTTATATGCGTACTTTTCCTTACTCAAATGGTCAAATGTTGCCATCTAGTGTCCTTACATTTTACTGCCCGACTTAAGCATACTGCGTTTTTAAACAGTGGCCTAATTATGTGAAATGTACCGCATTTATTAGCTTAAAACTGTGAATATATAATATCGTTTTTGTTTAAGATTAATCTGTGCTTTTCACTGGGAATGTATCGTGTTCAAATAAATGCGGCCTCCTTTCTAATGACCTGCTGCCGGTAATAAGATTTAGAAGCCCTTAAAACAGCAGCAGTTCAACTGCAATCGAGGTCAAAGCGGATATGACTGGACGGGAGTAATTCAATTATACATTAGGTAAATTGGCAGCGGTTATTGGGGCAGACGTGGCAGCGGCAGGCAGGCACACTGCAGACGCTCGCTTACCAGAAAACAGGTTACTGTGCCCTGCCGCCCGCCCATGGCATATAACCTATTAAATAAACAACATATTTCAATATGAAATTCATTCGGTTTTAAGATGTGTTTATTTCTTTTTTAGTCCAGGATGGCTATGCGATGCCACAGAAACCTGTAGTGTTTCACATCGAATAGAAAGGATCAGCGAAAAAAAACTTCATGAAATGTATATTCAATTCCTATTGACCAACCAGGTCCTAAATAATTATTTTAGGAATAAAATACCTTTTTATCGTGCTTTGAATGTAGCTGAACTGTAAATTAATTAAAGGGACGTGGGCGGTCACAGGGGAATTACATTTGCTTCATTATAGGCTTGCAAGTTTACATTTTAGTTTGAGTTGCCATTAACAAAGAGAATTTTGCAAAAATTACACCTTGAAGCTGCGCATTTACATTACATGGGCACAAAGTAAAGGAGTAACAGTAATTCTAGATCTTTGGGTCAAGCCTCAGGGGAGGCCTTACTTAGGCTAAATAAAAGCTACTCAAACTCAGTCAGTTCTAGTCAAATGTATCAAATTGTAAGTGTAAATGGCATTTGGTAAAACTAATGGTGGACTATGAAATTGTATGGCCTGTGTGGGTTATTATGTAACACAGCTGATGTAGAATATATATAGATAAAAATATATATGTTAGAGCTGTTTTGACATCCACTCTGAGTATTTGTAATTACAATAAAATCCCTACTTACTGGTGATATAAGTGATGGCATATAACTTATTGTAAGTGATTTGTATTTCTGTGGCCTGAGAATCAATCAATCAATCAATCTTTATTTACATAGCACTGTTTTAATCACAGAGTGGTTTAATCACAGGGAATTAAATTTTATGAAAGTGATTAAAATAAGCATAGGAAAACTCTTAGGAAAAATAATGTTTTTAAAAATAATCATAGTAATAACAATAATAAAATGCCACCAAAATGGTCTCTGTAGGGGACCACCCTCTCTAGTCCTTTTGCAAAGGGGACACAAACCCTTACCACACTGGGACCCAACCCAAGCCCCAGAGTATTACAGAATGCAATGTGAGAGCCTGCAAAGTTTTGTGATTCCTTGCCAACCCAAGACAGATGGTGAACAAGATGCAGAATCATAAAGCAGCAGATTCTATAGGCATCAGGGTCCAAGTCAGATACTAAATACAGAGGGAACAAACTGGGTACTGGCTCTGTTGCTGAATGAGCATGGTGGATTCCGAGACCACCTCGCTAGAAGCTTTAATTTCATTACTAAATCCTTGCCATCTGTTACAGAGTCCACCTGTCATTGAGAAAGGGTTTTAATGTAATATTTTCAGAGATATCAATTTGGCTAACTAAATTCTAGCTACCCATTTTTTCTAGTATTGTATTAAATCCTTATGACAAATTCAACTTTTGTTTCACTAATTTCAAAAGAATGAAACAAACCATGAATGAATCATGAACATCATACTAGGTAAGAAGCAACAGAATGTTGAACAGGGCCACCAAGCTGTGAAATTGTCCACCATTGCCTTATTATGTGTTCTTTGAAGAAGTTACATTCACAGAAGCGTGTAGTACATTCCCGTAAAAGCTATGAACCTACTGTAAAACAGGGCCGAGTAATAAACGCCCAAAGATCAAAGCACATCCATCAACCAGGGATTGCGAGAGAGCATTAATAGGCTAATGTGAAGCAGGAAAACCCACGGGTTCAAAGCACTTTCTGTCATCAGTCACCCCGTTTCAGGCACCTCCCAACTCTTTAAAAATGTATTTTCTAGTAAGAGAGTGGAGGAATAGCGTGGACATTTATATTATTTTTAAAAAGATAAATACACATTGTGTTACAGATATATGGTCCTGTAATCCAGATATGACCCTGAAGTTTCACTTCCCCTGTGCTGATGCCAGAGGTGATTCTAGGGACTCTTGGGGTCCCTGGCAAAAATGTGGCCCTTTAACTGACCCTCACCTGTTAGGGTGAAATTTATTACCATTATTTTAGAATGAAGGCTGAATTAGCAATAGCCTATCAACAAAGAGAATTTAATAACCACGAGTGCTATACTTTCACTTTTGCAAAAACCAGAAGACACATATGAAGTAGATTTGTCATTGTGACGTGCTATGCAATCAGCCACCCTCTAGGGCCCCCTCCTAGCTCGGGGCCCCAGGCAATGCCTGCCTTGTGTGTCCTGTGACAGACCCTAACCCTAACCCTAACCCTAACCTTTGGCTGATGCCAACTATTGTAGGAGAAAATGACCACATCGAAAGTTCACCCAGGGCCTATACTGTTAATTGGCTTTTTGAATATATCATAAAAAATAGTATAGTTGGCAAAGACAAGGGTGCGGAATCAACAGCCAAACTCTGACACCGAGCGTGGATCTATTGCATGGCTCCATTTATTTGACATGCCTTTGGGTTCAACCGTCCTTCTAATTTTCACAGGGTTTTCCCCCGGTATGGCGTTTTCATCGGGAGAAGCAAAGGCCCTCTGTCTCACGCAGGCCACTGCGACTTTGAACAACCCTGTAGTACTTGGAGAGACTCAACCATAAGTCAGCTCACAAAAAGACACTTTAAAGGAAAAACCCAGTGGAATAGGATGTGGCACGGGGCTGACTGTAGAAGAGAAAAACACTTTCCATGTGTTAGTTTGCTTCTGTGGTCGCTCCGTTTGTGCATATATTTCTCAAAGATTGATATTTAACTCATTGATGGAATGTGCCACTGAATGCATTGCAGAATGCTGACAGTACTCTGTTGTCAGGTAATGTGTTTAGAGAAAATCCTCAAATATGTGTGTGTGTATATATATATATATATATATATATATATGATGCTTTTATCCAAAGCAACTTACAGGGAAGGGTTTTTTGCTTAATGGGGGCGGTCCCTTCTATTCGAACCCATAAACTTCACATTGTTAAAATTATTCTGTACTTCATTCTGCCATCTGATACTGCAATGGGTAGCTGCAACCAGTAGGTGTCCCCATTGTAATACCATGTTTAATCAACAAGCAAGCATTTGACCCTCTGTTTGCTTTTTTTAAAAAATGCCTCCGACAGGTGATTGCCCTCTTATCAAAAGGAAACACATTTTCCAAAACAGCCCCTTCATGTGCACTTAAATAGTTCACAATTCCTTCGAACCAAGTTTAGCGGCTTTACATAAAATCCTTCTTATTATTTTTTATTTTTTTAAATCTCCCTCAGGCTATTTGTTTTGGATGTTTAAAATGTAAATACCTTGCAGAAACGACCAATGCACCTCTACTCGATTCAGCAGTGGCAATCAATAATTGCCAGGGATCTGGGCAGTAGTCCTTAAGAAAATATTTTATGTCTCGATTTTTGTTGATAGCAGGCTTTGTCTGTAGCTAAATGACCCAGGCATCATTGTCAACTTACTTGCAATTAGTGACTGACGGGTGTGTCTGAGCTCTTTTAATTAATTTAATTTGATTCGATGCCTTACCCGGCCAGGAAGCACATTAATATGTTCTCATTTTCGGATAAATAAATGACCTTTTCTGGGCAAATGTCATCTGCTGAAGTTGGAATGGAGCTCAGTTCACAAGAAAGCCATCAAAGGACTTGGAGCTGCCCTTAATGCAGTTTAGTAATTGCCAGCCTTAATGCAACAAAGCATTGGTCAGTGTAGTGCAGTGTGCAAAAAAACCCATACATCTCTGCAGATATCTTGCCATTATATCTATATGCAGGAGCAGCATGGCTTCCATCTAGGTGTTGCTGCTTCACGAAACATAAACTCTGCTTGCTAACATTAACCTTAAAAATTTCCAGAAATGCATTGCTCTTACACTTAAGATAACCCATCGAGGTAGTCGCAGACTCCAATTTCCTGTTCTTGCCACTTTATATTTTTGTGTTACCCCTGAGTTCCCGGAATAAAAGAACCCTGACTATAGGAATTTATGTGCCTCCTGTGTGTAATATCAGCTCACAGTTGCCAGAGGGGTTAAACAAAATGTCTGTAGACATTTCATTATTTTATGTTTAATAATCTGTGCAGGAAAACAGTATTAAATATGATGGATTAATGCTGAATGCTTATATCTTGTTTGGTTCCTATCCATACAATGAGCAGTTCGCGGACCACAGAGGAATTCTAACAGGGTGTCAATGTCAACACAATGCCTCAGATGACATTATTCTCATTACTGCGCATTAAATATTGCAATCTTCTATGAATAAATAAGGCCGGAGCTGCATGCATCAGGACCTCAGTAGCATTAAACATGTGATGATGAGGGGTGGAGAACCATTACTCTATGGGTGGAGAATCATTACTCTATGGAGATGTCATGCTGCACGTTCCGGAACTTGACACATTGTGCCTCCTGACAGCAGCTGCAGATTCAGCCAGAAATCGAGCCCCCTCTTTTGTGCTCTTGTCCTGTGGGTGGACATTAATGCTTTTGGCTGGGGCCTTCACTCCCCTGTAAGTAATTTCACTCTGCACACTGCAGCAATATACGGAGCAACATCACGCAGTGAAATATCAAAGAATAGTGTGAGCCCTGTGGTTCCTTAGTGGGGTAGGGGGGCTGCTTTGGGAAGGATGTGGTGCATTTTCGATGGCTGCTACATGACCCTTGGGAATCCTGCAAAAACGAAGTTGGTGGAGCTACATGCATGACACCACATGGCCCTGAGACCACAGACTGGGACCATCACCAGTTCAAGCCTCAGTGTCTCATGGAGCTTCAGGCACCAGGCAAAAGATAACTGGGAGGGGTGCTACACGTCCTGTACCCCAATCCACTCACTCCATATGGTCAAAAATCCCCAAATATGAGCTTTTACCATTACTACATGAATTGTTTGCTCATATACTTGGATCAGAATATTTAAGGTGTCATATGCTATACATATACATATTTGTATTGTTTAACGAAATGTTCAACATGGGTGTTACTAAACCACACAGTTCTGAAAAGAAAACTAATTAGAAAGGAGGATGTTTCACTAACCCAGTGTGTTTCTTAAGGGCTGTATCTGGAAGTAAATGACACGTTGGGGATTACGACGGTGTATGTAGCCGGCCAGAGCTGAAGTGCACGCTTTAAGCTTAAGCACTGTTTGGTGGCTTCACATTAGCACGTGCTTTGCTTACTTTCAGAGTTCAGTGTCATAAACCTTAACTACCCTGAAGTGAGATACTCCTACCAAGCAACACTACCAGGACCTCTTTGTATCACAGGAAATAATCATTTGGATGAGCAGCTGAAATTAAGATTTCATTAAGTATGTTTTTATTTGCATTAAGTTGCTAAGGTGATGCTTTATTCAAAGCAGATTTTTATGCAGATGGATATTATTCAGATGCAAGGAAAGAAAATGTAGGTTCTTCCTATTACTTAAACTGATCACATTCAGGTTAAAATATCCGTAGGTACTAAACTATACCACTGCTTTTGAAAAGGCTTTTTTTAGGCAAATCATAGATTGTTAACAGAAGCCCATATTCTGCTGGCACACGTCATATGAAATCTGTGTTATGGTTGTTTCTGGGCCGGCTTGCAGTGTCCCAATGAACACGACAGATCGCTCACCTTCTCAGTCACAGGCCGCTATATATCAGGGATACTCCCCAGATATATGGGGCGTCCTACCCCAGATCTGGCTGGTCCATGAGCATGTGTGCAGTCTTATCGGTGGGATTCGCACAAGCTTCAATCCTGAACAAGGTTTTTCTCAGCAGCTAAATCACAGCAGTAAAATAATGACAGACACCACAAATTATCATCCAAATGCAAATTGTTGGAGATCAGGAAAAAAGTATCTCAAGCATTATATTATATTATATTATATTATATAATAAATATTAGTCAACCCATGGCACTTAAATTCTATCGCACTTTTAACTGTAACATTTATGTAATGTACTCTTGTTAAAGTTGTGCAATCATTTTATATTTTAAACATCAATAATTTCTTGTGTTGACATGTAATCTATGAAAAATTAAGCATTACAAGCAATAACAAGCAGTAACGATTTTTACAAATGATGTTGAGTGTTTATTGTTTTTCACCAATGAATCAGGTTTAGTCAGTGTTTTTTATAGATTACATTTAATTCCAATCATATTTACAATGCTGGCAGATGTTCACAAAAGAGCTCTAGCTAGATAATAAGGTAAAATGTTAATGGGAAAGATTAATGCCACTGTGGCCGGAAAACAATGAATTAGAGACAAGGCAGACAGACCTATTTGTCAAGGCTGGTAACTGGAAACCAGAGAAGCTGAGGACATTTGACATGGACACAAAGGACGAAGGAGTTGAAACCTCAGAGAGAGGCCCCGGGCCCACAGCTACATGGCAGAACCAGCAGGTGTGGTGTTATCGTCACGTCCGGCAAACCACCGGGCAAATTTACAGACAGCACTGAGTCTCAGCCCTCAGAAACAGCACAACATATTCCCCAAACATCAGTCACTATAAGGAGAAAACCACCCAGTCCGACTGGGCATTTCGGAAATCGCCACTGCTCAGTGAAATCTATGTATGTCCACTTTTTGGCATAGAATACACCCATTCTGCTCTGTCTACTGATAGAGTTTGATATGTAAATGACAAATGAAATTATGTTTTGTAAAGTCATCTATTTAACTAGTGTTTAAGTTTGTACTAGTTAGCATTTGTGTTCATGGTGGTCGATACTTTATGTTGCTAATTTTAACAACAATGCTGATAGCTAGATAGCTCAAATCATTAATTGTGAATCTGAAGCAAGATTACTTTGTATCTTGTTGACATTGATATATTTGCTTCACCAACAACAATCCGTGTCTGACTGTTGGACATTTTATTGCCCCCAAGGTCCTTGTGAGCTATGAAACATAAAATTCACTACGTACATACGTACTTAAAATCCGCCATGAAGCGGAAATCGTTTAAGCTGGTGCCCCACATCAGTGACTTGATGAGAGGTGATTCTGGGGCCTGATGGACGCACCTATGTGACGTAGAGGACCGTGTCCGAATCAGTGACCGGCAGGTTGGTGTCCTGTTTTATTTTTAGCCAGCTTACCCTTTGAAGTGC
>JAODKN010000016.1:6613591-6632538 GCA_026774425.1 Petrocephalus zakoni | reverse complement strand
GCATGGTTGTGGGTACACCCCCCCACCCCACAGGGCCCCTTTACACCCCCCTACCCCCACCAGACCAATTAAATCGCCCGCGAGGTGAGGCTACACGTCTGGATCGATTCCCTATCTTCTGGTGGGATGAGGCCCTGCTAATCAGAGCAGCCGAATTCTTCGCCAGCCTCCCACCATAACGGAATCACCTCCCTTCCTCCAGCGTTGGTTTGGTGAGCGATATTTGCATCCAGGATCAGGGCCTGCATCGATATTTTATTCTGGGCCAAATCCGACTCTATCCCCACTGAACCCCACCGCAGAGAAGGATGGAGCTCTGAAGCTGTCATTTCAGCCAACTGCTTCAGAGGTGACTGCTGACAGGACCACAGAAGCTGCCGTACCTGCCTCGGCGGTGAAGAACAGACTCAGCCAGTTAGAACCGGCTCCCGCTGGTGCGTCTTGCTAACATCTGTGAAAATCTGTTCCGGGGAATAACGACTGCCTTTCTGAGCAGAGCGCAGCCATTTACATAAGGTATTTACATACATGTGAAGACTCTTATTTTAGGTACCGTTAGCAAATCAGCCCTAATGGTTTTCTTCTTGTTCGTTATAATATCCTCCTCTCTTTCTTTCTGTCTTTCAGACTAAATACATTTGCTCGCGCACATTACATTTAGTAAATTAAGCGCGGCTCCATCATCACAAAGTATAATTCACTTGCGACGGAATACCCTTTTCATCAAGGTCCCAGTTTACTTCTTTAAACGTTACTGTTCATAATTTTTTATTCAATTTCACACATAAAGGCTAATTTACTGACCTCGTCACCCATCAGAGTAAAAGTCAATACTGTGATAATATACAAGAAACTACTTAGATGCCACACAAATAAAAGTCAATCTAATGCATTTTTGCATGCAAACCTGGAACAAATTGGCATTTTCAAATGCTAAATGTACAAGTAATTGCCCCTGTGCTGCTGCACGGGGGACTTTGAAGTTGGGAGTAATTGACTGAAAACTCCAGACTTTAACTAATTGCTTTTTTCTGGCTGCTGTCTTCCCTGTGGTGCGCTTCATTTTGTAAGGTGCCATCAGGGCTTATGTGCATCCCAGAATGCACTGGGGCTTCATAGAGACCTCATTCCTTCTTATTTATGGTGACTCCCTGTCTCAGCTGGATAAATGGAATGTGAAATAAGATGGCTGAATAGATAAAAAATGAAATGAAAAAATGAAAATTCTGCTCCATCACGGAAAAGAACGTCTCCACATCGCTCCACGTTGCTGATCTCGTCCCAAGCTGCCTCTCAGTCATGCGGAATGTGCTACAACCTTCATGGCCTGCGCAAAGATAATGAAGATTGCAGTGTTTTTTGTTCTTTAGGCTGCACACTTACTGCATTCAAGATACAGCATCAATGTAGATTTCAGAACTTGTCAGCATGTCTGCCTGTTACTCGAGGCATTATTAACGGTGTGAGCCGTCAGCAGTGCAGTGGTTAAGAACTCTTAACTCTTAAACC
This sequence comes from Petrocephalus zakoni, assembly GCA_026774425.1. Classification (NCBI taxonomy): domain Eukaryota; kingdom Metazoa; phylum Chordata; class Actinopteri; order Osteoglossiformes; family Mormyridae; genus Petrocephalus; species Petrocephalus zakoni. The sequence continues at coordinate 6,631,029 of JAODKN010000016.1, read as the reverse complement.
CCAGAAGGGGCTCCTCTACAGTTCACTTGAATGTCCTGACTAGCTTCGGTAACTTGCCCAGCTGTATAAATAAGCAAAATTGTAAACATAAGCTGGCCCTTAAGAGAGAGCTGAGGGGAATTTTCCAAGCTGGAAACTAACGGAAAGCTGCATACCTCGAGTCTCTCCTGTGCTTCTGGTGCACAGCCATTGCAACCTGGGTGCACATCTTCCCATCAGGATCTGCAGAAGGAGCCGGACATGACTCTCAGAGGGAAACCTGTTTGGATATTTTTGTAACATTTATTATGATTATTTATTTAAATAATATGATCTGTAATACTTGCGAAAATAAGCAAAAAATGATTCAAATCGACTTTGGCAGCCTGTGTTAATAATTATATTACTGTCTTGCCAACTTTTTCTTGTTGTGTGTTTGCTTTTTAAAGGTAAATCCATAAGCTGCCTCTGGTTTATCCTGATCATTCATAAGAAACGTTTTAGTATCAGGAAAACAATTTGGCCAACTAAAAGACTTTGTGAAAACAGAGAATACTAACAGCTCATTGGTCTATAAATATATCACAAATTATAAACACTATAATTCCTGCTTTTAAGATCATGCATTCTCCAGTAGCCATTTTCAGCCTTTCATATATGTAAAGACTGTATCGCAATGGAATAAATTAGTGAGGATCAAATTTAGTTTCAGGCCCAGTTGCTGGAAACAAGGTAAAACATGTCTGTCAGTCCTGAGCGGAACAGAGGGTTGGTGAGATGATGGCTCTCAGGTCTGGCAAGTGGCTAACCGTCACCACAAGCCAGACAGTAGGACAAAGGACCTTTAAAAGAACCATGAGTATCAGCCTACATCATACCCCTGCTGTGTTTCCTAATCTGGTCCTCATGTTTCTGCTCCCTCCCAGCTCCCTGCTAGACAGTTCACATTTTTGCTCCCTTCCAGCTCCCAGGAACAAAAACGATGACTGTCTGTGGTTCTCCGAGGATCATATTGGGAATCACAGGTCTAGAGCAGCGCTGTAATTTTTTGAGGTGCATACCTCAGTGTGAGAAGCAATCTGTATTAGTAATGAGTCCGGAAGTCTTAGCACTACTCGGTTCACTGTCATGTGAAAACCACATGTGGAAAATTGTTCTTAGGTGTAAGTGAAAAGCCACTGTGACAGTTAACTGTCATAAGAGAAGGGGCATGTGAGTAAGGCCTGGTTCCTGTTTTTATTACCTGAAATCTATCCCTTGTCTATTTTATGCGTTTGGTCCTGTCTTACAGATGGGATGTCTTTTGGGAAACGGGGGTAATTACCGGAGACAGGCATTTAGATTAAAGACATGAATACCAGCCTTTATGTTTTTGGCTGATCTTTCCGATTAAATCTATAATTGTAAAAAGCATAAAAGACAGATTATGTTGTATGAATGTATACATGAACAATAGGACATTCAGAACTTCCTTTTAAAATATTTAAAAGCTTTTTAGGGCAAACAGGGAGACGCTGAAAGGTATCACAAGGTCATGTGTTTAAGCAAGGTATACATCTTAAGTCCCAGAATGTTCATGGTACAAGATATAGATCTCGAAGATATTTTGTGGATCTTTAATATTGCCAAAAAAAGCAATGTTACATGTTTTCGCATAACTGCATAGAAAAGACAGCTGAACTAATTTCATTCATTACTTAATGAGGCATGAAAGCCATGCTGCTATTAGACTCTAATTTGCTGAATGTCTGACAAATACTAACGACATTCCTGGGCATATTATTTGTGCCACGTAATAAGAGTGTCATAAAAGCACCGCAATTATAAATGCAAGTAAAGCTAATGGAAATTGATGGTTTGACTTTATATGGTTTTACTGTATTAATTTACAGTCTGTTAATATAGTGTGTGTTATAAAGAGCATTAGCTGCAGGAATCAGTCAAACTAATCCTGATCAGACTGAGAATCCACCAGAAAATTTACAGGCACATTCTTATGAAAGAATAACACATTCTTAGTCATAATGTACTGTGTACATAAGCACTATGATCTCCATATTCTATGGTGCTTTGAGACAAATGGGATTTAGTCAATAAAGTAAGTTTAAATCCCTATAATCTATCATTAGGAAGATAGTTATACAAGTAACAGGCCATGTTTTGATTCTCACTTTGAAAGGGCAGTGACAGAATTCAGTATGTGTAAAAAAAATGGCTTAGTATGAATTTCACTAGTGTTTCAAGTTTCAAGGCTAAATGTAATGAAAAGTACAAACGGATGTTATCCCCTACAGAAAGGATCATATTCTTCATAATGGCTACGGCTCAGACAGGACAACACGCTGTAAAGGATCAGTCTGCAGAAGATTATACAGACAGAAACTGCAGTGTTCACAATCTTCTCATATGTGACGTTTGGGCCAATGGCTTTGAAATGTAGGGTTAGGAGCAGCTAGCGGGGAATGTGGCTTCTGCGTGACGCCTTATCTGCGACTCTGGACCCCGCGTAAGGCACCAGCTATAACTCCAAGGCCTTGCACTACTTTGGAATTGTGTCTGCTTTGAGATAACATCAGGCCTGGGGTAGACAAAACACACACGCACACACACACACAGCAGATTTGGGGCCCAGGTCGAGAACTAGTCCCCAGCCGATCATGGGAAACTAAAGCTTTAACTTTCATTAAGATGTTACTGATGGAAAACAGGAACAGAATATAGAAAATGGGACTGGAAAATTACATTTTAAATTTAATCTAGAAATATTAAACATCCCATTTCATTTTCCTCCTCCGACTGGGGAGACAACCAAGCCTTACTGCTATTTGTGCCAATAGTTAACAAGTATACGATTGGAAAACATGACATTTTAATTTGACATACACGAGCCATAAGTTTTAAATTAAAAGTAATTAAAATGAGTTACATAAAGTTACATGGTGAACTGAAGTTGTAAATCTTGATAGAGGATTACATGTGCGACCAATTTTATTTTCGCGGCTCTTTGTGGACAGAATGAATTCATCCTGAGATCCGGGTGAGAATAAGATCGATTCACAGGTTGCATTCTTTGGGCTCATTGATTGATTTCCATTTCTGCACCCTGTCTGGCCTTTGGCAACGACTTGGGAGGCCAGGCTATATATTTAGTATATGCACACTGGTCAGCATCATGGTTATTTATATATGTATGTGTATATAACGGAATAGAATAGAATATAATAGAATAGAGGTACTGCAGTCATCCTTCCAGGGAAATTGGGTAGTTTCAGAATGCCCCATCTTTCTGTCCATGAGAGTCAAAGACAAGCGATATTATACAGGTTAGAGCAAAAACCAGGACACACCTACAAATAAAATGGTTGATTTGTACTATTTTCTACGATTTAGAATATAATTATATATTATATATATAATTCCCATATTCTATTATATATATTATATATATATATGATTAGATATATGATTATATAATTATATAGACATCAATACCATAAAATAACAAATATGGAATTAGGCACTGACCAAAAATTATTAAGCAAAAAATGTGAGGGGGCAGCTTCATGGGCTGGGCCTCTGAAAGTTGCTGGTCTGAATCCCTCGGTCAGGAGCGTGGTGCCACTATTGGGCCCTTGAGCAAGGCCCTTAATGCCAATTGCTCCAGGGACTGCCTGATCCTACTGTCTCCTCTATGCCGGTTTCATGAAGTGGTCTCCTGGGATGCTTTCCCAGCAGTCCTGAAGGAGGTCCCACATATATGCTGAGCTCTCATCGGCTGCTTTCCCAGCTGTCCTGAAGGAGGTCCCGCGTATATGCTGAGCTCCCATTGGCCGCTTTCCCAGCTGTCCTGAAGGAGGTCCCACATATATGCTGAGCACTCATTGGCTGCTTTTCAAACTCATCCAAAACTATTTCTACTGGTGAGGTCAGGTGACCAGGTCATGTGATGCGACACAATCGCTCCCCTTTGTAGGTGGCCTGGAGTGTCCAAGCGTTTGACTGGTACTCTGTGCGTGTGTTTGCTTATGTGTGAATACAGCTTCAATTATTTAAAGCTATGGGTTCTGCTGAGAAAGCCAGCTTGCCTTTCCACGGCCTGACACTTTCACTAAGCTTGTCTTCTCTGTTCTACCCTGTAACTGCCTAAACCTTATTGACTCTGGCCTGGGGTGTCCATTTTGGCCGCAGTCTGTGGAAATACCAGTAGTACAACTGTTTCGTATTAAGTCGGATTTGAGCTGCGTTTGTGTCTCTGAGGAGAGTGATAGCCCCTTCTTCTTGGGAAAGCTAACACTGCACTTCATAGCAATTATTTGTGCTCTGATACAGCCAAACCATAACTGGAGTATTTCTTTCCATTTTGAGTGGTTAAATCTATTTTTTTGAACTCTTATTTTGGTCAATCATAGTCTAAAGAGACGTCCAAAATAGCAACAGTGTAGCCTACAATTACACAGTTTTAGGCATGGATATGTGGGACAAGATGACAAGGACTTTTAGACTGAAAGGAGTCTACATGGAGGCAAACAGACTATCATCAGTGTTTATATATTTCCATTTCATTTTGTCCTTCAAATAAATGACCAGTAAAAGTCTGATTCATATGACATAGCAGACTACCAGAATGACTCAATATAATATACATTGTGCATTTCTTATGTATGTTTATTTAAATCAGAAGTAATCATTTCAAGTAACCAAAAATATAACCTTGTTTGAATAACAAATAGCCGAAGAACCTTACCGAATATGAACAGTATTTGTGAAAATGAGGTATGTTCTATGAAACTTCCAGGATCTATTACAACTTATGCAAAAAAAAATCATGGGAGGCACTGAAAGAACCCAAATTTTAGAACCTGAATATCACTGGTTCAGGTCATAGGACGGGCTTATCTGCAGTACCTTTGAGCACACTAGATATTTGGGCAAACTAGTCTTGTAAGGTATCTGGGCTGTATCAACAAAGAATTTTGTCACTTTGGATAAAGGTGTCAGTAAAGTAAATAGGGTAAAGCAGTTAGAAAAAATAGATCTTCAAAGATTGACGGAATAAGTCACTGGAGCCCAGAAAGAGAGGTGAAGGTCTTGGCACTGGGGGCTGAGGGGTGCTGCATGGATATAGATTTACACAGCTACACGGCTCCTCACAGCGCGGGCCAATCATTGACAGGGCAAGTTTCTAATCATGCAGTCTGTGCATCCGCTCCTCGGTAATGTGGTTGGAGTAACACACCCTTTACCACGGTTCCCAAAACCCTCTTGCTGCCAGTGCAGGGGTGGTTTGCGCCTCCTCTGATTGGCTCAGACAGAGAGATGGAGCACAGCACTGCAGGCAAGCTTAACTCATCATTGTTATCGTAGCAACAAGAACATTGCAGAAGTAATGATTGAAATAAAATCCATCTTTACGCTAAGAAAAAAGTAGCTGGCCTTCATGTTTATTAAACTGTAAATTGTTATCCACAATTAAATCTTGCAACCTCACACAGCAACGTACCTTCTCAATACACACACACACTTACTGTATATACATACATACATATATGTATACATATAGTAGGCTAGTAAGCTAGTAATCTTCTAAACACATTGTAACCATATTGTGGTTTTAAGCTCAATAATAACTGAGAGTAAATGCATTTTATTCGGGAGGGCTATTTCCCAGATGATCTTGCATGAAAAAGAAGGCTTTGACATTTCAGAAAGGTATGAACTTTTAAAACTTCATGGCATGCAAACACAGGAAAGCTTTTGAGCTGACACAGGCTTACACGGCAACATATTGTGCTTTATTTGATGAAGGAAGCTGTCAAGGTAGATCCAGCTATGCCCCAATGTCTGTCTCTCTGGTTGCACACTTGACAGACACTCTGTGCTCTTAAAAATGCATCATTTCTGGTTATACAATAGGAAAAAAAGAAATGCTTCATCATTTTAACTGTATGGCCCCAAATGCAGCCAGTTGTCCTACAAAAACTGTCTGCTGTCCTATTTACGTCGTCTGACTCTAATGCCTACAAGGGCTTGCATTTGGCATTTGTGAAAGAAAATAAAGGCTTTCTTTAACCACTGGTAAGAAATCTATATTTATAACCCCAGCAAAATACACAGTGCCTCAAAATCAGTTGAAATATTGCATTACCTCCAAGGTCGTAATTAGAAGTTGCACATTTTTTTTGTATCCAAAATGCATTTGATTCATTTAAGAGTGTCAGTAATGGTCTAAAGCAAGATGACCTTCAAAAACTTGATATTTCCGACACAATTGCACCTTTTTCTGTCGATATTTATGTTGAAGATGGGACAGTGTGCTACCCAATCAGGACAAAGGTACGAATACTCAATGGAGGTACTAGGAGCTCGTAATGAAGATGGGGGCCATGATACCCTGGGTGAGTCTATAAAGTATAAAAACGGTGTTTGCGGAGAAGAATACTGCCTCTGGCCTTGAGTCTATCTCTGGGATTAATTGGAAAGCAGAGTCAGGGTGGGGAATTCAATGCTTGACCTCATAAAAGATACTGTGCACTGATGCACAATGTCACCGCCTTTCAGCCATAAATTAGTCTTTCATGACACATTAAGGCAGCCATGTTCACCCTAAGCTTTATTTTTCTTTGTTTTTAACTGTAAACGTGAATTAGAACAAACAACAAAACCATGAATGTAAGCCAGTCGTACATTTCACAAATAGCTGGACCGTTTGCAGAAATGGGAGTAGGTTTACCCCAGTTTATACAATGACTTCATGTAACCAATGTAACTAATCACACAAAATGTCATAAAATACAAGGAGCATGACCAATTATTTGTTTATCTCAGCCAAAACATTATGTATTTTTATAGCATATAGAGCTCTGTAAAAAAGTTAGGAGACCACTATAATCCTGGTTCTAAGACAACGGTACACAAGAACAAGGTGAAGCAGGAGATACTGGGAACGACCAGAAACCAACCAGGTAGAAGGGGGGAGGGACTTTCTAATGCCAGAGATGACCGTCAACTTATCCGGCAGTGCCTCATAAACTGGAGGATGACCTCAAGTGACCTTCAACAGGAACGGGAGACATTAAGTGCACACAGTTAGGTGCACAGCTAGGACAGTTCTTAACAGGCTCCTAGAAGCTGGTCTGAAGTCCCCTGTAGTACGAAAGAAGTCCTTCATTAATGAAAAGCAGGGAAGAGCCAGCCATATATGATCATAGACACATATATAAATAGCGTAACAGATATATTATGGGCCGCAAGTACCATCCATCCATCCATCCATTGTCTGTAGGGAATAATCCATCACAAGGCACTACATTATAAAGTGCAAACACAAAATGTCTTTTATTGTGGACTGACAAATCTCTAATGAAACAGAGATAAATGATTAGACTTGAGTGTTTAATACTCTATTATTTAGCTTCATTTATGGAAAGTCAAGCCAAGGCCAAGAGAAAGCCAACACATCCATAATTTTTGGGTTTGCTTTGTCTCATAATAAAACACAACTCAAAGGTAGTAATAAGACACCCCTGAAGTTTCATTTCAGTATTGGCAATATCACTTGGTTTATATTTATTGGTATCACAATCGATTCCCTGTCCTTAGTGTAAACCTGCTTCCCGCCTGATCTATAGAGAAGGTGCAGATGCCAGTGATGGCATCGTAAACACTGCCAACTTTAAAAGTGGGAATTTGCTTCTATAAATACATCACTGTGTTTTATCCTCCTTCTGCCTATGTCGTAAACCCGGGTACAAGCTCCTCCATCCCAGTATCAAGGAAAAACACAGCAGGCAGGAGGAGGAGATCTGCGTGAAACAGCTTGTCAGGTGGATGTATGGGTGCTAAGTCTGTGGAGGTTCAGGTAGGGTGTCCCAGATCTGTGAAACTCGGGGGTCACTCTGAGGAATGTTCACGGAGGCCCGAACGAGACTGGACCCGGATATATTCTCAGTGGCCAGTTTATTAGACATTACTCATGCTAATTACTTTAATATAAACAGGCATACGGTGTAACATGCAATGATTATCTTTAAATAATTAAAAAGAAAAACCCATTATTCTCTGATTTGTGGCTGTTTGCTTCTGAGACCCCCGTGACCCTCCATAGCTCAAGCGGGTATAGAAATGGACGGATTGTAAAATAAAAGTAAATAAAAGACAGTAAGATTAAAGACCAAAACATATAGGAAGGCATATTGGTAGACTCTCTATTGGGATTAAATATCTAAGGTCTAGATTTTATTTGCCAGCAACTCCCAAATGAGTTGGAAAATTGAAATAGTTTTGAATTGCGGTTTACAATAAACAATTAGAAACAGTTGCCAAGTAATTATTGATTGGCATACTTCATTTACATTTACATTTCCGTTTCTTTATTTGGTTTCAGCAAAGACATTTAAGATGAAATTTTAAATAAATTGCCCCAGAGCTATAGCTGTGCTGTGCTTCGTTATACTACATTGATATCACACGAAATTGTTACTGATTATGAAGGCATAAAATGCCATTTTTAATTACATCGATAAACAAATTTGATAAAGTATTGCAATGCAGATGTGTGACTGAAGGTGGAATGTGATTACTTCTGTGACTGTGAAGTACTTCATTACAGAAATCCAAATAATCTCGCGGCCCGCTTATCTGGGCTTGTGCCTCTGCTCGCAGAATAAGTCTCCAGCATTCATTTTCGTATTTACAAGAGCAGAAATAGAAGGAAAGATGAGGGCAGCCATTTTCTGATGCTGTCATAAAACCATGTGTTTGGGTATTTGCACGTATTTATACACACACGAGTGAGTACAATGGCGCCAAATAGCTACCAACTTCTATTTCAGTAACATTAACAAAATTTAATGCTACTGCTGGGAAATCATTACTGACATTCATCTCTGTTCAGTCACGTTGATGTAATTTATGCATTAAATCTGAACTGGCACTATAAATCATCCATACCTTCAACAGTAGGATTGGTTGAAACCAAAAGTCATCAAGCAGCCAGACAAAAATAATGCAACTAATAATGGAAAGTAATTTAAAGGTGACATTTCGATTAAGTCCTCCAAGGATTTGAGCCTTAGCTAGGTGGGGCAGATATTGCACCACATAGTTATACTGTCTACAGCTTGAGTTTTTGGTAGGTCTTTTTTTTGGCAAACAAGTCTACAGGGTGAAGCCAGGCAAACAATGATCCATCAAAGACACCCAGTGCAAGGTACCCTTCCTGAAATAGGGTTACTGGGCGTATGGCATAGCATGATGGAAGGAACGATCCAAGGTGCAGCTTGGTATCAACTATGTAAGTAAAGAGAAGCACAGGGAAATGAAAACTTATATCAAACAGGTTCAGGAAACAGACAAGGACCATGCAAGAACAAACACGATGAGTGACTGAGGAAGGGGAAAAGCAGGTACATATATACAGAAACAGCAAGGCTTGGAGGAGAAACAGGTGTGGGCCATTGACAGTGAATTAAACACTGGAAACTACAAGTCACAAGAAACAGGTGAGGGCAATCAATAATCAGTATGGGCTCAAATATTAGGGTGGGATGGCCAGCGACATCTGCTGGCCAGACAGGGAAACAACAGAGAGGATAGGACAGGGAGCAATCCGGACAGCTGGGACCCACCCCTGGAAGCCTGGAGGTGATGCACACCCACTGACTGCCTGACAGTTGTTAGTTGGCATGCACTGGACAGCAGTCTAGTGTATCCAGCCTTCCTGCTTTGATCTTGTGTTTTTAAAGTTCTGTATTTCTCTTTTATTGATCACAAGTTGTGGGAGCACTAGACAGCATAGTGGTTAAAGTCTAAATAGTTTGAAGGAGAGCACTTAATCATTGATATTTAACCTAAATTATTAAAGGGAAAAAAGTTAAGCTACTTTGGAAAAAAAAAATCACTTAAGAAATAAAAGAGATTTTATAAAAATGTCTACTCTTTCTTCAGCTTTATAAACTTTTCCCTGAGTAAAAACCATTTGACAATGCATGTTGCATTCAGCTCTGCAGCCCCCCTTTAAATGAATGTATCCACCTCTGACAAATGTATTCATCTATCTTGCAGAGCCTTTATCCAGCGCGGCAGCGCTGCTAGCGCAGGGCCTGTCCGAGGCAGGGTGAAACCAGTGCCCAAGGCAGAGGGACACCCAGGATGACAAATTTGTTTGTTGGCCAATTACCCTAGAGCACAGCGGTACTGACCTCGGCGGGGCCAGCGTAGAACCAACAGAGTAATTTCCAGAGAGTGCTGGCACATGTCACAGTGTCACTCGGTGTAAGTACTTTTTAATGCTTAATGTAAATGAGAGCCAATCAATATACAGCCACTAGAGAGTGTGTGGACATTTAGGTTCAGCCAGGGCTCTGGGTGAAGGAAGCCTTACTTTTATTTATGTATTATCCTCCCAACAGTCTTCCACTGCACATTAGGTCTTCTTGTTTAGAGTGTTTTAAGAGTAAACTGAAAACTCATTCTTACTCACATGCGTTTGGCGTTTCTCAGTATGATGTTTTCCGTCGTGTATGTTTTATGTTTTTTTTTTTTTCTTTTTGCCTGTGTTATTTTGTTTCGCTTTATGCGTCTATGATAATTTTTGTTTATTCATAATTTGATTTATTTTATAATTTATAGTAAAGCAGCTTGGGCAGTTTTTGCCGTTTTTTAAACTATACAAATAAAAGTTGACTTGATTATCCTGGTCAGGTCCAGAGGGGGTCTGGAGCCTATCCCAGGCTGTGCCAGGCTGGGGTAACCCTCTATGGGATACTTTTCCATCTCAGGGCACACACACACATCATGGGCAAGCTAAGGACACCAATTAGTCTAAATACTTGTCTTTGGGCTGCCGGAAACAGGAGTACCGGGGGCCAATCCACGTAATATGGAGAGAACAAACCCTCTATACACAGAACAGAAGGTTCTGAGGCGACAGAGATCTGCAATGAGCCACCATGCCACGCCCACTTATTTTCAGTTCGCCACTTATTTTGTTTGATTGGAAGCACAGTGTGGTGGTGCAATGGTGGTGCAATGGTTAAGACTGTTACCTCAAACCTCTGGGCCCAGGGTTCAAGTCTCTGCACCTTCTCCCCTTGTCATCTTGGGGTTTCCTCCAGGTACTCTGGTTTCCCCACACGGTCCAAAAACATGCTGAGATTATTTGGAGTTACCAAATTGTTTCTAGGTGCACATGTGTGAGTGATTGGTGTGTGAGTGTGCCCTGCGACAGGTTGACACCCTGCCCTTTATCAGAAAGCGGAGTAGCTTGCTAAAGCAAATGGCCGCCATTTTCTCAGCTACATCACGGAATGCCCGCATTCTCCCATCAGAAGCATTTTCGAAGCAAGCAGATATGCTTTAGCGCCGTGCCTTTCTACCCGCTAAAATTTTCACTGCAAGCTCATAAAGAATGTTTGTGCAGAGCCGTGACACGTGTTTGTAATAAGCCTTGCATCTGCTTCAATTGTAAACTGCTTGGCTGCTATCACACGGGGGCTATTCAAGGATACGACACACGTGCGGCGTTCCCGGGGGCCTGGAGGATCGATCTTCTCGCTGAGCTAATCTCTTTGTTGTTGTTTGACGTTGACGAGTCAGGCTTCGGCTACCTGGAATGTTATCGGCACCATATGAAGTTCGGGTGAGGATTTTTGGGGCGCTACAGGCTAGTTGTATACAGTAAGTAGCCCAGAGGCCACCGTGTCTCACAGAGAGTCACCCTTTATGCCCATAATCACGTACAGTCCGACGGCACTCTGCCACTTCCCTGTTTCACACTTCATTACTGTGGACAGAGATGTAGGTCTGCAGGTTTCCTGCGTGTTTAATCATTCATAACTGTGGGCGCAAAGCGGTTCTGTGGCTGGCCGGCCGTTTTTCATTCAGGCTGCGTTTATGCCTCAGCAGCAGAAACAGGGGTGACTCTACAGCAGGCTGACTTCTGCAAGTCCTCAATCTTAGCCCAAAAGAATCAATGGGCCCTATCGTGCTCATAAAACACAGAACTTCATATTTTATTCACAGTGTACCTCTGCCTCGTGCCCTGTGCCTCCTGGGATAGGCCCCAGGCCCCCATGACCCAGTCCCGGGTAAGAAGTTTGAAGATTCAAACATTTCCTTATTTCTTTTTATTTTAAGTTTAAGAACGTTATTTTATACCCCTGACTTTCCCTTTCAGGCAGCCAAAAAAAGAAAAATAAACACCCAAAATCTGCTTTATGTGAATCTATGACCTGTAATTAGGTGTAGAGGAAGCCTAATGTAATGACATGGCTTTTCCCTTCACATAATTGTTATTGCTCCATTACATATATCGCTGAGTAATGCTTGTACTAACAAAGACGCATTTTTAGCAAGCGAATGGTAAAAACAAACAAATTTCTGCATCATACTGTGTCCTCAGTGCTGTATTGGCACTCCGCTGCCAATGTGACACATGCTACATGCCACAACATGAGAAAACGAAGGACGCAGGCATCGGGAGTTTTATTTAAACAAAACAAGACTGTGAGGGGTCAGAAAGAGAAGGGTAATATGGGGAAGGACATGGGCAGACGAGAGGCGACATCAATGACCGGACGTGAGAAACAGGGACTTAAATACAAAGACTAACGAGGGGCGACAAGCAAGAGGCGTGGCTCATCAGGGCCACATCAGGAGGACAGAGACAGGAGGGTCAGGTGGACAAGACGGGCAGGACGTAACACTACACAAACAAAGAGCATGCTATTACGACCTTTAAAGCAAACAGAAGGCAGGATCCATTGGCTAGCATGGCTTCCTGTGTTTACCAATACAAGCTGTGAGGCCTTCAAAGGCTGGGTTGCCAGATGAGGTTAAAGATTTTAGTGGTTGGGAATTTTCTGAAAACTTTTTTTTTTTCATCCAACTGAAAACAATGATTTAATTTTTTTGACTATGACAGATATTTTAGATAAACACCACAAATTTTTTATGTATTTCCAACTTGTCCATCACTAAAGATGGTTTTGCCAAGATCTATGATCTAGGGTTCGTAAAATGTTTGCTTTTGACATTGATACATTTGGAATCGCTCCGTCCCTTGTGAGCCTCTACCTACTTTCCATTTTTGCTACTCTGTTGATTTTTTTTTTGGAAAATAAAAGGGAGAAAAAATCCTGAAAGCTGAATCAGACACACTTTCATTCAAAGTCCTGACATTCACTTCCACTTCTGTTTCATGCTCGCAGGAACATTCACAATCCCATAAAGGGGAATCGTCAGTAATAAAGGCCGATGTTTGCATTTAAAAAAGCTTATCACCTCCTCCCCTTTAAATATCTTTGCATTCAGTCAGATTTATGGCTGCCTGACACTGCGCATTGATTCAGTTTTGCAGGTTCCTGGAATCCCCATTAGGACAAATTTAAAGCCCCGATATTCAACATCCTATTTTGTTAGGAGAGTAGAGGAGAGTTACTGCTGTAAAACACAGCATGTATTTTTGGTTTGAATGCAATATAATGTTTTAATATGTTACATTTAAAAGAACTGTGAAGTATTACTGCATTTCCTTAATGAATCTTTAATATCCCTCAGAGCTTCCTTAACAACTCTGAAAAGAATTACCATCTCAATCATCATCATTATATGTGGAAACTGTACAGATTTATATGACTTTTAAAGGTTGTAATTTGTGATAATACTGTTAATTTAAAGCAATGTTACTTTTTAAAAGGCTAAATATGTAAATCTCTGTAATTCTAATTTACAATGTGTCTCCTGCGGCTCTCACTGCTGAAACATTAAGTTGGTACCAGAGTAGCACAGTTACGGGTTTAGTGTTCCAAGGATGGAGAGTTTATTTGGACCATCTTTCCATGGATAAATATGAATCACTGCGCCCTGGTCCCACAGGGAAGACAGACCACGCGCACAGTGGAAAACACCATTGATAAAAATCGGAACAATATTTCACTTGGCTCTGCTCTGTGAGGCAGAATACCCACTCTTTGCCAGGACGCACTATTTGTTCACTCTACAGGGGGCACTCTAAAACCCAGGACAGTCTGTCCTAAATTTGTTTTTTTTTTTTTTTCAGAAACATTTACATCCGACCCCAACACAAGGAAATAGAACAACAGGGGAAACCAGCCAAACCTATTTCCATTACCCAGGCTTCCTTCTTGTATATTCCCACCAAATTAAATTTTCAGCTTCTGACTTTAAGAACAAGAAGTACAACAGACCTGTATTCCTTGTTTATTCAAGAAAAGGCATGAAGGTGAAATTCATAATTTTGTGCTTTTCAGGCAACCTTTTTAATTACCCAAAAACTCTCCACCGTGGAATAGAAAAGCACATCATTTTGTAACCAACAGTAACTTTAGAAAGAAGCGGTATATTATGGTCTCTCCTACAAGTAACTAAAAAAAACAAAAAACAGAACAAACATCTTCATCCATGCATCCCGCATTAACAGAGAAATTTGAAGCAGTCTAATGAGCATCTTTAATGGAAAAGTCATCACTAACAGCAGGAAATGTTTTGACGTTACTGTTACAGGCCTACACCTTTGGTATTTAAAATCTACTTGTGCTGAAAAACAACATTATAGTGACCACATGCTTTGGCCGTTTTGGCCATTTTCTTTCAACAGTGGGGAACAATGGCAAGGATCCAGAAGTCAAACAAGAAGAATGACTCTTCTTTAGTAACACGAGCTTGTAAACAGGGGCGGGGCCACAGGGGCACTGGCCCCAACTGAAAGCTGATTGGCCCCCGGGGTATCCCCCTCCCCTGTCGCTCACCAATTCAAAACACATCATTGGCTAATGATATGGTTGGCCCTATCTGTACGAATTATGGCCTCTTTTATGACCCCCATCTTAAACAAAACTCCTAGAATTGCCCTTGTTAAAGCCAGCTGATGGGACTTTGCTATCCTCAGGACATTAGTTTGGAGAAGGTGAAGCTAAAGAGAGCTGAACCAATCTGGGCCAAGTGGAGCCAAGGCTCTGAGTTGAGGATGGAAGAAGGTCGTACCCTACTAATTTCTGATCCCCCGCCACACCCCCCGCACCCTGCACCTGTTAGTGAGTATGACACAGGTGTCATTCCCCTTATAAGCAGGCCTGTTTCATGGTTCACCGGGCAGCACATTCAGCTGGATATCCAGGATAGCTACCTGACAGCCTGCATCTGAAAGCCATTCAAATGTGCCAGGTGTTTTACAGCTACTGGCCTCTAAGTCAATAACAGCAGACAGGTTGGTTTGGGGGGAGGGGGGGTACACAGAAAAAAAGCCTCCTGTAAGTAATGAAGGCGTCTGGACGGTCCACTCGCCACCAGAACCAACTTTGATGATGTGTGCTTGACGCAAGGAGGAAAGACGCATCTTTGAAGTCCGCTAATTGAGATTATATAACTGCAGCTCGGAACAAATTGGTGCACATGTTTCTGTAATGGACTCAAAGTGCCTCGCCATCGGCGTGGACACAGAGTACAAGACTTATAAATGGCAGGGGCGTTTCTCCTAGTACAAAAGGTTACTGTGGTGCACCCAAAGAAATTTTTGTATTTTCTGGATATATTAAGAGTAGCTACCAAATATATTAATATAAATGCATGGTGAATATTTATCTATTCCATGTGTTCCGTGGAGTAGTAAAGATGGTAATTTCCACAATATATACCATTTGCTAATATTGGGGCTCTTAGAAAAAATGTTGTATTGTTTCGTATAATTTTTAACTGATGATTGTGAGTAGCTACATTTCAGATGATAATAATAATGTAGGATATAGTGCTACGTTAAACCATTCTGTCTAACCACATTAGTAAGAGAGCCCCTGTAGATTCCTCAGGTCCCACACCACAAAATAGGTAGGACATCTCTGAATGCTGCTTGCTGGTGTTACTTACTGAGTATTAGTGTGTATTGTATGCAGGCTGTACTTACAGGCTACACTTACAGGCAGCGCTTCATTAACATGGTCAGAGGCCCCTGCGCTATTTGAGTAATGGTCAGAGAACCCCCTACTCTTTTCTATGATGGTGTAGTTGTTGACTAGGGTGGTGGCAGCGATGGTAAACCAGGGATCAGGAAGGTGGGAGAGCTTAAAAATTTTAGGGGAGGCAACTGGGTTTCAGCTCAGGTAAGCCAGTGAATCAACTGACACGCCCCTGCTTACAGTCAGCTGAGTATTCTGCTCACCATTACATACTATATACACAGCTGATTGTTACTGCAGCTGTGAAACGCCCTGCACTTCCACACACCGGCTCCTGTTGCTCAGCACCCATACGCGACCTCTTCCTGCCTGCCATGCACACCACCATCTCTGCATAACTTCCGCTCCAATCGGTGAACCCATCATCCGACGCCCTGCTCTCTCGCAGAGCCCTACCGGCAGACAGCAGTGTTTACGCCAAGGCGGTTCGTCTCCCTGACGGCCAGGGGACATTTACAGCCTGTGTTTGCTGAGCCGGCGGGGAGCCTTTCATCTGGACGCCCCGGGGAGGACGCCCCTGGCTTTCCATTCCGGGCCCATGGATCTGCAGCACTTCTCGCTCTCCAGCTGACGGCACTGGTGACGTTAAGCCCTTATACGGGCAGTTGGGTAGCATGCGGCTCTCTCTCTCACCTACTCTTCCGAAGTCTCTTATAAATATGTGCGGAACACATCATGCCTCAACAGCCAGTAAATTATTAATAACTGGCACCCCAGACAGAGCATCACTAGACAATACCAAGAGTGCGGCTGTCTTCCAGGCAAAGAGTA
This sequence comes from Petrocephalus zakoni, assembly GCA_026774425.1. Classification (NCBI taxonomy): domain Eukaryota; kingdom Metazoa; phylum Chordata; class Actinopteri; order Osteoglossiformes; family Mormyridae; genus Petrocephalus; species Petrocephalus zakoni. The sequence continues at coordinate 6,614,308 of JAODKN010000016.1, read as the reverse complement.
AGCTGGTGTTGCATTCAGAGAGTGTGCAGTGTTGTATTATATGCCCCTGTAAATAAGTATATAGGATTAAAACATGAAGAATGTTGGTTTGTAGCAGAGCCTGCAGTTATGAATGTGGCTGCTCACCGGGAAAGGCTGCTCTTGGCTTGTCTGTCTTCGCTTCATCAGTCCCCCCCATCCCCCACCAGCCTTCCGCCCTCGGGTTATGCTCAAGGCCCCCCGCCCCACACTCCAAACAGCTGGTGGTGGAGATTGAATTACCCCAAGATGTGACGAAATACTCAATCGGTCACAACAAACACAACAAACTCCACCTCGAACATGCAGCTCGCACAGGCGATTTGATAAAGGGTGAGGCCGGCCGTCGGGTTCGAGAGAGCAGCAGTTAGATTTGTCAGCATGTGAGCAATCCCTGGAAATTTCCTCTGCATTTTGCAGTAAGCATGCAAAGCTTCGGAGCTTAGCATTTTTAATCCGCTCCTGTGGTGAGGTATTACTTCCTTTAATGTAGTAATACAGTACAATAAAGGGCACATCCTTTCTTTGTGTCTTGGAATACAGACCCGCATCGAGAAAACCCACTAAGTTAAACCCTCATCAGTTTTACTCTCCCTGGCAATAGATGTTTTAAACCATAAACCATTGTGATATGTTGCAATTTGCTTCGTGCCAAGCAGTGTGTGTCATTTATACACTCTGTCAGAGTTTCATTTCAAG
>JAODKN010000016.1:6595668-6613491 GCA_026774425.1 Petrocephalus zakoni | reverse complement strand
CATTGTGATATGTTGCAATTTGCTTCGTGCCAAGCAGTGTGTGTCATTTATACACTCTGTCAGAGTTTCATTTCAAGTCTTTAGCAGTTAGTTCTCTCTTTAATGAATTGTCCTACTGACAGCAATTGGAATATGCATTTATATTTATTTAGTAGATGCTTTCGTCCAGTTGTTTTGTTCAGTTGAGACAAATATCACAAGCACTTATAAGAGATATTAATCATGGACCAAAAGCCGATTGACCTATAATGGTTGCCAAGTGATTATACTGCATGTTAACGACGGAGCATGTTATGCAAAAAATGTATTTTGTCATGCAGTTTGAAAGAGAGAGGGAAGATATGTTTCTTTTCTGGTAAATTATATTAACAGATTAGTTGGGAACAGGCTGTACACTGAAAAATGCACTTCCTCTCCCTGTTTACCGAGGTTTGCCTGGTTGGTAATCCTCTGAATTAGGCATTGTCCCAGTGAAGCGTATCCTACCAAGGTAAAAATGAGCTTCAGGCCCACTGCCAGGGAAATGTGGCGTCTTGTGGTGGATTCTGACTACTTCTGAAAAAAAGTATCTGAGGACTGCATCAGTGTCAGTGTCAGCCCAGACCAGCTGTTTTCAACCGAAACCCCCTCCTGGCTGAAGTATCCTCACGCCAAGAATCTGCTGTTTTTTGCCTGGCTTCAACCCCCCCAGCTGTTGGACGCGGTCCTCAGGCAGACTGCTCGCAGCCGCGGGGCTTGTTAAGGGATCGAATCGACGCACTGCCCGTACGCACCGCTGCGTCTCAGTCTGCATGGTGCCCCGCCCCTGTACAAGGGACCTCGGCATCATGACGTCTCCCCAGAAATGAGATAATGCCACAATGTGACCCCCCCCCCCCACACAACTGTAAAAACACTCCCAGGTCAAATCCCAGCCTCTGTATCCCAAAAGACTGTGTGTGATTTATAAAAGATTCAACAACCCTCCTGCCTCCCCCCCCCCACACACACACACACACACACACACACACATCTTCCCCGCCATCAGTCATGCGTGGTCCTCGGCACGGCCGCTGGGGCATAAAGGGGGCTTTCTCTGCCTATGCCGTACTTCAGAGAGAATGCCATCCATTCATGCTAAAAGACAAACACAGAGCAGTGCACTGCCAGTGCAGCCCTTGCAGAACGGAGCCGTGCGCACTGCACACGGATAATGCAGTTATTGTACCATGAACACCGCAAGGGCTTAGAGAAAATGTAAAAATTGCATTTATGCCTCTCGCAGCAGTTACAGGCATTCTGAATGTTTCAAGTGTCTGACCTGAAGTAATGCATGTATCTATTCAGCTGCAGGGAAGGCATCTGAGTCACATGGGCATTAGTACTGTAAGAAAACAAAACACATAATGTCTTTAAGTATCTACAGCTGTCAGCATCCTGATATATTTGCTGATAATTTGTGGTTTTTATGTATGGGAAATCAATATTGCTTTGGGCCTGTTAAGGTCTGTAAAATTGAAAAAGCATTTATCTGGAATGAACAAGTCCTTTGGGTTCATTCTTCAAAAATTCCTGCCTTTACTCCAAATATTGATTTTAAAACACTTTAAACACCGAGTTTTCATTAAAAACCAAGAAATTGCTCATAGTCTTAAGAGAAGAAAACAAAACAAAAAAAATCTTTCGCTCATACGCGGATTGAAGTGCATGCTATAATAATCACTCTAATTCCTATTCCAAAACCCAAACGAGCACCCAGAACTATTAAGGCGCATGTATGAAAAAAAGACCACAGCAAGTTGCATAGTGCATGTGTGGTTACAACTTCAAAGAAATTCTGTTTGGGCAATTTCTTTGAAGATCTGCAGTGGCATCATAATCTGAATTCGGCAGCAGAACTACACAGTTTTAAATTGTAAAAATGGGAAATAGATCCAGAAAAGTTTTGAAAGCAGGCACCTTTTGGACCAGGGTTCCACGTGACAGCTTAGAAAGAATGCTGTGAATGTTTGACCTTATGAACCCATGGGAAATTGCATGGTCTCATGGGAAATTGCTTGTTTATACATGTTTTTTAAATTATCATAAACTATTTACCGGAGCTGGTTGTCACTGGTGTAAACTCATAATTTCCCCATGGACTCACAAGCCTCAGTCCTAAACCCTTCTCCATGATTACCAATGGAAGGAAAACCAATATAGGATTTGGTTCTGGAATCAACACAGCCCCGAAAACCAGTTAAGGCAAATTCCAAGGCTTGCCTCTCAAGAGAACAGTATTTAATGTATTCCAGATAAGTGTGGCCTCTGCAGTTCTTGAGAAGATGAACAGGATGAGTTTTCCACCTTTCGTGCAATTATTTTCAATGCGTCGTGTATCACATCGACCGGATTTCTCCCTGACACGAGTGACGGGCAGCACGGCGACGCTCAGGATCGTGGCAGGCGATTTAATCAAAGGGAGACGACGGCAATGCGTTTCGAGACACCTCTGCAGACAGCTGAGTGACAGGCAGGCGAGATCCTTCCGCTGTACCTGGAACATCGGCAGCGTCGCCTGAAGATGACAGCGCCGTTTCCATAGCGCCGCCTCCTGCTGTCATTCTGATTGGCTCTGACAGTTACAGATGGTAAGGAGTCTGATTAATCTGTGCTCCATTGAGAGAGCGGACCGCTGATTACTGTTTGTGGCACCTGATAGATGGTTGATGTGGGCTTGGATAAATAATTTTGTGCGTGAGGGATGAGGGATGGTCCCTCCCAGCAAGGCAATGGCCTGTGTCATTTTAATAAAAGGCTGGGGTCAAAATCATTTCACATGCCGTCAACATTTTGAATATCAGAGCGAAAGTTTGACAACCAGTGTATGTGCTTATCAGCTCCATGTCTGGCTGTAGTTTTAGTAAATTATACCTAAAAATGTGAATTTAGTATGGAATCCTGAACTTGTGGCCTTCTTCGTGTTTTTGGGCTAAAGAAACTACCTCCACCTGTGTAGGATGCTAGAGTAAAAACACGATGCAAATATTAGTACAGCACAATAAACTTTGTATGTGTCCGTGTATAATCCTGTTCTGAGCTGCTATGCTAATGAATGGAGCAGAGTCTTTCCCGTGTGTCGTTACTGCAGATAAGAAGTACAACTGGCTCACGAATTCAGCATTGAAGAATCCGTAAGGGACTGCTTGGGGATTAGCGAGCGCTCAGAAAAGCTGCAAATCACTGCATGCGACGGACATGAGCTGCATGAGCTTTGTGAGAAACAAAGTTAGTGCCTAGGTGATAAAGAGATACTGGAACTCAGGATTAGAAAGATATGTGTTAGTTATGTCTGTTGTGAATGGTACATATTGGTCCAGCTTATTAGTTAGGGTGACAAGGAGAATATCAGGGAGAACACTTTGAGCCAGGACTGGATTTCACTTAAGCGCTGCATCCTTGCTGAGCGCTCATTGGTCAGTCTCCTATAATTATGCATGTATCACTAATGTTAATGTGAAACAGCTGGATGAGTCTTTTAATAAAGGAAACAAACCATTCAAAGCACAAGAAGAACTGAACTATTTAGCCAAGCAAAGGAGCCTTTCAGTTTTATAGTAGTTTGTAAAACCTGAAGTAGCTCAAAGTGTCCTTTCAGACATGGATTATCTGGTCACCCTATTATTAGTGTGCCTTAATCAAATAGCAGTTCTTAGAACAGTCTCTGGAAAACACGTTGTAGTGCAGACCTGCTTGGTGCATTTCATCCTTATGACCTACGCAGCCTTAAGTCAGGGTTTACAGCCTACAGCTTTGCTGAAGAATGCGCACGACTGCAGCTTCATAAATAATAAAGTCATTCACCCTAACAAACATCACAAACAGCTGCTTTAGGTGGGGATGAAATAACAACCTCTGCTGGCCTGCAGCAGATAACCTATTTACTCTTTTAATAGCAACATTAAAAATCTGCACGGTGCTGCTTTACAGTAGTCTAACCTCCTTGCCCTCTCTATGACAGAATGTTCAGATATTAGCCCTGTAAACAGTAACCTAATTTTTTGCTGTATTTTTACAGTTTTGAGTATGTGCATGAGAGATACTTTAAAGACAGCCTGTGACCTCAGAAAAAAAGGTTAATGACCCACAAATGCACAAAGTGTGCAGGCAGCCTGCATCCATCAGGAACTCCCCCCACCACATAGTGGTCGAGCATGTGACCCTGTCAGGGGAGGGGAAGAGGTTGGCTGGAGGCCACATAGCTGTTTTCTCAAGCAAAAACTGGGAAAACTATGGGATGGCCTTTTGCACACACACACACACACACACACACTCTACCTGTGTGATGGTTAATATCCTGTGTTAATTACTACTGACTGCATTCTTCCACCTGCTGGGATGGCCAAGGCATATGAATAACAAAAATGATAGCTTGGTAGGACAGTAGTCTTCTGTCTGTTGGGAGAGCACAGAAAATCTTAATGTACCCTATCATTCAAAAGATTGGGGTCACTTAGAAATTTCCTATGGAATAGCCTTGGACCCGGCTTCACGAGGGTGGGTCTGGCCCACCCAATCACAAGGCTGTCCCGCCCAGCCAAGAGGGGGAAGAGTATTTTTTTATATGTAGTTGCCCCCCCCCCCAAAAAAAATCTTCCTGGCCCACCCTGTTACTGAGAGCTGGAGCCGAGCCTGAATAGCCTCCATTTCTCAGAATAAGAAAAGACTGATTAATTTCAGAAGAAAGTTCATTTCACAGATTGCAGATACACAACTAAACTAAAGTAGGCCAGTTTTATTACCTCTTCAACCAGCGCAATAGTTTTCAGCTGAACTAGCATTATTTCCAAAGGGATTCAAATGATCAATTTGCGTTTTAACATGATAAACTCAGATTTGCAAGTACAACTTGAAACACAAGACTGATGGCTGCAAATAGTGGGCCTCATGTAAATATTACATTAAAAATCAGCTGTTTCCAATAATGTCTACACTGCGTTTCTGACTCACTTGATGTTATTTTTATGGAAAAAAACATTGCTTTTTCGTTCTGAAATAAGGACATCTATAAGTGCCCCCAAACTTATAATGGTGTATCTGTATTGGTGGAGATCATTAACCTTGCACTCAGTGTACCAGTGGCCATGAATGGGGAAACCCAATGTTTCTCCAAATGGTTCCAGGGTAATAAAAATAAGACATGCTTCATTCCACGGCTGCTCTCCTGCTCATCTTCCACAGGAAGCAGTGGTTATGTAAAGTCCTAAACCAGGAGCAAGTAGTTATTTTTAAACAACACCCGTCCACCCGCCTCCCCTTATTTAGCACATCCATGAGAAATCCAACAGGACCCGTCTCGGCCCGGGTACCCACTCTGAGTTTTTCCATTTTTCCTAACAACTTCATAATCATTTATTCAACCCCACATTGTTTCACAATTTGCACCATCCAGCTCTGTGCCCCAGTTTACCATAGTCGTTTGGTCTCTGGCACTTAACGCTTTTTATCTGTAAGTTTTGATGTTTAGTTGTTAATAAATATGATGTGTTGACACCTAAGGTTGTCACATAGAGGGTTACAGGACTCTGACCCTTGAGTTGTTTATAGAATATCATATCCAGTTAGGTAACAGTCCATATTATGTCCATTGAATAGACAAACTAAATGGACCAAAATATTGGGACTCTTGGGCATCACACCTACAGGACCTTTTATGACATCCCATTCTAAATCCCACTGGCATCTTTAACTGTGGAACATATCTCAGAGTCACTTAATCTGGGTTAAAAATAAAAACAAACCCTGTGATTTTAAGTATGGCAAGAAGACTAAAGGGGAATGATTTGCGGGACTGCGTTTTGATCTCCCCACTGCTCCCAGCTCCTGAATCGGCACAGAATATCCTTTCCTGTGTATTACTGCCCACAACTGGCACTGAGAGATGCACTGAGCAAATGTTTTGTGCTATTCATAACAAACTCATTAATTCTAATTCCCGCATCGTGCATAGCTTTAAGGTGTTTAGTTACACAACTGAATGTATCTATTTTTTATATGTATTCATGCCATGTTTTCTGTTCAAGGCTGTGTAGTAATGGCTTTTTCCCACTCTACAGAAAAAAAAAAACAATATTTCATGAACCATCACTAAAGAAGGCTAGGTGTGATGGTCCCAATAGACAGTCACTGTCACAAACCATCTAATCATGAACACCTACATGGCACACCCATCCTCAAATTTAAAAGTTAAATCTAAGTCAAGTTTTGTGCATGAAAAATAATGTCAATGATGTTATATGCTAGATTAGCATATACGCATATGGACTTAGAGTGCTTATAATTACATGAGGCACTAAAACACCCCTCCTTCAAGGGTGAATGTAGGCTTGTCATTGACATTTGTTTGATATTCACTCAAAAGCGCCATTATCTGTCGGCAGACATGGCACACACAATAGCAGCCTAAAGAATGTGCCGGAGAAGCCTACAGGTCCACAGCCCCCTGAATTCCAGTCATGATCAGCATTTATGAAGCAGTGACTCCGATACTGCCGAGGGGCTCGGCCTTGTAATTGTAACTGTAATGTGTTCTCTGGCCACCTTAACCTTTCTGCAGAGTTTGCTGATTACCAATTACATGGGTTACATCCAAATGTATTGCACCAAGGTTCTCATTATAGACTGGACCTAATCAGTACTTAATATTATTATCTAGATAATTTTAGATTCATCTTAAAATTGATTCTATGGCGTTTTTATTTCCACACATGATTGAATAGCGACATGAATGCGCAGCTCTTTTAAGTACAAAAATCACAAGATTATTATAATCTGATGGACATCACATGACCTCAGTGTTCGGTTTAATGTAACAGCATCATCTTTCATTACCGGGCACATGGCACAGAATTTACAAAAAGGAAAACGATAACAATTGGCATCCTTGGTTGTAACTCCCAAATCCATTTAATTTTACGCCTCAAAACCAGTTTGTGCTGTGAGGAAATTAGGGCAATTATCCAGATTAGCTTGATTTTCCAGGCGGATCTGATTCTCACGGTGGCCTTTCTCTGCAGCTAAACTTCGCTGCTTCCGCGCCAGAATGGGCTCTTCCCTCGCACCCAGCTGACACTCTAACAAGGCCGACTGCCTTCTTCATGACCGCGGGACCTTCAGGAATAGCAGATGCGCCTATGAACTCCCAGCTTATTTGTCAGGTGTGTGTGGGAGAGCCTAGCGAAGGCCGCCTGGCTGGAGTCAAGGCCATTTGTTTGAACATAATATAAATTAGTCATCGTAATGAACTGATAACTGCTGTCATTTTATCTGAGCAAGCCTGCATTTTGTTACATCAGTGCCAAGCCATAAATATGCTGAAGTAGCTGAAGAAACCCAAACATACGAGCCATTCATATTTCAGACTTTTTGAACTGGCTCATTTTGGAAAACTGTAAATTAAGAAGAAGATTCACTATACATTAACAATGCCAGCAGTACAGTAAATCCTGTCACACAGCATTAATACTTTTCTACCAGCAGCCTATTAAAAATGATATATTACAGAAAAAGTCTGTAGAAGGGGCTTCACCTAAAATAATTTCCAGAATGTATCCTAAATGTGATGTGATGTTATAAATGTGATTTCAAAGATAAATACGTGGGGCCCAGTCTTACCAGGCATACACTGTTATATACCGCACATACATGTATATAGCTACTTCAAAACATAACCCCTGTCTCCAGAATAAAAAGGAATGCATGCACTGTAGGTGAGTGTGATTAATGATCTGTCATATTCAACCTGCCAATCTATCCCAAACCACAGAGTCCTCGCTATCATTCAGAGATCTAGCCAACTGTCAAGGGTGGAGTGAATTTGCATCGGCTGTATGTCAATCCAGTTTGTTTAAAGCTTAACGGGCAGCAGCTGGCTCACGGGCACCTAACCGTAACCCTGCTGGGCTGACGCCGTCCTGGATCTGTTAGAAAACAAAGCAGCATTACTCAAAGCTGAAGCTGAATTAAAAGTCTGTAAAAGTAGAATGCCTCAATAAAATGTCTAACTTAGGAAAAAGGGAAAAACAGGAAAAATAAAAATCTTAATATAAATGAATATGGGAACCTTTAAAAAACATTTTAAATTATATTATGGACACACAGTGGCCACTTTATTAGGTATAATTTTAAACAATGTGGCATAGCATAGCAGTGTTGTTTAATTGATAACTGTAGACTTTACCCAGAAGTGTGTAATCCTGCCATTTGACTGAGACAACTATAGTGTTAAGGGGTAGTTTCCTAATCATAACAAAGTAAATTACTATGCTTAAACTGATACGTAAGTCTAACCTGATTATTGATGCTTCAGTGAGTCTATACTCTACATACTCCCCTGCACGTTTTTAGGATTATCCTCATTTAACACACCAGATTCAACTCCTCACAACTCCGTGTGCTAATTACCACACAGCTCTTCAGATCAATCGTTTGCGGTGGAACAGGGAAAGAACTAAGCTACACAGGGCACCGGCCCTCCAGGATTGGAGTTTGACACCTGTGCTCTACATCATGCTAGCTGGTAAGGAATGAAATTATTTGTATTATTTTGTCAAAAACATAAGAACAGATCGACATATTTAAACCAGGAACGCAGAGAAGGCGGCACCTGTCCAAAGAACAATCAGTTATGAGCAGTGGGTTTAACATTTACAGTGCCCATATTCCACTTTTCTTGTCAAACTGTTGGGACACAGCTCAGAATGCCATTTTATATTACAGAACACAACATTAACCAGAATCTGGATGTAGCTAGGTTTAATTTCCCAGTAATGTAATAAATGTATTGCGCTCATAGTTATGAATCTTTCATTGCTGGTAATGCAGGTCGGATTTTATCTTCTGGTCCAGAATAAAGTGCTTAGGGATACTAATGTTGTTACCATAATTATCTGGAGCTTCCGACATATCCACATGGAAACCACAAGGCTTGTTTGAACTGGTTTTACATTTGGGCAGTGAGAGTCTAAGGTAAATGTCATGTGTTTTCATTATCAAGATGTCATGTCTTCCATCTTCCAACCATTTATCCAGCACAGGATCATGGTGACCCTGGAGCCAAAAGTTCTGGGCATGAGGCAGGGGATACCCTGGATAGCATGTGCATCATCCATCCATCCAAAAAAAATGTATATGTGTGTGTACCCATATATAATACATGCAAAATGTATAATTTCTTTCTTAATAAATATTAGGGTACGTTATTTTCATTGTGAATTATTAATAAAGCATTTAATCGATCGATCCCGTCTCGAAACAGATTTTGTCCTCAACTCCAGCAGCCCTCCGCTCCAAGTTGGGCGCGAGGACTACAACCCCCAGTAGGGCGCGGGCGCGTCCCCGCGCTGCGTGCGCGCTCCCGTGCTCCCGGTGCATGTGCTCGCTGTAATGCAGGCGAGCCGCTTTGAATGTTTGGAGGAGGAGAAAGCGATCCAGTCCAGCACAATGTGGGATGGCAGGAGGAGCTCCGCTCTAAAGAAAGACAAGGGGGGAAGCGGCGATCGGATGCACTGAAAGAGAGGGGGGGAAGGAGGCTGGATCTGAAACGACGGGGTTAATACACTAACGTTCTATTAAAAAGGGGAAAGAAGCACGACTGGTACCATTTGGCGCTGAAGGCAGCGCTGCGTGTTACAATGGACGGGAGGCACCGCTCCGCGGCGTGATCGGCGGACGGGAAGGGAGAAGGGGGGAGCAGCCGAGGTAAGCGGCCGACAATATGTAATCCGGGCAAAGAAAGTGGAAAGGAACATGGGCTGGCATATGACGGGGGCCATTATTACCCGGGCGGGGGTGCGGGAGGCAGGGTGGCCGCACACAGACGCCGAGCCGTGCGGGCGGCGGCGAGGGGTGTCTGCCGGAACACCGCGGGTCCGCTCCTGCTGCGATCGTGCGCGGTTACCCGTGCTTATTATCAGTGTTATTATGGGATTGCGCTTCTGTCGCCTTACCGTGCGCAGCATCCGTGGCGCACAGAATAACGGCGTGCGCCGGGGTGACACAGCGGCAGACGGGGCACCTTTCGGGGGGGACGCCGTCCACACACGCTCGCCTATTGCTCTGGGCGTTTGGGGGCTTCCTGCTCTTATTTAATGCCGTGTGGCGACAGTGCATTATTCGGGGGGGCTCCTCGGTCCTTCTCTGCGACCTGAAGCCACATATAACGGGAGAGTGGTGCTCGGCGGGTCGCAGGTGTTACCCTGGCCGGGCAGTCGGGCGCGTTATCCCGTGGCTTTCCCGGGGTGTGATGTAGAAGGAGCCGGGGGTCAGATGGGAGCTGCCGAGGGCTCGGCGGGCTGTAGGAGCGACGATCGCATGCTTCCTGTACCTCCTTCTGTAACTCCTTTGCCATTTGTATTTACCAGCGACGTGTTTTTGCAGAGAACTGGATTCCCCTCCACACCAGTCCCGCTGTTGCTGCTGGTGTCTGGACCTGGAGCATGACAGCTGAAGGAAGTCTGTGGGACAGTCATCTATAAGTTGGGGTCTTGGGGCACCGGACCGCCTTGTTAATATTCTCCTCCCTGCGTCCGTCTGATGATGAAGACCGTGCCTGCTTTTTGTGGCTGGGGGTCGGCCTTGACATACCCGCGGAAGGAAAAGGCCGACTTTCGGGGATAACTGTGATATTCTTGGGTGATATTTGCCAGCATTCGGATGAAGGGTCTCCGAGGAGAAGTTTGCCAGCCAGGAACGATGCTGCAGTGAGGCTGCCACTTTTCAGGAGCGGCTCCGGGTTCAATGCAGTCGGGCTGCACATCAAGAGATGGTTATGGGATTGAGAAAGCCGTAAACGCTCACTCAGAGATGCCTTTTGGCGCTTTTTCCTCTTTCATCTGCGGAGAGTGGTAACTGCACGCTGGCATAAAGGGAGAAAAGACAGCGGACTCGCAGAGACAGCCGGCGTCCTCCGTCAAATGTCCACGTGTGGAAGAGGCACCGGCGATCGTGCTGCGCGCCTGAAGTGAGCGCCGGGCCGCCTGCGTCCAGGCCGCGGACGATGTGGGAAAGCGCATGAGGATTTGCGGGCACAGCGTGTTTCCACGATGGCGCAAACCAGCTTACTGCAGGGGAAGCGGTTCTACTGTAGGGAATGGGTCTTCCACAAGCTCCAGCACTGCCTGCAGGAGAAGACCAACAGCCTGAGCGGCGTGGCCTGCACTCCCAGCAAGCAGGCGGCCGGGGTGGGCTCCGCCGGCTCCTCCTCGGGGAAGGGTCTGGCGTGGGGGGTGCTCCTGGTGGGAGGTCCCGGCAGTGGCAAGACGGCACTGTGCACGGAGCTGCTGTGGCCCAGCTCTCCGCAGGGCGTGCACCGGGGCCTGCACCGGCAGGGCCTGGCCTTCCACTTCTGCCGGGCGGACGACGTGGACACGCTGTGTGCCGGCGGCTTCGTGCGGGCCCTGGTGGGCCAGATCTCCCGTAGTGGGCTGCTTCCCGGGTACGAGGAGAAGGTGCGGGAGCCGGCTGCACAGAGTGCCCTGCAGCCTGGGGAGTGTGAGAGGAACCCCGCAGAGGCCTTCAAGAGGTACGTCGCCCATCCTGCCCCTTGGTGCCTGCACACTTTCTGACCATCCCCCCCGCAGTTGGCCCCATGTTGCTTTGGTATGTTTATCATTTCCTCTCTATGCACCAGGCTCCGCCCTCAGCTGGGTTGCTTTTGGATATGGAAAGGTCAGCGCCGTAATCTAGCATTCTGATATAGGTGTTTAAAGGGACATTCTTTATATATATATGTGTGTGTGTGTGTGTGTATGTATGTATATATATATATGTATGTATGTGTGTGTGTGTGTGTTGCTGGGCTGTGCAGTGCTGCTCCCTGTTAAAAACTGGTGGCCTCGTGTTGTGTGTAACATGATCAAGTCTTTAATGTAAGTGTTAACGTTCCACTGGTGAGGCTGCCCTCTGGATGGATTACCAGCTCCGATTGGCCCGTCTGCGTTGTCTGGAATGCGGCGTCGAGCACAAGTGCCGCCGTCTCTCCCGCCATCTGCTCGTGTTAAATGTACTGTTTCGGTGCCGGGAAAGTAGGTCAAACGTTCACGAAGGTAAATCGCTTTAGAACCGTGGCACCGAAAATCTCTTTTTGGTGAAAAGGGTGTTTTTTTTTTGGCAGAGTGCCGCACCAGATGACGTCAACACGGTGGCAGTGCCGGTGGTGTGATGTGGAACATGTCTGTGGACCTGTCGGATAGACGAAAGTGTCAAATTTCTGCATGAAAACAAAATGGAAACTTGTTCCAGTGCAGTTTTGGGTATTTCTGTCCGTTTGTTATGCTCCGTTAGACTTCGTAAACCGTCTTCCTCTTTCACAACTCAATGAGCCAGCTTTCAGGTTAAGAAGGACCTTTGTTTTTCGGTCCGTGTGGGTGGAGAGATGCTAGCCTTTTCCAAGGGGAACGTGATACACTTTATCAGCCTTGACTGAGAGACTATTTGAAAAATGAACGGTGCCGAAAGCTTTATCATTATCTTCATTGTCAAGTCATTGACTTCTTAGATAAATTCCTTTCACTTTTCAGTGTATTATCCAAGTTTGAGAGGACTGGAATGCGTGAGGGATGTGTTTCAAATGTGCTCGTTGGAAAGTGCTTGTAGCCTTAAATATATCCATAAGTGGGACCTTCTTCCACACTTTGGATTACCTGAGAATCACTGCCAGTTTTGTCCTGGCTGTAGAAGTGAATTAAGGCATGAGAAACGCACAAAGGCTCCACAAAGTTAATAAAAAAAGGCTAATAAGTCATTCCTACCATAATGTAACCCAGGAAATACTCTTATACACTGCAATTTGATTTGCGAACACCAGGTTTGTTTGTACTTGCAAACGGGGGTTACTGCAAGATTGTTTTAGTAGTCCTTGTATGGAACATCACGACTGCAACCCGAGGTAACTTTTGCAGTCGCGTGAGTCGCAGTTCAGGTTGACTTTGTGGTCGCTCCATTGCCTGCAGGTGTGCTAAACCTGTACACGCTCTACCGACTTCTCCTCGCATTCCAAAACAGGCCTTGTTTCTCCCCTGATAGCAGCCCATGTGCAGCGTTAGGCCTAATTCCCACGACTGGACGGAGTCGTGACGGAGGTGGTGTTATGGCCCGGGCACCGGTGGCTCTGATTGTTGTTCTCCGTGAAGAGCTGCCCCCCGTCAATCGGCTCCTCTTAAGAATGTTTTGACTGCAGGGCTAACTGGGTGGAATGATTAGCCTTGAAGGTTTGGCCTTAGCTTGTGAAACAACCAGGCGGCCCGCATCTGACCCAGAAAGCCTCCCCCGGCTTCTTCACGGAGAGGGGGACGCATGAGCTCACGATGTTACAACTTGCCATCCATGTGGGCATGGGCTGCCGCAGCAGGAAGTTATTCTGAGACGCGCTTTTTATATCTAATGAAAGGATACAGGGTCTAATGCCATGCGTTTTTTTGATCTGGTTAGATCAGTTCAGTGCCTTTCAGGAACCCGTTTATCCCTGTGCCTTTTACAACAACAAATATTTAACTAAGAGTATGATTAATGTCGAGGGCAGCATGCAGCATGGGTCTGAAGGACATTACGAGCTTTGAAGGATGTTCGTTCACATTGTTACAAACCAAGACTTGTTGGAGACTTCATCTCAAAGTAGACTGATGATCCTCCTTATCAGATGGTTGGCTAGTTGACGGTGAAACCTTTGACCCCAAGATCCATTGGCTGGCTTTTATTTTTATTTATTAATTTTTTGCAGCAGCAGCAGGGAGAAGCAAACCTTATGTGAACCCTAGAATCGCACGTACCTTCGCGAGTCTGTAATCCCGTAATGTCCTTACATCTGAAGGATTCCGAAACGTGCCTTAAATACAGCAGATTTGCGGGGCTTAGTGTAAATCTGTATCGGCGTAATGATATAAACGATAAGGGCATTTGCAGACCGGCAGCCGGGCCTGTTCCCAGACAACGGCTTGGTCCGGGTCCAAGAGTTAAATAAGCGGAAGGGAAGATGCAGCTGCAGTATGAGAGCGTTACAGACGCCCCACCCCCCCCCACCTCTCATCACTGGGAAATGCAGAGAGAAACACGGCACATCTGAGGAGCACATGAACGTCTCTCTGAGCTTCCAAGGTCAGTTTTTAAACAAAGTCGAGAAGCAAAGAGGGAGTGAAATTTAAGATTTAACCAAATGCAAACATCTTATTGTATGGCAGCTTGAGCTCTGGGGTCTGACGTTGACACTGGGTCGTACTCCTGAATAGGAGTTCAGCGAGCCTTTTGGTATTGGGTGCTTGGGGGGGTGTGGTGATTGCCCTGGGTGGAAAAAGCCAAGAGAGACGCTCTTTCAGCTTGACTTAAATTAATTTAGGAGTAGCTCTATGTATTCCCCGAGATCATTGTTCAGTGTATGAAAAAGGCAAATTTGCATTTAATTTCATAAACCATTCCAAGTTGTCTTATGGCAAGGAGACGCTGGGGAAATTTCCGGAAAGATTCTTCTGGGCTTTCGTTCAGAGATTCTTTGAGGATGTTTTACATGCTGCTGCATAGTTGAACCGGTATCATGAAATCTGGAAAAACACGCCCATGTTCCCAGGTGGTTCCAGGCAGAAGGCCCTCATTAGATGATCTGCTTCTTCTATGTCAGGAGTTTTACCTTCTGTGTCCCTTTTCCCCGTGTTCCCTGGCTGCCGCTACTCCTACGAGCCTTGCGGATTATTCAGATGGCTTGTATGTGGTCAGCAAATTGAATAAAGACAACTAAATTTTTATAAAGAACCTTTGCAATCTTGATGTCGTAACATTTACCCATTACAAGCTAAAGTGACATCTTTGCCATGTAGAATTAACTCTACTATAGTCTACTTTAAAGTTATAAGTCTACTTCAAAGTATAGTCTACTTTAAAGTTATACAGTGAGTCTTACTTGGACAGAAGGCATTCCTTAAGTCAATCCGTCACCCTGGCCAAAAGTTACAGGGACTGGCATTTCTCTGTACTCTCTGTAGTGTTTATAGATTGCTATTTGTGCAAAATTGGAGTCACTCAGCGTCACTTCATGTCCGATATAAGTGCGCAGTAAGATATGAAAGTCTGCAAAATGTCGTTGCAGTAGTGTTGAAAGGATATGCTCCAGCCCCAAAAGGCCCATGTGTTCTGTCTTTGATGCTGTTTAAAGGTGCCTTGCAGAAGTTCCTCAAGAGAGGAAACCCGCTTTAAGTTCATTTCAGCCTTTATGGAAGCACTGTCTATTGTTCTGTGTTACAGCACTGCCTTCCTTCCGGGCTCCATCCATCCTGTTCGGCTGGATTCCCTTTAATTACAGTTAAATCTGTTGCTCGTGCACATTCATCTGTGAAAATTCTTAATTGGTATATTCTGAAATTTTAATCACTGGTTAATTGGCCCCAAGTGTATTTGTGCACGTTTAGGTCGACTGACTCTCATTTTAGCGTTCGCCGTTTTGTGGCAACAACTTTGATTTATTTATTTGTTTCATAATGGATCAAGATGGCTGGGTCACCTCTCTATCTCCAGTCCGAGGGTGCGTTGTCTGTAAGTTCTTTCTGTCGTCGTTGAGTGCTGTGAGTCAGCAGAAAGGATTTCAACCCCCCCCCCCCCCTGTCAGCACAGTGCTGTAACAGGATCACTGGACCTGGAATGAACTCTGTGAACAAATCAAGTCGAGTAATCATGTTCGGTATTGTCTAACAGGCAAAAATGGAAAACCAAACGAAAACTCTTTGTATTGTTTTTTCCAGGTTTATGCTTCTGTTCCCTCAGGGATCACGAGAGGAAAAACCAAAGTGGTTTAATCTTTAAATTTTTTGTCATTGTTAGGCTATTAGCTTTTGGCATTCACCGATAATTAATAAGATTACAGTAGCTAATCTCCCCTGTCTCCACCGATATCAAGTGGTTGATCATTATCGGGCTGTTTCGTTTGGAAGCCGTATTTTCTCCCTCTCTTTGGCCCTCACAGTTAGAGGTCGACCGATATTGGTTTTTCAGGCCCGATATCGATGCCGGTTATTGCTCGTTGGTGGGGCCGATAACCAATATTTGGGACTGCTGCGCGCTCGCGTTTCTGTGCTTTCTTTGCATCCGTCTGTAATGAGAATTTGAAGATATAAAGTCTGCTATTAGAGTAAGGCTGCTCTTTTCAAGTGAATGTTACTTTTTAAATAATGGAAAATGATTCATTATACACGTTTTTTTTATTTTATTTTATATACTTTTTACAGATTAAATATTCATAAGACAGTTGCTGCAAGAATAAGGAACTACAAATAAAGCATCTAATAAAACTTATATGCCTGGACAAATTAATAGGTACTTTAATACCATTAATAACTTTTCATTAATAGCATCACAGTTTGGTAGCACATTTAAATTAGCACTAAGAGACTCCACGTTGTTGTCAGCTAACGTTACACGTAACGTGGGAGAATCTCATAGGGATGAGTAAGTACTGTAATGTAAAATAAGATAAGCAGCGCGGAAGCTCAAATAAGCTCCTGTTGCAACATTAGCTGTCGCTGCTACGCAGCACTATTAACACTTTGTCATTACAGGTAACATTGCTGGCTCATACAGCAGCGTACCGCATTCACGAAAGAAAAAACATTGTTTTTCTGAATTTCTTTAGTGAATGCGTGACGCTTCCACAGGCTCACGTTATCACCACGACAACGGTCATTATAATGACATTTTCAGCGGTGTAACTGGGACGCAGGGCAGGCTTTTCGTTATGGAAATTGCTCACAGGAGCTCCGTGGTGTTTTGTAACTTCAGTGTGTAGG
Source organism: Petrocephalus zakoni (assembly GCA_026774425.1). Taxonomy (NCBI): domain Eukaryota; kingdom Metazoa; phylum Chordata; class Actinopteri; order Osteoglossiformes; family Mormyridae; genus Petrocephalus; species Petrocephalus zakoni. The sequence continues at coordinate 6,596,710 of JAODKN010000016.1, read as the reverse complement.
ACTGTTATGTTTTAATTTGGGGAAACATCAGCCGCTTTACCTTCCAATCTCAGCAAAAGTCCACGCTCCGCTGAAACTCCTCTGTTCCTTGGGGATTCACGCTGTGCTCGTGTGTGAGTGACAGCAAGGCTTCAGCGTCGATTGGTTATTTCTTGTGTGACAGCCAATCAGCGATTAGTGTGGGCGGGACATTAAATGAAGCAGCCAGACGAGAGCAAGGAGCACAGAGAAGAGACCGCAGCAGAGCTACAGTGGCCCACCTTGTACTTACTTAATATCGGTAGTAATCGTCAAAATAAAACGACGATACCGATAATCGGCAACATGCCTAATATCGGCCTCCAATAATCGACCAGGCCGATAATCGGTCGATTCCTACTCACAATTTTTGGTGCCAGTTGGAAGAAATTTGTTGGCTATTACTCTGGCTGCTGTCAGCGTAGCACTGTAACTGTGGAAGGGGGTTTGCCACATCCAGGGCGTTTGAGCTGCTGCACCCCTCCCTCCAGGATGTGGGGGTGCCTCGACCGCCATTCTCATACTTTTTCCATGGTGGGGGCAAACATTTTGGCATTGTGCCCTCCCCATAAAACCGGGGGGCAGGAAATGAGTCTGGCATGGCCTAAAGCCAACGGACTGGGTGACTGGGACCTGCGTCATTTTCAAATATGACTGTAAAATGTAACTCAGCGCTGGGTTTTCAGCACGGAGGCCAATCAACCGCTGCGTGACAAATACCTATTCCTGCCCACGTTTACACTGTGCTACCTCAAAGGGAGTTTTCTCATGTAACTATTCATGGATTCAGCTGCCGACTGCACATTTCTGTAACTCATCCATATTTATGGTGTGTCTGTGGGGGTATATGCTCATTTAGAACATCCTGAAGCTTGTCTTAATATTTGCCCAAAATGATCCCTGGTAGATCCATCTGCAGTATTATATTCTGAATACAGTTGGATTGAAGCTAATTAACTACAAGTAAACAGCCCATGGTTTATTTATCTTATTTAAATAACTGAATACAGTTTTAACTAAAACT
>JAODKN010000016.1:6577530-6590859 GCA_026774425.1 Petrocephalus zakoni | reverse complement strand
ATAAAACGACAATATAATAAATGGTTATATAACAATTAAGCTGGAAAAATGTCCTTGATTAACCCGCGCCTATTACTCGAAAACTCCCTAAGTCGAATTTTTTTTTTGGTCCCTTTGAGTTCGACTTAGCGAGGTCCGACTGTACTAAGGTCAGGTAGAGAATTGAGTGCATGTTAGATGGAGAAAATCAATTTGGAATTAATGCAATATTCCCTAAAGAAGATGGCCATTTTTAGATGGTCCAAGAGGCAGCATTTTGATGTTACTCCTCGGCCTTTAGGCTGTATTCTTTTACCGCCTTCAAAGCTTATTACTCGTGGTGCCCTTCTCACCCACCTGCTGGGCTGCAAGCTCCCACACTGCCTAAAGTTAATTGCTTGAACAACGACCATGGTTTTGTAACTGAGGATGGAAATGGAAGGTCAAACAGAAGCCAGACCTTCACTAAAAATACTATCCCTATTGTTTAGAAGGCCAGCTTATATTAGCGGGGCCTTGGTTGGCCTGACCTGCTACTGGACCTTGTTGAGTAGGAGGTGCTTTATTGGTGACTTGCCGTTTCTGTGGCTGTTGGAATCCTGAGACGTGATTGGCTCAGCAGTCAGTTTGGGGTCTGGCTGTGTGGCTCGTTGGCTTGATGCAGGACTTGTTGAACTGAGGGGTGTATTTCCTCCAAGCTGTTCCTGAATCGCGAGTCTGCAGTGCTCAGAAAGTCCATTAGCCCCGCTTCCGGCCTGTTAAAGTTTCGTAAATAAGCCGTGAGCTGTTTAAGACGATGCTGAAGTGATGTAGCCTTCACCGGGCAGACTCAGTTTGCTGGTATTAACAAGTTGGATTAGGTTTTCCTTGGCTGAGTCTCATGATCCTCAGTCCCTCAAACCCGCAGCGCACATAAAATGGTCTTTTTTCCTTTTCTTTTTGTACCTTTCTGCTCAGGATTCTCGTCTGAACAACGGACGGCAGCCCACAGAAGCAGGAAAAGTGAAGAATCGTTAAACTCAGTGTAGGAAGTGAGAACGCAAAACAAACCCTGTGATTTTTGGCGCCAGTCGTTTCCGTGAATCTGAGTGTTAGCCTAAGCGTTTGATCGTTTCTGTCAGGGGGGTGTGCGGCGATATAAATATAGACCCCCCCCCCTCCGCTTCCCACCTTGTGTTTGAGCCGTCGCTAGGTCAGTGAAATGGGGGCACTGTGCCGGTGATCTCGGAGGATATTCGAAGGGATGCCAATTTCGATGGGGCCCGAGGCAGAATGAACAAAGAGCAGGGGTTGGAGCTGAAATCGATTTAGCATTTTAAGCAGAGCAAAGGTTTGGGGTTTCGGGCTCGTCGAAGGTCTGGGAAGGAGCCCTGGGTAAATATACATTTCCCCTTGAAAGCCACATCTCTCCCTTAGCAAACCTTCCTTCGTTCATCCTTCTAGCATTGAGTCTTTTAACACCAATATTTGTCGTGCTGCCCTTTTCCAAATTGTCCTTTAGGTGCCTAACAGCATTACATTAGCACTGCTCTGTAATCCCTGGCTACAATTTATAATTTTCTATTTATATTTGAATTTTAAAATGGGTGTTTAAACTCTTCCCGTGTACATCTCAGTCGTTTTATGTTGATTTGGCACTGAAGTGTTTTCTCCTTAGAAACAGTGGGTGGTAGAAAATTGAACACAGACCTGGAATCCAACCGAGAAAAGCTAAGAGCACATAAATAAATTGTAATTAACAGCAGTGCATGCTAACGGCCTAGGCTGACTGTTCCCTTCCAACTGAAAGGCAGCCATTATTTTGCGTGAAGCTTCTGTGGGCTGAAGCTGAAGGTTACGTGAATCGGGAAATCAGCTTCGGGCACAAAAAAAATCCGTCAGCTACGGCTTTGGCGCTAGTTGCGTCTTGTCGATGGTGACACGCCGCACTATCTTCGTAGTACACTGCAGGTTGTTATTACAAGGCTTTATTGGGATTAAGTGATATGATTACAGGCCCTCTGCGCATTCTGAGTGATCAGATGATTCCTTCCGTTTTCCTTAATCAACATGAGTCAGATTTAGGCACAGATTATTTGTTTTGATTGGCTTTAGAGAGTAATGTTTCAGTGATACAGGGTTGCCCACAGGTAGAACTCGGTGTGACGGGTCCAGGCATGAAACTGGAGAGTGTTTGTCTCGTACAATGGCTCCCCAACACCTCCAGGGATAGAGATTTGATTTTTTTTTCCACACCCGATCGGTGTGTCTGGAGTTCATATTTATTCATGTAGCAGATGCTTTGTTACAAAGTGATGTGTAATTTTGAAAGCTGGGTCAGTACTTAGAGAAACTGGGGCTTATGGACCCAAAGGAAAAATCATACTGCCCAAAATGGGATTTGAACCTATGATCTTCCAGTCACGGGCACACAACCCTAACTCAGAGAAATGCACGCCACTCCGCAGTTTGCATCTGCTTTGCGCGTCACACGGGTCTTCTCCCCCAGGCCAAAGACATGCAGTTAGGTGAACTGGTCTCTGAATTGCCCACGGCTTGTGATTGTGTGTTTGCAATATGATATGCCCCTCCCATGATCGTATGGCTAGAAAGCAGCTGAATGATGGACTGCTGCATAGATGGATAAGAACAGAACTGCAAGATAACCCAGCTGGTAGTTGAACATTTATCAAAACAACATATAGAAGCTGTAGCTGAGGGTATATGTTTCTTGCTTAGTGAGAAGGAAAAAGACCCAGCATATCAAACGTGTGTGGTTCTGTTAACGGATTAACAGAAGAGTCCTAGTTCAGTGTAACCCATACCTGAAAGTACAGTTTGTGTGGTGCCTGAAATATGTCATACTTGGGCACAACAGCACCGTTCCTGAGCCTGTTTCCCGCGGCCAGCGCAGCTATTCACGCGGTGTCTCCCTAAATACCGCTAAGGGCTGAGGATGGGTGTCTCTTTCCTGCTGGATGCTCCCGAGGCTACGCCGTTCCCACTCTGTGCCGGGCATGAATGGGCCTTTTCAGGGCCCACCGCTGCCCAGCTGACAGGCCTGATTTACCGCTGTGGATCGAAGGGAAAAATAGCAGGCCTGTCTTAACCGGGCCCCCCAGCCCCCAGCCGCTTTCAGGTCCTCCCTGCCCCCTCGTCCACACATAGGCCTTTGGCCGGGGTCACGGCATTCCTCACATTACCGTCCCGGGTGACTTTTGGATAACTGTTTGGGGCAGGGGGGTTGGCAGGCACACAGGGGAAACTCTGGCCCGCTGACAACACAAATACTTCCATAAAGCACCTAAAACTGTCTCACTCCCCCGGCTCATGCAGGAGATGGGGGGTTTGAGGGCATCTCTCTGGGAGATGGGCAGGTACAGGGGAAGGCCTGCACGTTCTTTTAGACTCTGCCTTTCATTTTAAAGCTGTGTAATTCATGTGTGGTTATGGGGTATGGAATGAAAGCAGTTATGTGATTTGCAAAACATTGGGATGCAACTGAGAACCATTATGATTTTTATATGTAAAATAGTCACTTGACATGCCCAAGCTCGCCGCTCAGCCATAAAACCCTCTGGGAACATTTTAAGCATTTGGAACAGACTATTATACCCCACTTAATTCATATTTTACTATTTATCCTTTTATTCATTTGCGTAACTTGTTGCATTCTGTATCGTCTTGCAGTGTCTATTTTTGTGCACTTTGTTAATTTGCTTCTGTAATAAAACAGATTTCCCCCTTGGGATCTATGAAATACAGCTAGCTAGCTGTCTATGGACTTCAGGACAGTTTAGTTTTTGTTTCTTGAAGATCTCCATCCTTCTCAGATGGATGCCTTAATAAGTGTGGCCTCAGATTTTATCAATAGATGTATTAACATTATCTGCCGAGTTTCAGTTCGAGTCAACATGCCGGCGTTCAGGCGAACCTCTCTTATTTGTCATGAGAGCGTATAGAGATGAAATGAGGCTCACAGGTAGAGAGAAGCACTTTGTTCGGCTTCATTTTCTGTGTTGGGGATGAACGAGAGGCTCGTGTTCAGCTCCCGGCCTGTAATTCACGCGTGCAGGTTAACTCGTGCCACGTCAGAGGCAACAGTCATCTTGCGAACACTATAATTTACGCTTTAGCGCCTGACAGCCACACAAATTATAGGGCCGCTTTGTTTTCACCCTCTTTGTTTTGCAGAAATTCCTTCGGCGTAGCGCCGGATGAGAAGGCTGATGGATGTGAGATTCTACTCTCACAATTTTCACCTCCATTTTATTAAAATTTGCTTGCCCGTTGACAGAACAGTTGAATTCCATTAAGGGGTAAATGCTTGGTTCACCGTGGTTGTATATTTGTTGATACTGGTGCCTCTGAACACTAACCGATACATGAATAGGAATAATAAAATAATAAGGATGGACCCTGGCTGGGTAATCATAACAGGAAGGGAATGAGTTGATACTGTTTATCTAGGCTGTGGTGGTAATGCAGTTTAATTTGATTGGCGGTGAATAAATGTTGCTGAAGAAGCCCCGCTTCATGCTGATGATAGGGTAAGAAAAGGCCTTTAATGCCTGGGTGGTGTCAGCGGCAGCCTGAGGCATGGGCAGGGATGCCAAGAATAGCTGGGCGAGTTGCTGGGGCCGGACCCCACGTTCGCGCGGACTGTGCAGGGAGGCTTTAGACCTTTATAAATAATTTTACAGTTGGGTCAGGAGGGAGGAGCGTCTGGTTTGAGTTTCCCGCTCGGCTGCAGGGCGACCTGAAGATTATGCACAGAGAGGTCATGTGGAGGTCGTTCGTGGCATGACCTGTCAGGAATGTCACAACCTAGAGAGGTCTGGAAAGTTCCAGAATTCATTGAGTGTCACGCCCTAGGGGTAGCAGTGATGTACAGTGCAGTGTATTTGCTAGGGAGTAGATGCAGACGCTGGTTCCAGGTTACTTGGGGGTGGAGTGGCGGTGGGCAATCTATCAGGCCAGTGAGAAGCAGTGTAACACGAGCATCTTGTGTGCTCTGGGCTATAATCTTGGAGCCCTGGCAGAAGGATCATCAGAAATTTGTGAGCAGTATTCATACCCTGCCCAAGTGTGAAGAGCGTTTTCTTGCTGTAGACCGGTTCGCCTTCTCCCGAGGCACATGGCGCATGCACTCCCACATTCATTATTTCGTGCTGGATTAATCTCCACCGGGCCTGGTATTTCGAGTCGGCAATGGAATATCACGCGGTGTGGCGGATCGTCTTGGGCGTTTCGCGGAGCACGCGCGGGAACCGTCTGCTGCGAATGAGCGGCCCATCTCGGCTCAGACGGGTTATTTCACCTCAAGAAGCCTCGACGTCTCAATGGGAATGCTTCTGCTCTACATATTTATTTGACTATGCCGCTTACGTTGCCATTCCAATAAATGTAAATCTGTCTACAGATATCGCTCCGGGAATTACTGACTGTGCGTTCCTGCAGCTCTGGAAGCTGGTGTTTTAAATGTCAGGATGGGACGTGTCTAGACAAGACTGTCTGTTTCCAAAGCTGTTTCAAATACCCAGTATGCATGAGGCCTTTTCATAGCTTATTAAAAGCAAAATTTTCCCTTTTATCATATGCTGTATGTCTTGGCAGGATGCTTTGCTTGTTTAGATCTTGTGTTCCCAGACATTTTGCTAGGTGACCCATTGCCATCGTCTTCGTTGTACCTTGGAGCTGGGTACCTAACCTGATTTGTATGACAAGTACAAGTTTGCTTCAGAGAAACTAGAGATGGAAAATTAAGTGAATTACAGAATGTTACTAAAATTTAAATTGGGTTTACAAAAAATTTGTTTAATTGCACAGTGCCCATAAATGTGGTAACGGACCCCTTATGAATGTCTTCACTTGTCTTTGGTGGCCCTTGATGATACGTTAGGAACCTGAATACTACTGGCATGGTGGAAGGTGTTTATTGGAGGGCAGTGTGAAATACCTGAGGTTATGGGTTTGTCTACACCCCCCATACTACCCTTTCGAGGGTCATTGAATACCATAGCCGACCCGGTCATGGATACAGCTTGTGCACCTCAAAGGATCTGAAATTGAAGCCAGACCCAGCTGTGATTTTTGGGCCTGGACCTCCGGAGAAGCCACTTGCTCCTCCTTCGTCATCTGCAGGATTAGTTAGGCCAGCGGCTCTGCTGTGTGCATCCGCTTCGGTCCCAGCCTGCGTGTTTCCTGCTCGTAACGATCAGCAGCTGCTTGTGGTACCCGGGCCACGTGGAGTGCATTCTATAGCCCATAAACACGCTCGAAGGGGGTCATCGAAGGCTCCAGGCTAATGAGTGGTTCTGTAGTATTTTAATGTACAGTTATAATTGGTCTAATGTGTATGGGAGTTTGTTCCGGACTGTATGAGAAAATAATATTCCTATAAACCTGTAACCTCAAGTGATCCATGGTCGTGATTACCGGATGGCTGACCAGAGGAAGTGGAGGATTAGCGATGACCAGAGGCAGTTGCACGATGAAGACTAATGGTTTTCCTTAGCTGGAAAAGTTCAAAAGACTTACTAGGCTTTCATTTAAAGATAAGGGTAAAGAGAGGATGGACGTGCTGAGTGGAGTCCGGCTCCAGCTTCCCTTTCAGTGCCTGCATCTTTTGTAGTGGGGACATCTGTTACATTAGCATTGATTCAAACCCATAAACAGCGAGTTGGACCCATATGGGCTGTCTCTTGTTCTCTGTTCATGAGGCTGTTGGATGTATGGCCGTGCTTAACACTTCATAAATAAGAGGGACCGGATCCTCTGTGCATCGTCGGCGTATTATTGTGGCCTGCTGTCGGGATGGGAGAAACTGGGCAAGAAAAGGCAGAACATCTGATGGGGAGTCTAGGTGTTGGAGCGTTATGGTGGCCGTCCCTCCCCAACACCCGACCAATCATGTGACTGGTTCTTGGCGGTAGCCAAGGAGGTTAGAGGGCCACGTGTGAAACGGAGGGATTCTCGGCCCAGCCAGAGCGCCCATGGTGTGAACAGGCACGGGGCTTGGCACAGGCAGCGGCGCGTGACGTGAGCCCCAAGTGGGAGTCTGGCAGCCTCCGCCCTCAGCCGCTGAATGAAAGGGCTTTCACGTCTCCTTCAATCACGGGGCTTTTCTTTGCAGTTCTATGGCTCCCTGCTGGTGGTCGTCTTTTTGGACAGGTTCAAATTGCTCTAAAAGCATTGCATTTAGGGCTTCTGGAGAAATTCCCATTTTTACTGTACTGCCAGAAGATGACCTACACAATATAGGCTCCATTTTTGTTTTGAGAACGTCAGAAATCCATCTCTAACCTTTGTCCTCTCATTCTCTTGAGATTGTTGTAAGTAGGTTGGCAGATTCACTCAGTTTGGTTACAGATAACGTACAATCTGGTGCACAGGTGAGTGGGTCTTAGGTTGAGCTCGGCGCTGCCCCCTGAAGGATGTATGAATCTTATGCAAGTAACTGCTTCTCAAACTTCTGTGAGACACCTGGCCTTTCCACTTGGTTGGAAATGATTTGAGCCTGGAGTGTCTGTTCCATCCTTCCCTGCCGTCTTGCCTGGGTTGCCGCCCAGGTGCCGGAGCACATCATGGGCCTAGTGCTGACACACTGTGCTTGTGACAGGCCTCCATAAGGTTTCCAATGGAACTCTCGCGGGTTACTGGCATCAGCCGTTGGGATCGCACTGTCATTAAGGGGTGAGTTAACACTGCATGTGCTTAGGAGTTCTTGTATTTCCTCTGCAGTTACAGTTTCAGTTCTTTATTGTCCAGCAAAAAGCTATATTTTCATTGTCGAATTGGAGACATCATAACACCATCTGCACTGTCATGCAGTGTGTAAAATTGTTCTTGTGTTCCCAAGGAGCTCTTGCCTGACTTTTGACCAGCCTGTGGACGATGTGAATCTGGGGGGAGTGCCCGCACTTGGGTTGCAAGGAAGCAAATCACAAGGGAGATGAATGATGACAGAATGCTGTGCTTCATTCCCACCGAGTCTGTCCCGATCGCGTTTACAGAATACGTGAGCAGAGCCAGAGCCGTACTGGTGCAAGTTTTGACCTCCCTCCAAATTAAGCTTCTCCAATTTTCAGGCCATGGGAAAGCCCCAGCCCCCAGATTCCTCCACACTTCCCTTGGGTTCCAGCACTGCATGGACTGGTTTACTTATAGGACTTCCCCCACTGTGGTTTGGAGAGATGAAACAAATCATTTCCGCCTTCAGTGAGTCTAATAGCACTTACAGGAAACGATAAACATTCATTAATGAAGAAAACGGAATTATACTGAGAGTCCTTCTGGTAGTTACATGCATCATGTACATTAAAGGTATAGATGCCGGGACAGCTGTGTATATGCATGAAGTAGCTAGTATCTGTTTTAATGAGTTATGTAATAATATCAGTCTTATTGTCTGGATGTCTGTAATAGGTTTCTGCACATGGGCTTATTTCTTATTGCAACATTAGCTTTTTGCTAGCCTGGAACTTTTCATTCCAGAGTGATCTTACTGAACTTGTTTATGTCATGCATTCATTGCTGTGCCAATTGACGTTGGTGCTGGACATTTGTGGTGTATTCAGATTAACAGAAAAATCTGCCCCAACCACCGCAGTGAATGTGCTGCAGAACTACTGGTGGACTAAGTGTGAAGTTATTTAGAAGTCTGTGATTGTAGTCATTTTTTGGACCTATCATATTTAGTACTGTTCAGCAGTTCTTTCTTCTCTTGTATTGAGTCAATAACGCAGTGTGTGGACACTGAGTACCCACTGACCAATTATAGGTAGGAAAGGGCTTTTGCACACACTATATCTCAGTGCTTTAAAGATATTAAATACTCTCTGGCTGCTTATATAAAGCAGATATTGAACCATGGCTTCTCATGTCTCTATCCCTACTATTAAAACCACTCGTTAGAAGCTAGGGTTGCACCTTCAGTGCATTAACACTAAATGTCTTACACTCTCAGAAAGGAGTGTCGTTTAATGGCTACTTTTAAGGAGTGAAGGGTTAGGATAAAGCGTCCTACTGCTGAATAAACCTGGGGGCAGGAGGGTACATTAGATAGTTGTGTGGCCATTGGGATACAAAACTGATTTATGTATACAAAGAAAATGTTGTAAATGCAATTCAGGGAAGTGGAATCTGTTTTAAGATAAGGCAGTCCTATGATGCCCTAGATTTAATGAAAATGTCGTGCTGACTTCTAATTGGCTTCCATTCTTCTTGGTCTCTTACAGGATTTCGCAAGATCAGTCTGGACGACCTCCGGAAAGCATACATCGTCAAAGATGTGCAGCAATACATCCTGCACCGCCTGGACCAGGAGGAGGCCCTGAGGCAGCACCTCACCAAGGAGACGGCTGAGATGCTGAACCAGCTGCACATCAAGAGCAGTGGCTGCTTCCTGTACCTGGAGCGGGTACTTGATGGGGTAGTGGAGAATTTCATCATGCTGCGTGAGATCCGCGACATCCCTGGAACGCTGAACGGCCTTTACCTGTGGCTGTGCCAGAGGCTCTTTGTGAGGAAGCAGTTCACCAAAGTGCAGCCTATCCTCAACGTGATCCTTGCCTCATGTAGGCCCCTGACCGTAAAGGAGCTTTACCATGCTGTCTGGACGAAAAACATGACGTTGACCATGGAAGAGTTTCAAAGGAAAATGGACATCCTCTCGAAGTTGCTGGTCAACGGCTTGGGCAGCACAAAGATTCTTTTTCACTATAGTTTTGCTGAATGGCTGTTGGATGTCAAGCACTGCACTCAGAAGTATCTCTGCAATGCGGCAGAAGGACACAGAATGATGGCAATGAGCTTCACCTGCCGGGCCAAGGAGCTAAAGCCGCAGGAGGTGCAGGAGTTTGCATTGCATTTGATTAACTCAAACCTGCAAATAGAGCCCTTTAATCTTGCACTCTGGATGGTATGGAATGGCACACCAGCAAAGGACTCCTTGACAGCATCCATACCCAAAGAACAGGAGGTACTGCAGCTCCTGGTCAAAGCTGGTGCCCACGTAAATAGCGAGGATGACCGTGCATCTTGCATTGTGCAGCAGGCATTGGAAAGAGAGGATTCGATTCGGACTTTGCTGGACAATGGGGCCCCTGTGAACCAAAGCGATTCCAATGGTAGAACTTTGTTAGCTAATGCAGCATACAGTGGTAACTTAGATGTGGTCAACCTTCTTATCTCCAGAAGAGCAAACCTGGAGCTGGAGGACAGCAATGGACAGACGGCACTTACACTAGCAGCAAGGCAAGGGCACACTAAAGTAGTGAACTGTCTCATTGGTTGTGGGGCGAACATCAATCACACGGACCATGATGGCTGGACAGCCCTGAGGTCGGCCGCTTGGGGGGGTCATTCAGAAGTAGTGTCTGCCCTTCTGTATGCTGGTGCAAAAGTGGACTGTGCAGATGCTGACAGCAGGACGGCCCTGAGGGCTGCAGCTTGGGGTGGCCACGAGGACATAGTGCTGAACCTGCTCCAGCATGGAGCAGAGGTTAACAAAGCCGATAATGAAGGAAGGACGGCACTCATTGCCGCGGCATACATGGGCCACCGGGAGATTGTGGAGCACCTTCTGGACCATGGAGCTGAAGTGAACCATGAGGATGTTGATGGGAGAACTGCCCTTTCCGTTGCAGCTCTGTGTGTTCCAGCCAGCAAAGGGCACGCCTCGGTCGTTAGCCTCCTCATCGAACGGGGGGCAGAAGTTGACCACTGCGACAAGGATTGTATGACCCCTCTATTGGTGGCTGGCTATGAAGGACATGTGGACGTGGTAGATCTGCTGCTGGAGGGTGGTGCCGATGTGGATCACACGGACAACAATGGCAGGACCCCGCTCCTCGCGGCGGCATCCATGGGCCATGCATCGGTAGTAAATACCTTGCTATTCTGGGGTGCGGCTGTGGACAGCATTGACAGTGAGGGCAGGACAGTGTTGAGTATAGCTTCTGCTCAGGGGAATGTGGAGGTTGTTCGGACTCTGCTGGACAGAGGACTGGATGAGAATCACAGGGACGACGCTGGCTGGACCCCCCTCCACATGGCTGCGTTCGAGGGGCACCGGCAAGTCTGCGAGGCTCTAATCGAGCAAGGTGCACGATGTACAGAAGTAGATAATGATGGACGTATCCCACTAATACTGTCTTCACAAGAGGGCCATTATGACTGTGTGCAAATCCTTTTAGAAAACAAGTCCAACATCGATCAGAGAGGCTATGATGGGAGGAATGCGCTCCGGGTGGCTTCACTGGAAGGCCACAGGGACATTGTGGAGCTGCTTCTCAGCCATGGTGCTGACATAGACTTTAAAGATGCAGATGGACGCCCCACACTATACATCTTGGCACTTGAAAACCAGCTGGCAATGGCAGAGTACTTCCTAGAGAACGGGGCCAACGCCGAGGCTAGTGACATGGAGGGGAGGACGGCCCTCCACGTTTCCTGCTGGCAGGGGCACATGGAAATGGTTAGGATGCTGGTCAACTGTCATGCCAACGTCAACTCTTGTGACAACGAGAAGCGCTCTGCCCTGCAGTCTGCGGCATGGCAGGGCCATACCAAAGTTGTCCAGTTCTTGATCGAAAGCGGCACGCGCGTGGACCACACGTGCAACCAGGGGGCAACTGCGCTCTGCATTGCAGCCCAAGAAGGACACATCGATGTCGTCCAGATACTACTTGAGCATGGCGCAGACCCCAACCATGCCGATCAGTTCGGGCGCACGGCCATGAGAGTGGCTGCGAAGGGGGGGCACTCTCAAATCATAAAGCTCCTGGAAAAGTATGGAGCCTCAAGCTTAAATGGCTGCAGCCCCTCCCCAGTACACACAATGGAGGAGAAGACTCCCATCTCTGTTTCTGGAAAGATGCAGTCTCTCACAATAAAGTCAAATAGCTCTGGTAGCACAGGAGTTGGTGACCTCCAGCCTTCAGGACGAGGTCTATCGAACGGGCCCGGCCACGCCTTCAGCTCCCCATCTGAATCCCCCGACTCCACAGTAGACAGGCAGAAGTCCTCCCTCTCAAACAACTCCCTCAAAAGTTCTAAGAATTCCTCCCTGAGGACAACCTCATCCACTGCGACAGCCCAGACTGTACCAATAGACAGTTTCCATGGGCTGACATTCACCGAGCAGATACAGCAGCATTCTCTGCCTCGCAGCCGAAGCAGACAGTCTATAGTCTCCCCATCCTCCACCACTAAGTCCATTGGACTACAACCTAGCTCTCCATCCAGTGAATTTGAATGGAGCCAAGTCAAACCCAGTCTAAAATCAACCAAAGGAAGTAAAATTGGAAATGGCACATCCAGCACCTCGAGCAAAGGACTTTCGGGAGAGAGGAAGAAGTCTAAGAGCAGTAGTTCAACCCAGGGTCCGGTGTTGGAATACGAGATGACCCAGCTGGACAAAAGAATTGCCCTCACAAAGCCGGTCTCAAACATCGGATTGAAGGATCCACAGTGCAAGATCGTAGTTCCATCCTCCGCCCAGCAAGAAATGGGTCGCTCACAACAGCAATTCCTTATCCAACAACAGAGTAGTTCAGAGAAGAAGCGGAACGGCATCATGACCAACCCTAATTACCACCTTCAGGGCAATCAGGTGTTCCTTGGCAGAGTGTCTGTTCCCAGGACTGTACAAGATAGAGGGCACCAGGATGTCCTTGATGGCTACCCAATTGGTGAGACAGAATTAAGCCTTAAACAAGCCCTCAAACTGCAGATTGAAGGATCAGAATCTGGCTTTAACTACAAAAAAGAGACCCCATTGTAACTGGTAAGCTTGTCTGTAATTGTTCCTTTTGGAATATGTTGGAATATGTTGTTCTTAAAATACCCCCCACATGTACCCCTTTCTTTTTCCACATGGTAACATTTAATCTGTTTTAGCTGTGGGGGGGTGTTCAACCACTTACTACCAGCAGGAAGTAAACCTTTAAAATGAAGTTAGCAATATATGAGACCCATTTACTTTAACTCTAATAGGAAATGCCATGGAAAAAAAATCTGTGTATATTCGGTCATTTTTACTATACAGAGACGGTAGTTTAGGTTATGCAAATGGTAAGGCTATTGTAAGATTAAATTTCATAGTGCCATGTGCCACATAAATATACTTTAATTGTGAGTCAAAGCAACTGCTATCATCAGTCATGTTGAATTAGCAGCTGTTTGTTTGAAACAAAAGCCCTTTATGAATTAAGCAGCTGAAGTGAACATTGAGGGTTTGTGTGTGTGTGTGTGTGTGTGTGTGTGTGTATGCTCGTTTGTATGTCTAAAGACTGGTGAGACGTGCAGTGAGACAGCTGCTTGCCAGTCAGGTGTGAAGCGGGGAATTCCACGCAAACATAAAGGCTC
>JAODKN010000016.1:6551945-6562751 GCA_026774425.1 Petrocephalus zakoni | reverse complement strand
TAAGGCAGTTCTGAAGGCGAAAGGGGGTCAAACACCGTATTAGTATGGCGTTCCTAATAATCCTTTAGGTGAGTGTATAAATACACTGCCTGGCCAAAAAAAAAAGTCGCACACAATAATATGTCATTGGACCACCTTTAGCTTTGACACATTTGCCAATGTACCGCTTCCACGTGCTCATGCAACATCTCAACGTTTTTTCCATCCAGACTTGCATTCATTTCTTGCCAAGATCTTGTATTGCTGATAGGTGAGTTGAATCACTCCATAAAGTCCTCCTCAGCACAACTCAAAGACTTTCAACGGGGTTAAGGTCAAGACTCTGTGGGGGCCATTTCTTGTGTGAAAATGATTCCTCATGCTCCCTGAGCCACTATTTCACAATCCGAGCCTGATGAATCTTGGCGTTCTCCTCCTGTAAGACGCCCATGCCATTAGGGAAGGGAGAATTCCATTGATGGGATAACCTGGCCATTCAGTAGACTCAGGTACTCAGCTGACTTCACTTTATTACTGCATAACGTTGCTGAGCTGTAATAATGATCCGATCACTGGCTCTTAAGTACTTGCCTATTTAAATTCAAACACTGACTTTTTTGGGGCCAGGCAGCGTATTTTGCATGTATGGCGACCTACTGTGTAGTGCTGCTTTGCTTGGGAATGCCGTACTACAGTGTTTCCCAACTCACACTCGACCCATGGTGGGGGGGGGGATAGGGCAGACATTAGTGAGTAGACAGTAGAAATAAGCAGCATAATAGCAGTGGAATAAAAGACAAGACAGTGTGAGATAAAATACAGGAAAAGAAATATAGAGAAGTCACCCCAAGACACCAGATAAGGGTGAGTAGAAGTACATGGAAAGAGAGAAAGAAAGAGAGAAAGAGAGAAAGAAAGACAGGAGCCAAAAACTCCCCAGTAAGAATCTCTGGGGGTCCAAGGTCGACTGGCTGCGTTGCGTTGCTCTTTCGACCACGGCTCCATCTGCCGCCGCTGCTGCCCACTGCTCCGTGTGTGACGCATCGTAGAGGGAATCGATGGCTCCCAGCTCCCCGCCGCGGCCGGAGCGTGCCGACGGGCCCAGCGGACGACCTGTGTGGGATCCTCCTCTCCTTCAGCTGTCTGCTCGGATTATCGTCTAGGCAGAGGGGCCGCTTAATGCAATCATGCGCGCACTCGCCGATCTCTCTGTTTGCCCTCTCTGTCAGTCGCCGTCGTTAAGCCATCTCGCGGACTGCTCCTAGCAGGGCGACTTGTAGCACATGGCGCGGTTCCAGCGAGGTGCCTCCCGGGCATTGTGGGAGATGACAGCATGGTGCCGAGCCACCCACTTCGGTCTCCTAGTCCCGGTCCTCACCGCCCACAAAGGATCACACGGCCGGCCCATTCCGCAGTGATTAGCGATCCTTAGCTGCGGTAGCTTTTCGGCCGTCGGCACTGCATCAGCTCGTCAGTCCATGTGCCCCCCCGCAGGGTGCCGAAGCACGTGGCCATGTGTGCCGGTTACCCGACGTCGCACTTTTCCATCGCGGTCGAAATCGTGGCTTTGTGGGCAAGGAAATGAGATGGTTACAGGAGGCTCTGGCACTGCCAATCCCTAACAGATGCCTCGTGTTCCTCCTTTGAAGTGACGTCTGCTTCTCTGTAATGCGTTTTCATGTTACATCTGAGCAATTTCCAAGCCCTAGTTCAAAACTGCATGTCTAGACTTTAATGATAGATGAACAGCATGCGGAGTTTCAAAGTTTCAGAGGAAATTGTCGGAATGGGCGCGTGAAACATGTAGGAAATCCCACTTTTGCTACCACTAACTGTACTCTTTTGAATTCTGCTATAATCACTAAAACTAAAAACTTATACAGTGTCGCTTAAATTGTCGGTGAAGCCAAGTTACATTTCTTCCTTACGAGCGTAAGGTGGGTCTCTAACCCAGGTGCATTTCCGTGTAGCAGCCAGACTGGCGGAGGTATTTAACGCTGGTTTGTTCTCTTGTGTATAAAGTTGATTTCCTCTTGAATGAAGCTGAACACTAATCGGTAAATGATCCTCCTCACGTGTCACTGTGCACTGTCAAACTTCTCGTAGGGGGGTTCTGAGCTGTGTACTGGTATTTGGGAAAGAGAGGGTACAGGCAGCATGTGGGGGGAGCACAAAAAGACAGACACCCCACCCCCCCTCTGGGAGACAGCTGAGGGCCCTACCACGTCTGGTGGGAAGTACCCTGATAACAGCATGGCAAGGCCCTCATCATTGGCTGTGGCAGTGCAGAGAGGCCCACTTGTGCCGCCCAGTAGGGGGCGCTATAGCTGGTACAGCAGTCCCACCCTGTCTCCGTCTACATCGCCAGGCGACGGCTCTCATGCATAATTTACCACCTCCAGCCTGTCAGTGCCAACATTCCCCGGGGGCGTAGGATAGGGGGAGGAGGGTTTTAACCAGCCAACATCTGGGTCTGCTTCTCTCCTTTGCTCCCCCCGAAATGTTGTCTGGGGCCTGTGAGAGTGGCCTGGCTGGTCTGCATTCACAGCACATTAATTCTCGCCCCTGAGCTATCGAATCACAGCGGGGAGCCTCGCTATTCCCCGGGGGCATATGGCTCTGTCTTCCCCCTCCTCTCTTTTCGTCTTGGCCGTCTTTTCGGCTCTGTATGCCTTCGCTCGTTTCCGTCTCTAGACTGACATGGGTTAATCCATACAATGAGACGTGGCTGCGCTATGCCGGGGGTTAAACATGGCTGACACGCACCAGATGTTGTCGCTACTGCCACAAACTGCATGTCCTTAAACGCTACGCTGTCAGGCATCTTTTGACCCAAAACTCCCGTTCATTCTGAAAGTGACATAAACTTCTCTAATTCAAACCAGCCGACAGTATAGATCTCCGGCACCTTCTCAGGGTGGTTCTAGTTTACTTAGTCTAGTAGCAAAAAAAAGACAAAACAAAACAGCCAGGCTAAGTTGTGTTTACAGGGATAAATAATTCATCATATGATGATTAACCACCTTGCCCGTCCCTGTCTCCTCGCTCTCCAGTTTTATTCCTGTGTTTGTGTCACATCATATTTGTGACACATGGAAACACCAGACCAGAAAAGATGTTTTTGCACTGGGAGCCATGCTGAAATAATTGATCAGGACGTAAATGATGCTTTGAAGAAAGGCTGTTTTATTGACTGGAACTGGAGGGCCCAAAAATGATAAGCTCACAGCCGCATTCTGCTGTTAGGACATGACGACAGCCACTGCCCGACTCACCCATCTGCCGCACCTTGTTGTTGCTGCCTGAGTGTTGCTTATAAAACTTTTTCAGCATCCACGAAGCCATTAACAGATGTGTGTGTTTTTGTATTTTTGATGAATTAGTCATAGATTGTTCCACCAATTAAACAAATACACGCCAACCGCTGAATACACTTTGCGTGATCCAGTCATTCAGTAACAAAGTCAAATCTCAGCCTTGAAATTTTCCAGTCCGACACCAAAAGTTCAATCATATTTATCAGTGGGTCCCTGGAAGTGGATTTTGTAAATGGGCAGAGGTCAGTTTCCTGTTTTGCATGAATGTGGAGTGTGAAAAATCCACACCAGGATTTGGTGTGGACCATCCATTTCAGTATAAAGAGTCACAGTCACAAAGAACTCAGCTGGTGGGATATTGGTCTGCATTTTTACTTTCTGGACATGAACTATCCTCTGAATTCAAATCAACATCAGTTTAGATCCGACTAGGAGCTCTAATAATATGGTAAACTCACACATCCTATAAATAAGATTTTTGGCAAATTTTTCACTAATACATAAAAACATTTTCAGATGACTTTACAAAACATTGTCATTGTACTTGAATTGTATAAATCCAGGAATATATATATATATATATATATATATCATATATAACAATCCAGGAATATATATATCACTCCATTCATGATATGCAGCAGCCATTAGAGCACAGAAGTAAAAACGGCTCCATATGCTTATACGTGGGTCCGTGCCACCATCTGCTCTCTGGTAACCACAGAAATCTGGCTTATAGCTGCAGCAATTAAATGGCAGAGATGGTAAAGTTACTGCTATGTGTTGAGTCTTTTAAAAGTGATTTCAGAAAGTGTTGGGGTTAGATGATGGATTAAACTTCTTGCTACACAATACCATGTTAAATTCTCTCAGATCTTTAGAATCTCGCATATCATTGCAAATTTGCAGTTTCAAAGTTATAGGGTTCCCCACATGCTAAAACAGTTTTTTTTTCCTACAGTAATCAGTACAAGGAGATATTTTAAATTAACTGAAAAAACTTAAAAAAAAAAGCTCATCCACGGAAACCGTAACAGCAGCGAGCTTTAGATATAGCAGATTTAGCCAAGTACATAAAAATTATTCAAATGAAAAAGACATTTTTATGTGGCCATAAACAAGAAAATAATAAGAAAAAAGCATATGTTTGCATGTTACTCTCAAGGCAGAAATCTTTTTTTCCATCCATGAAATTGGTACAGGATTCCAAATATGCTTGCACTCGAATTAGTTATCTTGAATGCATTTAAAGAAATAATAATTTTAGCATTTTATTTATTTATTTTTACATTTCAAAACAAGTCAGTGCAGTCTGTCACTTTGAATCGTTCATTTTAATTGGTAATTAAATGCATGAGGGGAGTTAATTTCGTGACGCATCTCACATACCCACACCAAAATGGTGGACATAGCCTCTTCCCTGGGTTCTCCCATTGTCTGTTCTGATTGGCTGAGAAACCAAGCCAAACGCTGGGGCTCTATGAGACAGTTGCATATGGCACACGTCAGCTCTCTGTCAGGAGAACATATTTCAGGGCGTGCTGACCCGATAATAGGGGTCATACATACTGGGCCATTGGGAAAATAACGGACATAAACATGAATGTAATTACATGTGGCATACTTTTGACAAGTAGCATTCTGAGTGCTGTGTTTTGATAGTAACATGCAGGAAATCCCACTTTTGCTAGTAACAGAACGATGAACCAGCCATGCATATCGACAGAACTTCTGAAACTTCTGACTTGACTTAAAAACAATTCAGTATATTTTAACTGAGGTCTTATTGGAGTCTTCATTATAATTTATGTTGTTTATTATAAGCTGGCCTAATTTCAAGTTTAATGAAAGAATAGCCTGCCATTTTGAAATGTTAAAGTCAAATTAAGAGAGTTAACTGCCTAGTTTATGTCTCCGAAGGGCATCTGATTTTCATACAAAGAGTCTCCAGAGGTTCCCGATGAAACAGGCCAGCGTCTGCATGCCCTGGCTGCATACCAAGACCACGCGCTCTGCCTCTGAAATACATCTCTGTGTATGAAAATTATTCCACTTTGCGGGAGAAGACATGTTCCCAGATTGCTTTATCAGAGAATAATGCGTAATTTATTGATTCTTTCCAGTTACCTTGAATGCACTTTTGTGAAGCGCTTTCTCTGGAATCTGGGGATTTTGCGACGTGACTGGGACTTACGGGCCCAGAGAGTTAGCGAGACCAGCTATAAAAGTCTGCAAGAAATTGTTCATTTCACATGTGCGCCTGACAACAGAACAGAACGCAGATGCTGGTGGGAAATGGAAGCTGTATTTTTGTATGACGGTTTGTCACGGGAACGCGGCATACACTCAAAGGGTCTGATCATGAAATCGTTCTTTTTCAAACAGTATATCGTTAACAGAATAATCCAGGATCATGAAAGAGTGCACAATATGGATGCAAAATGCAATGCGTGTATGGGAGCAGTGTGATAAATGGAGTATTGCAAATAGAAACAGATAGATAGATAGATGGATGGATGGATGGATGGATGGAACACTATTAAAAGCTGTGCACCATGCTGAGAATTACCTGGACACTTTATTCCCTATAAGCATCATGGCCTCAGATCAGAGCATTTAACACACAAGCAGTGTACGTGTTTTTCATTTTAAAATATACAGGCAAAGGCTTCCTAAGTGCAGGAAATGATCAATCTAGAAAAGAATTTAGCACCTCAAAATGCTTTTGTTTGTGAAGAACAAATACTTCCTCCCAGGATTGATCTTTTCATTTCTATACATTTCCACAGGAAAAAAAAACTTTGAAGGCTTCTTTGTTTCAGCAGGGGAAACATCTAAAAAACTCAGGGATAATGAGTTTTTAAGTGCCTTTGTCTTGGGGTTTGTTCAGTTTGGGTTGACAGATGACAAAGGCTCTTTGATTGGTCGAGGGACTGGGCCACACCAACAGAGCTGAGGGGGGGCGCACAGTGCAAACGCTAGATGGCTGCTTCAGTTTGCCCCTTTCCCCAAGGCTAACAGTTGCCACTGTGAAGGAAACACCCCCCAAGTGTACGGACACCTTATCAAGGGCGGAGTGTTTACACAACAACTGTCCTTCTGACATGCGCACAAATGGTGTTACCTGCATTCCCGGCCTGTCACCAGCCCATTACCATTAAAATAAACCTGTGGTGACAATCAAGACTAAGCTGGACACTGAGCTGTCAGTCACCGGGGAGGCCATCTGTAACTGCTCCAAAGGGAGCCCCCCCTTCCCCCCCCCCAATCTTCCATGTGGCAGTTGTCTGGAGTGTGGGGTCTCCAGCCTGTGTACATGGGGACACTGACTGGTTTTTCCATGTAAAATGTCAAGAAGGCAGATTTTATAGGTGGAATAAGTACCTTTGATGTGCAGCCAAATGGGAGACCGAGAAGCATGCCTAGGAATAGCTACGTAAACACAGGCACGCACAGGGACATATGTAGCTTAGCCTGGCTAAGCTTACTGTAGCTATCAAGACCACGCGACAGTGGTTTAGCTTGCTATTTTAGTAAAAAACCCACTAGTAATAAACACCTAACAATGAGCCAAACTGCAGGCTATTAGCTATTTGAATTTTATTGTCATTCTCTTTATTGACAATTATTTGTTATTAATTTATCATTTTTATGGTCAAAATCCAGAGACACTTCAAAATTACAGATAATGCAGTAGTTAATAAAACTTGAATCAGTCAACAGTACTGATATAACTAAACAGCAGTTATCTAATGGTAAACATTAAGTGTTAGCCATTGCTGTAGCTTTACAAATCATACAATTTCTACTAGTTTATATTTAACATGTAAACCGAGATTAAATAAGGTTATCGTGCTTCCAGAGAAAGTATTTTGCCTTCATAAGGAGCTCCTTTATAAAATACTTTCCATATTTATTGGAGCACTATTTTTACCCTTCCAATAACAAGGCTTTTGAAATCTTTGTGTTTCCACTTTATATACAGTACATTCCCAAATATGATTCCCTAATGATTACCAGTCATTCCATACATATTTAAGATAACTATGTTCCCCCTCTGGTTTTTAACACCAGCACTTTATTTTTTGGAATAAACACATGTTTCAGTGTCTTGGCAAAAGCATTTTTGTTGGGTAAAAGCTCACACAGACCGCTGTTTGCAGGGCAAATTCTGGCAAGGCACGCTTGAATTTGCTCTCATTTGACCTAACAAATCAGCTGGAAATTTCGTGGTGGGCTGAGACATAATGAAATGTGGTATTAACCTCATAACATAAAAACAATTAGTCACGCACTGTGTCGAGGAAGGGATCTCTATGCTGTCCCTTCATGTGCCTTTTGTTTGAGCAACGTCGTACATACATCAAAAGCCACGTGAGATGGTCATTTTCACCCTGCCAGGGGGTCTGTTTAAGAGATGTTGGACATGGAATTTCCCTTCTTAAAATGCTGGTTATTACAGAGCTACTGAAATGCTTCTCACTGCGTAGCAAGTAGCAAAACACACTGCGCAGTACAAAGGCTGACTGCGCCCAATGGCCTTCTGAAATCAGCCTTCATTCAAAGAATAAGAAAGAATATTTCTTGTCACTAGGGCACTACTTATCAAAGTATTGGATTGAATAAAGTCTGCATTAATCAAACGCCCTTGCGTCTGTAGTGGCCACTGATTGGTTATCTGCTGGAAAGCACTAAATGGGTCATTCATAACCGCTTATGTTCACATTGTGTTTTAAAAAGAGAGATTAGCTCGCTAATAGGCCTGACTAGGAGCACAATGGCTTATGGGTAAAGCGAGGCCGCAGTCTCTGCAGTGAGGGAGAGGCAGCGTTAACAAAGGGGCTGACCATGGAGCCACCTCAGTGGAGTAGTAGCATTAATTGAGCGTTTGCGTTCCTTGGCTCCAGGTGGACGGGAGGGAGTTCCCCGGGCATGCGTCTAATAGGATTAGGGTGACAGATGAGTTTGTGGGACCCCGCCACACCCCTGGCAGGGGAGCATCGTGCCTGGGCAGACATCCGTGACAGTCACGGGAAAGCCTCTGAGAGGAGCTGAGTCTGACAGGCTGAAGTTCAGATCGCCCAGGTTGAAATTTCGAGGCATTCCAGGAATGTTGTGATAACGGTAACAGCTTCTTGAAATTCCGGGAAAGCTAAAATAACCAGCTTATGGACAATGACTATCCGAACGCCTGCGAAACGTTGTAATTTTTATCTGATCAAAAGAAAAAAAAAATACAAAACACTTAAATAGTGTATGTGGAAGATCTTAAGAACTTTATTTGTGCTGCCCGGGAAACTTGAGGCTTGAGGGTACGTTACAGGAAGGACAGCCATGCAGCTCTGCAGCAGATACTGTAACGAGCGAGCTGGAAGCAGGAGAGGTTAAACGCAACAATAATTAACCTGTAAAACTCATACGGCCCTACGAACTCCATTGTACGTTTGTGTTGATTGCTGATTGGCCCGACACACCCATGTGATCTAAACGATGACATCCCTCGCCTGCCCTAACCCGGCTGATTCAAATGTTTCCGTGCTAACGAAATTAATGCTTGACCAGATAACCTGGCCAACGATTCCCCACCGCGGTCACGGTACAACTTAATTACAGGGCGCTTTAATATAAACAAGCTTTTATTTCATTTAGATTTGTGTGCAATTACAAAATTTTAATGAAAGCTAATTAAAGTCATTCTGTTTGCAAATGAGTTTTTGGTTCTAAATCAATTACACATGGTGGCACATAAATAAAAAGGCTTCCCAAAAAGAAACAGTCACATAACTGGAAAGTGGTACATTAATAAAAGTGCAGAATACGGTTCTGCTGAATAAACTCATGGCAAGATATTAAGCAATATTAGTATTTTTGGTACAGGACACAGAGACAAAAATCAAATTTGACATAAGCTTTGTTGGTCTTTAGGGAAAATGAGACTATAACTTGCACACCAAGACCTTTAGCCGTAATACATCGACGTGACTTTTTCCCCCATAGTTCATAGATATGTAAACTAAGCTGGGCTAAGCAGTAATTAATACCGCTTATCTTTTGACTTGTATTTTTCTTCAGCATTAAGGCTAAACCAGATTAGTCTCTTCCCTCTACGCTCTTCCTGTCACCGTTTATTCCCTGACATCAGCGTTATGGGGCTAAACCGTGATATTAACAGCACTTAGACCGCCACTACGGCGAATGACGTAAAGATTAAGCGTCGTTCCATTTAACGCATAGCTGGATTTCTCATGAGACACACCCTTTCATCAGTAAAGCAGGCCATGGGTAATTGCTTCTGCTGGGCAAGAAAAAAAAATAATTAATGTGAATTAATGGGGGGGTCATAAAGTGATGGGGGGGTGGGGGACAGAAAGGTCACACTGCCATTAGCAGGACCCAAGCTGGCTGGCTGAGCAGCGCTTACATTCACAGGTTATTAAACACGGAGATGACCTCCCGTTTGGATGAGCTGGCACTCCCATGGACAGGATCGCCGCAGAGCCCAGCCTACCCCTCAACCCACCAGGCACTGATCCCACTGTTCCTTACTATAACCCTTCGGAGAAGCTTGAGGAGCCGGCTATATCTCTCTCACCATGGCTGGATCCCCAGAGGCATGAAGGAGGTGGAGGTGGGAGGGACTGACTGACCGTTCCTGAGCATGATGAAGGGCAGCCGGGCAGGGGTCCTGCCCGGGCTGTAGATTACATCTGGGCAGTATGGTCTCAGTATGCTCTGGGCCCTTTACTGAGGCCTAAGGGCAGAGCCTCAGCTGTGCAAATGCTGCCTTTCTCACAGCCTGGATGCTAATTTTATTTGCCGTCATAAAAAATAATGAAACTTAAACTTAAAAATAATGAAACTGTAGCAGGCAGGGGAGAGGGTTGATGTGAAATGACAGGACTGCTTTTTCTTCGTTGTTACATTATTATCAAGATATTTATTATGATTTTGTTTGTGTGTATTATTATTATTATGACTGATTATGTACTTTAATGGCATGTCACGTTTGGCCGATCAGCGGGGGGTGTCACACTCTATGGTTTTGCAGCATGTTTGGAGATAAACCATGACCCAGGGTGCTGGAGGAGACATCGAGGGGGTACATTTTTCCAGCTAACCCAGTGTGCCCCCCCTCCCCAGATGTTCTCATTTGTCTTATAGAGCTACCTAATTGCATCCCGTTCTTAAATTCGGACGCAAAGCAGCGGGTAAATATTTTCAGAGAACATTAGCGCGATGTGGGAGGCGGCGTGGCTAGTGGGTAGCGCTGCTGCCCGATCCTTCTGAGGCCTGGGGTTTGAGTGTTCTGCTGCGTCTGCAGCTCCCCCTGTGTGACTATGTGCGCCTTGCAAAGGCCCGGGTCCGGTTTCCGGCCGCTTCCCTGCCAGCATAAGCTCCAGGCCATCCTGTACTGAGTATGTGGTTGGGGGATGGATTACTACAGAGGCAATTCAAGATTTTTTTAAGGTGGGGAGCAAAAGAGGGGCTTTAATTCATGCAGAGGGGCTAA
>JAODKN010000016.1:6538760-6551845 GCA_026774425.1 Petrocephalus zakoni | reverse complement strand
GTACACCAAGGTTGAGGCTCGCAACGGAATACACAATGGTGTTGTGCAGGTGTTTCCATATTTTTGAGCATACCAAACAAGACGTTGTTAGATCTAAATTTTGCACGTGTGGGTGCATTTGCATGATCGTTTTTAAACCCGATATGATCAGCCTTGTGCCCTGCGCTGCCTGGGCTAGGCTCCAAACCCTCTGGGGCCCAGACCAGGATAAGCGGTTCTAAGATAAATCCACGAATGGTGAAATGCAAAAATTTTGCATATAATGTAAATGAAGACACAGCATGAAGAAACTGAGTAATAGCAGAAATGGCAGTTCAAACAGCCATTTTGTTTCATGGTCCAAAAAAGGGTCGAATATGAAGTCGGCGCTTGTGTAGTGTGTGTGAGCATTTACATACGCCATAAGTTTTCTGGATGACTTTAACGGGCGTGACTTTGCCGTAACCTACAAAGAGCGGCCGTCCTTGTGATGTGACGTGGGTGCTGAGAGATACCTCAGTCACTTAAACGGGGCGCCTTTGATCAGCCCGCGAGGAGCGTGGTCATAAAATCCCGACTCTGCCCCATATTGACTCTGACACCACGGAGGGGGGTGCTGGCCAGATGTTGCTCAAACCCCTACTGTGAACAGAAGAGGGGGTGGGCTTGAACTGGGGAGGTAGCTACTTTTAAAATTTGCCCTACTGTAAAAAAAAAAAGAACTAAATTTTTTTGCATAATAATAATACTATTTCATCATTTTTTGTCCAACTTAAAGTTCACAGTCAGGGCCTGCTGACTCATATCTGCAATTAAGGATCCGAAGATTCAAGGATTTTATATTTGTCACATGCAGGGTCTACAGTCAGAGGGTCACTGGGGACACTGGGGGTCTAGAGCCTATCAAGGAGGCTAAGGGCACAAGGTGGGGAACAACCCAGGATGGCGTGCCAACCCATCGCAGGGCACACTCACACACCAGACACTCACACACTGGGGCCTATGGGCAGAAAGCAGAGAACATCCCAGGATGGGGCACCAACCCATCACAGGGCACACACCTATGGGCAATTTGGTAAGTCCAGTTAGCCTCGGCATGCTTTTGGACTGTGGGGGGGGGGACCAGACCATCGTGATAATGTACCCGCTCATATAGTCAGCAATGGCTCTTAATTCAATATCTCAGAATAATTGCTTTAGTTTAAACGTTATAATATTATTAATATTAAGTCACATGCTGACATCTAACTGGATTGAGCAAACCTGGCCACAGCAAACCATAAAGACTGCAGGGTTCCTAGTCTCCCTGGCCTGGTTCCGTCCTTAAGCCTTTCAGACGGCCGAAAACAACCTTTCCTGGAAAGTCGTCCTCCATATTAAGCCATGGCAGCTTTTATCTGCACATTAGGTTTAATCCATTTACCTTCCGAGCCTGATGGAGATTCCATCAATCTTCTTCATGATTAAAGGGAGCAGTGACCTTGATCATAACCCTGCCTGATGCCGTGGAGCCTGGATTCCACTCGCTCCCCACCTCCCCGCCTGTTTCCGACTGGCTCAGCATATAAAATGAGCGCCCCTCACTCCATTTCTGACCATTAAATGGCTGTACAGGGAAGGACAAAATACATCCAAAGACATGTGAGGGTCTCCCCTTAAAGACCAAAGGTCAAATCAATCCTACAGAAAAGCAGAAACCATTGCATAGTCGGATGACGGAGAGGAAAACGATGGTGCTTTCTTGCCGTCTGGGGGCTCGCCAGGTCATTGTGAAATGATTCTTTGTTTGCCATTTGCACAAGTAGATTGGACCCCGTCATGCTCTCCACTGAGACACACACACACACACACACACACACACACACATAGAGCTGAAAGCTGGGGTCTAAGCACACTGTCACATTTTGGGGGTTAAGGGTCTTGCTCAGAGGCCCAATGGAGATGTGACTATTTCACCAAGATGTCGTACTGTACCTCAGAATTAACGGTATACGTCTTGCTGTCTTGAGGGCCCCTCTGTCTGAAGAGGTCTTCTAAAAATACTAACTAGTAAGACAGCAGCACACTGCCATCAAACATTAGCCTAAAGATATATGGAGGACATAAAGGAATGAAAAACGAAAAGAGAGAGAACTCAGGCTTGTGGAAACGCCTGGTGAGAACATGTCATTAACGGCCTAATGATGCCAGCACACTAATCATCGCGTTATTGGAATTTGAAATACCAGCACATCGCTGGCGTTACGCAACAGCCGTCAACACAAAAGTGGAAAAAGATACGTGGGTCGGGTGATCTTTGGTTTAGGCTTGAATTCCGCAGGGCATTTTAATATTTCTAGTCTAAGGGCTTTGGCGGGATACCCTACGGGGGAACAGCGTCTGTGTTAATCCCGCTCACAGAGTGTGGCATCTTTGGCAGTCGAACCCTTTAATTACGAAGGAACTGCTGCACATGCTGACACGGTTTTAACAGCGTGCCGCTTCTCGCTGGAAACCGAGCCTCATCCGAGTGGGAACGGGGAGGGGAGGCAGTGAGGGGGCACATTTCGCGGTTTGGAGACCCGCTTTGGTTAATATATGGAGATGTGGACCACAAGATGGTTAATATGTGCTCGAAAACAACAAGTTCCAAGGTTCAATTCACCTGAGATGGTTCGCACAAAGCCTGTCCCTTCGTGAGATATCTGTGTCTCACAACACTGTCTTAAGCCACGAGCATTTTATATTACTGACAGAGTTTGAAAGCCGGGCATTGACCGTCGGAAAACTGCCGTCACTCTACGTTTCGGGCAGCACACTTATAGGTTTTTGTTTCGTGAATTATGTTAATAATGTCGTGCATTCTTGACAGTACTTTCAGTAGGTTTACAGTTATAATAAAGTGACTAAACAGATTTTGTGAGCGTTGTGGGGGACAAAAAGATCTAGACGTTCTGTAAGTGTCAAGAGGAGACACCAGTGAGTCAGTCTGGCAGATCTCGAAGTGAAGAAGGAACTTTCAACTGAATCATTGAAGGAGCAGAGAAACGTCAAAAGTAAAATTATATATACATTGTTTGGGTTGCTAAGAGACAGCACTGGAACCCTGGAACCTCTATACAGGAAGGCTATGTTAAAAGCATAGACATATGTGAGTGGGAATTAGGAATCGTCATGATAGAATCATTGCTTTGAAGACTGACACAAAGAATAAAAATGGCCGGGGAACTTCGATAGCTAGATTTAACTCCATAATAAAGTCTGACATAGCATTAATGAAACTAATAAAGTGGATAGAGCAGGACTGTCTTTTCCAGGACAAATTATTACTGCAAAACGCTTGATTTATGTCACACAGCATGCCATGTTCCAGTGACGCGATTATAAACATAGCCTACGCTCTTTTCTCGCAAATAGGATTTCTGCTTAGGACAAAATTAGCATGAGCCTTGCCAGCTTAAATGACTCTTATGTAGAGGTGAGAATTTATAACCCACGGATGAGGGTCTTCCGGATCTCGAGGCTCAAAGCCACCAACTCTGGTTGCATCGCAAGGTGTTTGCTTTGCAGAGATAAACTCACCATTGGCCAGAGCTGTTTTTTCTGCCATATGGGTTTTGTAATTACATCGGCTTGTGCTGTGGTGTAGATGGAAAGTACTATTTTAGGGGCATCTGAGGCGCTGCTTCATGGAATTAATTTATGGCAGTATACAAAGATGAGGTTGCCAGACTGCTTGACAGGCTGTGTGAGATATTCTTTAAGAGAAACCAGGGCTAAGAACGGAAAATATTCTATTTAAGGTTCTGTGATGGACTACCAGCTTAATTCCTCAAGTGGCAAGTTTATTATCACTATTCATCCAGGTGTGGGACACCGTGTGAATGCATTGCCTAATGAGATTCAGCACTGTGATAAGAATGGCCATTCAAGGACAATTCCACTATGTTGTTGCACCTTTGGGATGACAATGAAACCTTTTCAGGCCCTGTCCAGAAAAAAAAAACAGAATCGGCCTGTTCCAGGAGTATGGTGCACTTACACAATGGAAAAAAGATTTTTCCTAGCCAAAGAATCTTAGCTAGGCAATAGATGAAGCAGAATAAATTTAATCAAATGTTGTTACACGATCACTTTCTTGTAAAAACCTCTTAGTAGCTTTTGGACAGCTTTCCTTACCAATCCACTACGTTCAGCGGGAGACCTTCACGTCTACAGTCAGCCGCCCAGGCAACGTCTGCGTATTGTGCTATCATTTTCTACGCAGTGGCAACTTTCTTCAGACCACCGTGCCCATACAGATCTTTAGTTCCGAAGAAACAAAACAAAAGTGATTTTATGAAAAAACACCACTTTCCCACAGTGCCCACAAGAGCCCTAAAATAAACAGAGCAGTCTACATGACACAGTGCCGGCAGCCAGCCGTGGGTAAGTATGGCCTCAGGTGAACTCTTCCCAGAATGCATCTGCATGTTGTCGCACGTGCACTCGTGACCACAGCACAAATCACATGACCTGGAAACATTTTACCTGTGAACATACAGCTTGGCAAAGGGTTTTAGGAACGATTATCAAATCTACTGATGAAGCTGGCTCACCTTCCGTGAAGGCGCCATTGGCACGGTGCGTCGTCTTCGAAAGCGGCCTTCAGACGAGCGCTTCTCTCTGAACCGAAACTCCCAGCTCTGATCGCGGCAACGTCCATCAGCGCCATGGTCTGTCAACTCCTGTCACCTCAGCCGCCTGCTTTTTGCTGACAGCAGCAGCGGCTGAGGGCCGGGAGAAGTCTCAGCTCTCCACTTCCATTACCCCGTGGCTGTGATCCAGTCCAGAAGGCGCACAGAGCCATCAGCCAGCATTATAGAAAGGGTACCACTGTGTGCATTTATATTACTTACTGCACACTGACGTTTTTCTACAAAAATGTTTTTAGAGTCAATGTTTTTTCCCTCGATTACATCGGGAATGTGTATTTTTTATGTATCATAGCACAGTCATGTTTTCAGCAAAAATAATTTTATACTTAAGTCTTATGATGTCTCTGTTATAATGGTATAATAGAACAACGAAAGACAGCACACGGCAGCCCCATGGATTACTGCACGTTCCATAGCTGAAGAGAAAAAAATATAATACAAAATAGCTGTCCGTAAAAGCTGACTAACAGCTTTATAAGTAACTTAAAATAATCTAAAAATTTACCCAGTAATCCAAAGCGTATTAAGGAGGGTTTCTCTTCCTATGTAATCATTGTAATTATATCTCCACCAAGTCAACATGACAAACTGATCTGGGACCAGTCGACACCCGCCACTCGATTCTATGAGCCAGCAGTCATTTATGGAGCTATGGATGAGGCCTTTTACGGGCCTACAGCTGAAGCTATGGTGGGCCTGGTGGGAGAAGGTGGGCCATTAAAGGCGATGAACCCAAACTCACCCGAGACGGCATTGGCGGGAATGACGTGCTGCCACCCAGTGGCCGTCGCGGGGGGCTAGAGAGCCAGCTACTGGCAGTCCACCCGTTGGCAGTCCGTGCGGAGCGAAAGTGCGTCCGCGCGGGGCAACGACGGCACTCGGCGCATCCTACGCGGTAATGAGAGAGAGGATAGGTAATGAAGACGCGGGCCGGGGCCGGGCGAGTTGGGGTGGCACCCAGCCAAGAGGGGAGGCCGCAGCCCAGGGCCACCGCCTGTCCCTGTCATTAGCTGAAAGACCCCACATCTTTTAGGCCCCAACCTCTACAATTAACCCCTCCCCTTTAAGGGCTAGCTAGCTGCAAACTCTCTGTCTCTCATTCAAGTTGCTGAATGCCTGTCTGTAGTCCCTCAAAACTCCACAGGCCAAACTCTTGTTGGGGCAGGGGGGGGGGCGATTCTACTTCAGGAAGATTTAATTCGGCTGTTGGCCCGCCGAGGCATGCTTCACGGAAATAGCTCTGACTCCGGTGCCGAGCATTAAATCTCTGCTCACCGCCACTGGTGCGCCTTCCATTAGCTTGGGAACGAGGCACGCCACTCGGGCCGATTGGCAGGTGATGGATCCGCCTGTCTCCTGTCAATCAGTCACTGCTCCTGCTGCGCGGGGTACACAACAAAGATGGCTTGTTGTGTCTAAAGTCTGAAATCTCATTAACGTGATGAAACTGTCTGCAAGGACGGCGCAACTCCAGTGTTGTCGTCTTTGCGGAGCACGGAAAAGTTCTGTTTTATAATATGGGACATTACAACCGACTTTAAAAAAACTTTCTGTGTTTTCATAATTTCTTATGTATTATAAACAATGGCCACCCCACCCCGGGTGTCCGGGTGTTCCCCAGCCTCGTGCTCTCAGGGAAGGGACCTCATGGGGCGCTGGCCCCAGCTGAAGGCTTATTGGCCACCAGAGGGTCCCTCCCCCGTCAGTCACTGATTCTAAACACGCTATTGGCTAAGGATAAAGTTTGCCCTCTTATACCCCTCTCCTTAAAAATTGCCCCTGGCCCAGTTCTTTCTGGCAGAGGTGTAAATTTCAGGTCAAGAAAGTCAAAACCCAGAGCAAGATTTTGTTTCGACCAACCAGCCACGTATAAAGAGTCATAGTCACAGAGTACTTCTGTGCTTGGTTGTAACTAAATCTTGGTCTGGATTTTCTGGACTGGAAATGCGCACCTCTGCCTTCTGGGGTAGGCTCTGTGCACGCGATGACCATGCATTCCGTCTGTGACACAGATGTTGGTTGTTGCAATCTTCCTGCTTTTTCCTCAGTCTTTTCACAAAGTCTGACAGGTGGCTGTAGTGCTTCTGTGAGGGGGCTTCCCTATGGCCCCTGCCCCCGCTGAAACCGGGACGATGCATATCCAAGCCCCATGCGAAGTCTCTTATCTGAAATCCAAAATAAGGCGATCGGCTTTTGGAAAAGACTTCGCGTCAGTGGCCAGTTCCACCCGCATTATGTTCAGCAGCTCGTGAAAAATCACACTTACTGTTTCGCCTGCTAATCTCAAGCGAAGTTCCTACGTGCTTTCAGCTTTCGGCTGGAACACGATGTCCAACCAATGTGGCTCACTCAGATAGTGCTCTTTAATAGCTATATAAGTTAGGGTGCTGGATGGTAGCCTGAGAGAACTGTTCTGGAAAGACATCTTTACCTTTGTATATGTACTATGCTGTAGGGAAAGCAGAGAAAGATTTGTGTAATTATCCAGATGCGTAGGAGGGGCATGGATACCCTGGCTGATTAGGGGGCCCAGCATTTTACAGGGGTCCTTGAATATTCCCAAGGGGGCCCAGAATGTCTAACTACTCCCTTGAATGCAACCTCCAAAAAGGTTACAGAAGGCTCGTCTTGTAGGAGAAATGAAGAAATAACTTAAATGAAGGAATAGGGGCAATCATATCACCGTAGTTCTGACTGCTGACGCAATGAGTCATTGCACATTGTTTTGGGAACAACCACTTCCCATGGTCCCTGAAGCAGAGTCTGATGGGAAATTCGAAGACTGTCCCCAAAGTGCTGGGCTGAATTGTGTCGCTGGTGTGAGAACTGTCTGGGGAGCTCCACATGCTGGAGTTGCCTTCCAGCCTGGCCGCATGCCTTCCAGCCTGGCCGGGCCTAATGACTCTTTATTGGCCCTCATTGACATACTTTCCCTATCGGTTACCTGCCGGATAAGGCAGCAAGAGAGGATAATGCATGACTCATAAAATTGAAGAGAGACAATAAAGTGAATGCATCTGCATTAAGGAAGCCCTTAAAAAGGCTATCAGCAGACCATGCACTACAGTAGATTTTCAGATTTCCAGTCTGACATGTTTAAAGGTCCTGATTCCAGGAAAAGTGTGGCTGCAGAAGAGGATCTTTCTCTGTTTCCATCACATGCTTTGTCTATTTTCATGATTCCCAACAAAATATTTTGAGTTTTTTGGGAAGCTCGTCATTGTCCCTGACCACAGAGATGGTCTTTATCTTGGAGGACCTGTTGTTTACTGGTGAAACCTCGAACATGCCTGAAAATGCATGTCACCGCCCTCATGCTCACTATTCTGTGTCAGTGTTTTTTTTTTATTTTTCATACTTCATACCAGAAAGTTTTCCAGACAAAGCACTGGCCAATTCGATATTCTCTCTGGCCTGTGCCTCTCAGTGCTGGAGAGGAGAGCTTGCGAGCCCACAGAGTTTCACTCAAGCTGATTTTTTCCCCCAGCAGTAATGAGATACAGGAGTGGAATGAAATAATGCCTGGCTTTGGCAAGCAAAGGGCCGAGTCAGGACACATCCTCTGCCAAAGACTGTCCATGTGACCCTCTATTAGTGCACCTGGGCCTATGTCGCCACCTTCTGGACAACTCTGTCACTGCAGCTTAAAACCACCAAATACTTCACCATCATACCGTAATACAGTTTACCAGAAGTGAGCCGACAAGCATGGACAGATGGGCGGCCTGTTATTTACTACATGGTTGTTCTTTGTTTGCGGACACGTGCAGCACAGTTTCCACGGTTTTCGCCTTTGCAGAAAGCTGTATCAGAAAAGAAACACGGTAAAAACGCAGTGACCAAAGCCTGCATTTGGTGAAACACAGGTTAGGTCTAACCCCTTAAATAGATCATGACTGGTAGACTTGGGTAACGTTTAGCAACATTTTAGTTACGGTCGTACGAGCAAGAATTATATTTTGATGAATAAAAAGAAGCAAACAAATGCTTAAGGCCAACTTAGGTATTAAAACCCTGGATTGGGTCATGGTCAAAATCAATATTGGCTTGTTGGGCTTATGAGGAAGGGTCCTGTTTCCATGAACCTTTGATTTATTGGGGGTACACTGGGGCCATTCTGTCAGTCCAGGAAGCTCTTCCAACCTCCAGCCAGATGCTGATCTTCTCACTCCCTTTCTTTTGCAGGAGAAGGGCCCAAAATACAAAGGGATCTGCTTGGATGGATCCCAGGCTCTAGTTCCTAGGAGTAGCGATGGAGAGCATAGAGCACAGAAGCTCATTCCGACCACGCACACAAACTACCGCATGCTTCTTCCTTACCCCTGTTTGAACAACTGGATATTATCTGTGGGGGTAATTATGGTGGAGTGGCCCTCGAAGACACAAAAACGATTCAAACCCTGCCCTCAAATGATTCTCATGTGGCATAAATTTGTGCCTGGGATCCTGTGGACAGATTAGATGGTACCAGAGATCATCTGTGCGCAAACTTAATTTCGGCGTTACGGAAATGGTGGTTCCGCAGAACCATTAAGTGAAACTTAGGAGGAGGACGGGCTTCAGTGTCGCTGCTGTGGGCTGCAAACCCCCTACTCTACTGTGTGGTATGACCTAGAGCTGCCAGCTGCTTACATATCTCTACTGATAATTAACAACGTCACTGAATGATTATTAATTATCATATTTTTGTAATAGTTTTACGTGCAATCACTTATCGATTACCATCTTTTTACCAGGGTCACGTTCAGTCTCTCACGCTCACACACACACACAAAAAAAAAAAAACTTTATTATTCCATTATATACCGAAAATTTGCTACATCAAAAGCGTTTAGGTTTAGTTTTAGTTTACAAACCCTACAGACTTTTTACAAGGTGGATAAAACCTACATGTAAATGCACGTGCAGAAACTCTCACTCCAGTTAGGTGTAAACTTGCTTTTACGTAATGTAAAGCGTTACCAAATAATTAACTGCACCTCCATTATGCATTTATTATGCATTTATAAAACAGTCAGTGCACCTCCAAAACCAATTCATAATGCATTCATAGAACATTCATAAGCTTTGTAAACTATGAAGGTGCTGTTCATACAATGTGTTACCAGTTATTGTATGTGGAATTCTGTATTGCCTATTTTTGTCTTTGTGTATCTATATACAGTGCAGTGTGTAACTACAAACAGGATAATTTCCCCCAGGATAATTAAAGGTATTCCAATTCTGATTACCCAAGTGCCGCTTGCAAACGCTGTCTGGTTAAATGCACAGAACTCATAAGGCTGGGATGGGACCTCATAACCACATGATACTGAGATACAGCATGTTACTTAGAGACAGCATGTTATGGAGAGACAGCATGTTACTGAGAGGCAGCATGATACTGAGAGACAGCATGTTATGGAGAGACAGCATGTTACTGAGAGGCAGCATGACACTGAGAGACAGCATGTTATGGAGAAACAGCATGTTATAGAGTGACAGCATTCTACTGAGAGACAGAATGTTACTGAAAGACAGCATGTTACTGAGATACAGGATGTTATGGAGAAACAGCATGTTACTGAGAGACAGCATGTTACTGAGATACAGGATGTTACGGAGAGACAGCATGTTACTGAGAGGCAGCATGTTATATAGAGACAGCATGTTACTAAGAGGCAGCATGATACTGAGAGACAGCATGTTACTGAGAGACAGCACGTTACTGAGATACAGGATGTCACGGAGAGACAGCATGTTACGGAAAGACAGCATGTTACTGAGAGGCAGCATGTTACGGAGAGACAGCATGTTACTGAGAGGCAGCAGGATACTGAGAGACAGCATGTTATGGAGAGACAGCATGTTACAGAAAGACAGCATGATACTGAGAGACAGCATGATATTGAGATACAGCATGATACTGAGAGACAGCATGTTATGGAGAGACAGCATGTTAGTGAGAGGCAGCATGTTACAGAGAGACAGCATACGGAGAGACAGCATGTTATGGAGAGACAGCATGATACTGAGATACAGATACAGCAGATACAGACCTTTTGACACTGCTGGCTACAGCATGGATTGGTAGGATTCCTGTGGTATTATCTCCATCTGCCCCATTGCACTACACGGAACTTTCCATGGCCTCCACAGCACAAGCCCCCTGTCTCTGTGAGGGGACTTGGCACAGTACACAACTCTCCCAGTTGTCCCACACTGAGGCCATGAACCTCTATTAGGAAAAAATCCATGAATTTCCATGCAGACCCTCTAAGGAAATCAACCTCACTTAATCACCAAAAGCACAGTTAGATCTCATTACTTTGTCCAAAATGCGTGCGAGGAAGGAGTTTTGTTGCACATTGTTTGTGGTTAAGGTGATTTTTGGATGCAAGTCCGTCCACAGAATGGAAAATACTGGACTCCGTGATATGAAAGACTTCTGGAATAGGGATCGCATTACTATAAAACGGAATGACGTCAAATATCCATGTTTCTGTTTTATAAAACAATTAAATACATGTCCAGTTTTAACTAGAGTAAGCTTTGTGGAATAATTTCCACAATCAGATGAAAAAAAAAACCTTAATGATTTATAGATTTAATGCTTTAACGTTTATGGTTGGGTACAGATTTTTGAAATATATCATATTATTTCCTTACTTAACCAAAGCAGTTTCCTTGGACTCAAACACAACTTCATGGAACAAGAATCATTTATCATTTTATAATGTCGCAGAGTCGAATCACTGATAAATCTCAGGGCAGGCACCATGCCATTTTCCCCTGGACATTCTCAGCATGAATTAGATTGGAAAGTTTGTAGAGTGTTGTATTTAAACATTGTTTTAAGAAACCCGCTGAGAGACAACAGGCTGATGACCGCTGTACAATTACTTTAACAAAATGACAAATTGCGCTGCCAGACAGCAATAATAGATGCCTACAAGTAACCACACAAACGCATTGCATTCCCTAAGATGAATTATAGGCCAGTATTTTTTTAAATGCGTAATCGACCAGGCTAAAGATGCTTACGATCACTTGGTGTGCTTCTGGAACCATAAAAGGCAGGACAGAGCAGAAAAATCCATAGGGAGTATTATGGGGTTGATTACACTATTGAAGATAGTCACAATTAGGGCAGAAAGCCTCACGCTCAGTAGATTTAGGGCATCATGAATCGGAAGAGGATGGACGATGTCGTCGAAGCTTTCAGTCAAAGCATTCAGCAGATCCGAGGTGAATGCAATAAGTGAACACGTGCAAATCACACCATATCCAGCTAGTTGGCGTTACTGAGACTTTAGGCCTTCATTAGCTGTCTTTATATACAGGGAATTAAAAAGGTTACAATTATATGCTGGGCACATACTTATTTATATATTTTACTGTAGCAGTTCGAGTACATTCAGTTATTTAGGTACGGAAATTACAACAAAACTACACGATACAAAGCAGAAGAATATTCTAGTCAGGTTTCCACTTAATTACAACATCCAGTACCTTGCAAGAATATGGTGTTTTATTCTCCCCAAAACATTTTACTGGGGAAATCTGGTATAATGTTTATTTGTTGCAAGGCCCCCAAACCTGCACTGAGAACTAAAATGAGGCTCATCGAGAGCCGCGCTGTTTCCACGCAGCACCGATGGGTGCAAGAACGACGATATAATGGGTGACACTATTGTTCCGAATAAGCCCTGCTGTTCAGGCCCATACAGCCAGCTTTTCAGGCACAGACCCCTCACACTCCTTCCTGCTGCGCTGAGCACAGTGAATTACCTGAAGCAGCACTTTATTCAGTTACATAAATGTCCGTAGCCCTTCCTTCCAAGGAGCCCAGAGTGGTAACCCAACCCAGGGCCCGTAAATCAGCTCATTTCAGGCCTCCAGTTACAGCACAACACCCGTCATAAATCTCTGTTTTCCACGGGCCTAATGAATTTACAGTTGGTCTGTAACAGCAGAACATGCAAAATTACCAGGTTGGCTTCAACCACCAATGGCAGGATAATTATCCTTTCAGGTGGACTATTAATTTGAGACATTAGCCCCATCTATCAAAGGTTAGGAGCGTGCAATGGGAGAGTACAGCCGAAATGCCCCTCCACCCCTGGAGGGAGACGTCCTCTCCTATTGCAGCCAACTGGGGGATCAGGAGACAGATCGGCTTCACAATTGCCCCTCGTGGGTCACAGAAATGACTGGAATGCAAGCCAGGGGCAAGGATGTGGTAGGTTTTTTTTTTTTGGTCTTAAAAAAAAAAAAAGACCCATACAACCGTGTTGCATTCCTGCGACTAAAGTTTCTGCATATACCTGACAATGCACTTCCCTCATTCCTGGAGGTACGCAGCTGGAGGAAATATATTCTCCCTACAGATACATAAAGACAACAATTATGAAGATATCATTTTAGAATAAACATGTAAGGTATGCTCAA
>JAODKN010000016.1:6500849-6515060 GCA_026774425.1 Petrocephalus zakoni | reverse complement strand
GACAGTGGTGTTACACAGTTATAATGAGTATTTGGAAAGGAATCAGTTTTTCAGTTGATAAATTTTGTGTTCTGGGGTGTACGTTAAATGTGACACAATGGCATTCTGGCAGCCACTTGTGACGCCCCCATGTGCCCCGTCAGCAGTGATAGGTTGTCTGAATGAAGAAAAACAGAGGCACAACAGAGCATGCTAATAGAGTTATTGTCGAGGGATTTCAGCCTGGGCGAAGACTCACAGAAGGAACCTTTTGAAAATGCAAATGCTGCATGAGCCGCTGCAGGCATTGCATGTTTTTCTTGCACCTTCAAGCCAGGTGATTTCCCTCAACGCATGAAAAAGTCAAAAGTGTAATCTGCAAGCAAATGCTGAAAAAGACCTAACATTTTTAGGATTTTCAGCCTAACAGAAAGCATAAAATACTTTATCTGCTTGCCTATGGGGTAATCAGTATTTTTCATTGATTTGTTTGCGCTGCGCAGAGTTTTTTTCACATCTGTTTCATGGAGGGCTACTACCTAGGAAAAAAGGACCAGTTCAGATCCATAAACCTTATGAACTGGTCTCAGTTAACATGAACCGGACTGTGGTATAAACCAGCAGCTGGGCGGCACCAGGGTCAAGCTAGTGATGTTTAAGCCTCCAGTGTTTTTAGCTAAGCCCTAAATATTTATTAGCCATATTTTGTTCATTATAAGTATGAAGTATAATGTGATTTTGTTGTCATGAAACACCAAATTCCGAGCCACAATGGACCCAAATCTAATAGACAGACCTTAGTGCTTTTAATAGACAGACCCAAGTGCATTTATTAAAGTGCAGCAAAACAGTCAATATATCGTGCAAAATACTTTGATGCAAGTAACATAAATCAATGAGCAGTGCCTGTCTTCAGATCTTAGCAATGCCCCTGCTAACCAGCATGGATACAGTACAGGTACTAATCCACAAATCAGGAGCCCAATTCACACGTCCCAGGCCCTTCCCATACCAATTAATGAATTGTTCACTGAAGCTTTCACAGAGGATCTCCGTCGACATCTCTAGAACCTCACAGCATTGGAAAATTTAATATGGTAAGAATCAGGTATCAAAAGAGGAATAAGGGGATTGGGCAGATGGAGTACTAAG
Organism: Petrocephalus zakoni; assembly: GCA_026774425.1. Lineage (NCBI taxonomy): Eukaryota > Metazoa > Chordata > Actinopteri > Osteoglossiformes > Mormyridae > Petrocephalus > Petrocephalus zakoni. Next base: position 6,513,929 of record JAODKN010000016.1, on the reverse strand, counting down.
GGGGAGCAACCTTCAGGCAGAGGACAACCAATGAGAAATGGCGATTACAAGAGAGGCATGTGATGCAATTTCCTGTGCCGAGATTGGTTTTATCAGTGGGACACTACGACACACAAGCTATGAAAGTTTATAAATAATAATAGCAATACCTCAAATTTGCTTTCCTAAAACAATTTTAAATCCGATGGATAAAATAGGAGACAATTCCAGGAATTTATTTGAAAGCCTTGACATTTATGCTATACATCATTGATGCCCTAAATGATGCTAATCTGAAATTAGGAAGTATCTATAGTGGAAACTACAGCTATGACCAATATATATTATCAAATTAAGTTTGTTTGGGTAAAACTCCAATAAACGCCACTGAAGACATAAAGCTATTGACCCGAACCAATAAACCAGGTGAGCAATATCTCAGCTGAAAATTCCAGTCCTGGAACACTACTTTAAAATTTAGCTGGAACTACTTAAGGTGACAGAGTGATACAGTCAACAGCAACAACGGGACATGGGAACGATGACGTTCAATAGGCAGAAACAAACAAAAACCCGAGCCTAAAGCGCAGTGGCTTCATCATTGCCGCTGCCCTGTGGAACATCAGCCTGTCGAGAACATCCTGGGCGAAAGGCCTCGTGCCGTCTGTTGACACAGTCCACGCACAGCACTGCTCAACTCCCAGATCCTGTTCAGGAAGCACTTAAATCCCGTGAACAGGGGTTCCTGGGAGTTTGTTTATGCAGGCCGCTGCGAGCTTGCGGCCCATGTCTCCTCGCCACGGCCGGCGCGGTGCAGTCATGCACCCATCAGATAATGTGGAACATCTGGGAGGATTAGGGGTGTCAGGCCAATCAGGGCCTCGCTGACAGATCATAACGAAATGCCATTCCACAGCTGCGGCAGGAACTTGTTTCCCAGAAGACTTTTCTAATGAGCTGGCCCATTCTAACGCACTCACCATGGAGGAAGCACGCGGAAACAAAATATGACCACCTGCTCTAAATGTCTCTGGTTATAAATCTTGGGTGTTGGGCTCTGCTGATCCATGCAGGCTGGACAGAAAACATTCGCACTTTCTGGATGGCTGACAGATGATGTTGAGGATGGGCAGCGGCCAATGGGAGAGTGCAGGAAAAACTGCGGTAACACCTTGAATTTGGTGCATTAACCGATGATCGACTGTGCTGCTGCTTTGGCCCTCGTTGGCGCCGACGTGACGCTGACCAGCTGTCCAACCGGCACAAAGGCTTTTAGACTTTAACTACCAGGATTAGAAGCACTCCTTGGACGCGCTTCCTGTTCTGACACTTCGAGTTAAGTGGAAAGCCGGTGTAACTTCCCTTCATTGGCCATCGGCTCGTCTGCATTGGCTCAAAGTAACACGCCGCATCGGTGCACCGGAAAGGTGAACATGGCAACTGGAATGTGCCCAGGACAGCAGCTTTCCACTGTTATAACTGTCCATATGACGAAACCTATTCTGACTAGTCACTTGATTCTGATTAACTGTGACCATGCTGAGCAGCGCCGAGGAACCCTACCTCCTAAATGAGCATCTTCATTAGTTGAAGGCACACCTATATAAGCTACTCAAAAGACCTAATGATGATCACTATCGTTGATCCAACTTCCTTAAGTGGTTATCCAGTATAGCGTTGCAGTGAGCCTTGACAGGGGACGGCCTTGCCAGGATTCGTAACTGTTACCCTTCAGGTCAATGTTCATTTTATTTGTCAATGTACAGCCTAATGAAATTGATAAGATCTATATATAAATCATAATTAGTTTCAAAGGGGTGGCATGGTGGTGCAATGGTTAGCACTGTTGCCTCACTTTTCTGGCACCGGGGTTCAAGTCCATATGTGTGTTTGCATGTTCTCCCTGTGGGGTTTCCTCCGGGTACTCTGGTTTCCTCCCCCCCACAGTCCAAAAACATGCTGAGGGTGATTGGAGTTGCCAAATTGTCCGTCAGTGTGAAGGGTATGTGAGTGTTCCCTGCAATGGGCTGACCCCCCATCCTGGATTGTTCCCTGCCTCATGCCCATAGCTTCTGGGATAGGCTCCGGATTCCATGCAACACAGAAGGATAAGCAGTATCAGGAAATGGATGGATGGGTTAGTTTCCAACAAACTGTACAGACGAGTGAAATAGTTAGCAGGAATAGTGTAGCTGAGCACACCAGTTCAGAACGCATGCAGATTGTCCATACTTGGTGGAACACTTCAAAGGAGAATCAGTCCACTGTGACCCCCCCCCCCCCCACCTCAAAAAACAAAATCTTGTCAGCTGAAGATGCCCAACCTCAACAAAAAAAGAATGCCCATCATCCTCTGATGGACACTTGAAGGCTAGTCATGTGTGGTGACCTGTAGGAGAGACGGATGTGCCTGTTGCAGAGCAGAGCCACGCACGGTCACGATGACTTTAATTTAGGTTCGTGATAAATCAGATGTGCACACATACTTGTTGTTATTATCCAGTAACATGATTCCCAAGCTTTGTCTTGTGTCAAGAGTCTATTTAGGGAGAAAACTGACACCTATCAAGGTTCTTATATTCTTACGACGTCTCTCCTTGTGAAGTTCCTATAAACTATATTCATAAATTATGGAGATATAGTTTGTCTCCATCAATAGTTTGTTACCTACTCTCTGCTCCATGTAGTTATCTTCCCGTTTACTTAGTGTTACGCTTCGAAATCAATAAGCCTTCAAACACCTTGACTTTTGTAGAACTGTACCACGTTTCACCAATATGCATACTAGAGGATTTATATTCCTGTTAAACCACAAAACGGGTTATAGTCCACTGACTCGACAAGCACCTCCATCCTAGATAAACTAGATAAAACTGCAACACATGGGTCTATACCATGACAGAGTCTAACATGCTGTATATGTCATATTTTGTGGCTGGCCCTAGCTCCCCTGTGTGTGCATTTTCTATTATTTAAATGCATTACCTATTATTCTGCTTTTCCCATCTCCCTCATGTGTTGCACAGGTCTTGTTTACAGTCTCTGCACTTTATGTATATGTACACTGCACTGTTCCTGGGGAACGATGTTTTGTGCCACTGCATGCCATGGTTTTTAGATAGATGGCAGGACAATAAAGACCCACTTGACATGACTTGACTTCACTGTTGGTGAACCAGTTCAATGAAATGAACATTCCTTTGTTCTAACACTATTTTAGGGATTTACTACGACTAGCTTGAACACTAAACACTTTCACAGTTGCTTCAGTAAATTCTCAGATATTCTGATACCAAAATTAAAACGATTTGCACGTAGCATTTTGTCTGTATCAATATTCAAGAAGCAATTGTTATAATATAGTTATTGTATAAAAAATAATTTTCTTTAAGGAATAATAATATGAATGCAGTAGAGTAAACTGACTAACTGTTCTTTAAAATGAAATGAACAATCAATGCACTTCACAGCTAGAAAATAGCCGAATACACATTTAACATAAGCATTTGCTTGCAACACATCCATTTATTTGGAAGACACTCTTGCCCAAATAGATAACACTTATACTGCAGTCAAAGAACTGACTTTAGTTCAGGTACTGTTAGACTAAGATTACAATAAGTGACTAGTGGTCAGTGCAAGGTATGGTGGAAATTTGTAAGAAATAAATCCAAAAATCCAAGTCAAATACAGAGTACTGAGCATCTGGTCATGCCGAGCAATTTGGAGGAACGAGTCAACACCAGCACAATTTCTCCCAATCAAGATGGAACCACAACTAAATAATGACTTTTCTCAAAAACGCTAATCAATAACTGTGCCGATTTCATAATTCCTGCTTTTCCTTATATTATAGCTCATGATTTCATTGGTTGTGTTGAACATAACCTGATATTTGTAAACAAGACAGGTGAGTCAACAATACAATGGTACGTCACAGTACCGTTTGATCTGTCCACCTTTCCTGGTCCTCATATTTAGCAACCATTTCCCGCCCATGTAATAGGGGAAGGAGGAATGTACCACCTTTACTGGGTGGGGCGATGTCCTCTGACTTGCTGCATTCACTGAATCATCTATGAATGCCATATCTATAAGAATTTATGAACACATTCATAACACATAATGCATTCATTGAGCATTACAAACATGGAGTATAAAGCATTCTCCATATATGAACCATTGAATGCATTATGAAGGTACAGCGCCCTCCACAATTATTGGCACCCCTGGTAAAGATGTGTAAAAAACCTTAAAAAAATTTTGTATTGTAATAGCATAATTTCATACTGAAAAAAAATTCAAGAATCTGACCTCTTATTTGAGTACATTTATTCACTGGGAAAAAAACCCACATTATATTCATACTTTGTTATACGCTTGACCCACCTGGAGGGTTTGCTGCCAGAAAGCTCAGTCTTAGTCTCATCTGACCAAAGCACACGGTTCCAGCTAAAGTTTGTAACTGTAGGACAATAAAAGTTTGTCTGACATGCCTCCCAAACAACCTGTTGGCTGTAGATAAATGTCTAATGGCTGTGGAGACTTGGTGACCCCAGCATGCCACTCTTTGCCGCAGTTCTCTAGCAGTGAGCTTTGGAGATTATTTTACCTCCCTTACCATCCTCCTCACTGTGCATGGTGGCAAGATAAACTTGGGTCCTCATTCAGCCTTGTTTGTCATAGTACCAGTGGTTTTAAACTTTTTAATTATTGCTCAGACTGTGGATATGGGCAAGTTTAGGCGAGTAGCTATTTTCGTGTGGCCATTTCCTGACTTTTGTAGATCAGCACACCTCTGTCTTACTTGTTGGCATGTTCTCATGTCTTTCCCATTTTGAAGAGTTGCTAAAAGAAATGAGCCTCTGTGCCACGTCATATTTATACCCCAGGGAAACAGCAAGTCATGGATTACAAAAAAATTACAAAAATGCTTCAGTTACATTTATTTTATAGGACTTGTTAGGGGTGTCAATAATTGTGGCATTGGATATTTTGTTATAAACAATTATTTCGTACTCAAATAAGAGAAAAATTCAGTATGAGATTATGCTACTGCAATAAAAAATGAATTTATTTTAAGGCTTTTTGCACATCTATACAAGGGGTGCCAATAATTGTGGAGTGCGCTGTATCTATAGTGCATTACTGGAGCTTATGGAGTATTATAATCAACACTATAATACCTTATGACTGTAAATATAAGATGCTGTAATGCTTTATGAATTCTTATACGTACCATATTAATGCATTATGAAGGTATCCATAGTGCATTATAGACGACAGCTTCACCCAAGCTTATGAAGTATTATAATCAACACTATAATACCTTATGACTGTAAATATAAGATGCTGTAATGCTTTATGAATTCTTACACGTACCATTTTAATGCATTATGAAGGTATCCATAGTGCATTATAGACGACAGCTTCACCCAAGCTTATGAAGTATTATAATGAACACTATAATGCTTTATTGATTCTAATAACCATTATAATACATTATGAAGGTATCTATAATGTATTATAGATGACAGCTCCAGGTGAAGTGTTACCTGGCATTGCAATAATGCTGAGGCTTTTGCAAAGACGGAGAATTAAAACAGGCTATTTTATACTAAACACCAGTCAATATAAACTAAATTATTTCACGTTGTGAAAACCCTGTACGGTTTGACAGGGGGCAGCTGTATCACAACAGCTGGGGTAGAAGGGAAATATGTCCATTTTAACGCCTCACATTAAAAAAATGTGTATCATTAGTAGCAAATTCTGTGCTTGTTTAAAGAAGTATGTTTCAGTGTGGGTCTGTACTAATATCAAGCTCCCCCAAAATATTATAAAAACTGTTATTTTTACCTTGTAGGGACCATTTTTTGGAGAAACTTAATTTTAATCAAAAAACTAAAATTGTCAAAAGTCATGAATTTTATGTAGTTACTTATGGTTAAGGTTGTCATTGTTGGGATTAGGATTTTTCCCAAATGACTGGAGAGTCCCACAAAGATATGCGAATACAAACCTGTTACTTTTACCTTGTGGGGACATTTTTTCAATTTTATTAAAAAAAAAAATCTATGAATACAATTAAGAAAAAATGCCAAACGTCCTGTATTTGAGTTGGTTACTTCCATAGAAATGAATGGAAGGTCCCCATTTAGGTATGCCGAGGCTGAGTGTGTGTGTGTGTGTTTTCCAGGCTGCGCTGTGAGGCATGTTATGGAATCACAAGGGGGAGCAGGGGAATATCTACTTTAGTATGAGAGCTATGTAGGAAGGCCCTGGGTGTCAGGATCTGCCCTATATCCCCCGCCTGCCTGTGGTGGGAGAGCCTCCTTCCTCACACACATCCTGATGCTGACAGGCCACTTCCTGGCCTGGCATACCTTCCGCCAACCCACCCCCGCTCACATCTCGGCATACCTCTCATTCCCCCGCTTCAGAGGCTATTTCAAATGCAAATCCCTTTCAAGCGAGGCCTACTGGTTACCTTAGCCGGGCCGTGCAGAAGGTCTCATCCGTTACTACGGTATGCAGAGAATTCACTTAAATCCTGTTCTTTAATATGAATCAATAATGCAGAAAAATGAAAATATTACATCCAGGAGAAGTACACAGAGAGTATCAAACATATGATTTTAGTTTCACTAAACCAAACAACCACCAGTATTTCAGAAATTATGCATGATTACTGAAATTTTTATTTACATGTTATCTTTTAATCTATCCTCCAAATCCCATACCTAGTCAAAGATTAAAAAGTACTTAATCCTACAAATTGTCATGTTGATGTCGTATCTAATACTGGTTGAAAACAGTAACATATTAACTATTATAAATGCATCCATCTTCCGCTTATCCACGGGATTTTAGCTATTACAAAGTCTCCAAAATAAAAAAAAAAAAACAGGACTCCATTTTATGTAACATTTGCTTGCAATTAATAGTATATCCCTGCAGGCGATTGCCGTCGCAGATTATTCATTATTCAATTCAGATTCGTACTCCAGCTGTCTGCAGAATGTCCCGTGCTATCGGGTTCTGTAAATATGCAGGTCGTAGCCTTCGTAGGAGAGCGGCCTGTCCGTGACTGGCGCGGTGTGTGCGTGATTATGAGTATAGGCCCAGCTGCACGCAGATATGGGGGTCAGACGGGCGGTCACAGCCACCGGGGCATATGGTCATTAAGCATGGGGGAACACCACTGTGGCTTTTAACCCGCAAACCCTGGAGCGACATTAACTCTGTGCTAAAAAACAAATTGCATTAGAAATATGTGCTCCATAAACTCCTGCAAAGCCCATTGCATGTGAGCCGGAGCATGAAAGCACGACAAGGACCAGCTATAAAACTCTAAGAGAAAAAAGAAGGAAAAAAAGAGCGACCCCCAGGCCCGCTGGTGTCTGATGTGTGCGGCTGGACCCGGGCAGCCTTTCTGCTATCTAGCACCAAGGACGGGCGTCAGCGTGGCTCACGTCTGTTCAAAAGCAGGGCGCCTTTCATCTGCACGCTAGCCCGTACATTTGAAGTGAAACGCGAAACGTTCGAAAAACAAAGACTTTCAGACGCGCCGACCTTCCCCTGACCGCGTTCCACCAAAGTCGCTGCATAATGGTAATTCGAAACGTCGATGATAAACCCGGGCACGGCGATACAGGGCAAGAGAAACCTCCATCGGAAGCGGACCGGATGGTTCCAGGAGCAGCTCAAACGCCCCCGTGCGCGATACTGATTCCTCCTCTTTATCTGAGTCAGTTTATCACGTGGATTGCGACGAGAATCTGTCAGCTACATATTACCCCCTCGAACTGTTGACTGTTTGATGGTGTGAGGGGTCAAGCTATTTTGTTGAATGTGACAAAATCCTTCGACATTCCTGGGAATATATGGAATGTGGGGCTCAGGAAGAAAATTCTTGGAATTTCTTTTGTTTTAGAATCTACTATTCCTTGGCAGGTCAGACATTCAGCAGTGGCCAGATACATAAACCACTATTTCACTGTTTCAATCAGGCAATCAGCATTTTAAGGATTTTCTTAGTGACAGAGTGATTTCTGCTTAATATTAATCTTTGGTACCAGGGCCCTATAGGTTTAATTTCCACTGAAACCATAACAAATGCTTCAATAATAATATTCACATTCTTCTACATGTACAGACAAGTACTAATGCAAGGAACACTTATAACGCAGTACAACTTAATATTCCGGTACTAGAATCCAGGGCTATCCTGTTATAAACACTGGAATGCATGTTTTTGGATACTTATGACTGTGTATGTCCTGCTGGAAGGTATGATATCGACATTATCATGCATTAATCATGCATCCATTACACATAAACACACAGTCAGTACAGGGCCATAGTGGGCACAAGCTGGGCCATATGGTCACCAGTCCTCAGGGGGGGTACCAAGCACAGCTGCTCTCCCCTTCCCCCAGGTCCCATTCACAGATGTCTTTAATAGGTAATGTTATATATCTAATATGTAATACATTTAATATGATTACATATTGTTCTCCTAATACAGTGCTCACCAAAAAACATGTGCATGTACTAGATGCGTTTCCAAATTGTGTGAGCCAACAATCAGCTTTGTTTCTTTCTGCCGTGATGTGATATGTACTGTTGCCCGGGGACACTTAATACTTGCTGTTGTCTAGGGTACATCCGTTATGGGATGCTAAAAATGATTATGCATTTTTCAGGGCCGTATTGACGGCTCAGAGGTAGCTTGGATCGATCGGGGAGACATCCTGCTCTCCACACAGCTCTCGCTCGCTGTGTGACACCTGCAGACACCCCGCAGTACTGAGTACCAGGACAATGCGGCATTGTGGGAGACTCTTTACGGTGACGGCCGTCCATATGAAAGGATTGTCGGGACCCTCTCGGGGGCCACACACTGGGCTCCAGATGTCGACCTCTAACAGCGCCGCCCCCCCCCCCCAAAAAGCACGGGGATGACCCCGTGAGTCACACTCATCTGCAGCCCCCGCGAGCATGCAGGCCATTGCACAATGTATGAAAGGCTAGGGAGGAACCATGCCGAGCGGCGTGAGGCCACAGGTGAGGCCTGACAAACGGGGGCCGGAGTGGCCTGCGGGTCAGAGCAGCTGAGGCACGGCAAAGCCCCAATGGGCTCTCTTTTCAGCCCGCAGAACATGCACAAAGGCAACTGATGGGCCCCGCTGGAACCAGGGTCCGAGGCAAAGGTTGTGGGAATAAGATCCGTTTGGAAGCAGGCTCCAAGGCAGAGATAGTGGGAATCAGTCATGCTGAATCGGCAACTCAGACACTGCCAGTGTGTCTCCCTAAAAGAGTAGCGAAAGGATCAGCTTCCGGCGCAGTAAAGGAGCTCCAGGGAACTGCTCAGAAATATTAAATTACTGTTTAAAACCCCATAAGCCATTATTCTTCATAATGCTTAATCTGCATTCTTTCCGGGATGCGAACCTGCAACCTTCCGGTTGCAAATGTAAGTTGAACGATGCCCTGCGGTTGAAATAGCGGATTAACCCTACCGGTGCCGTGTCAATAAAATGGTATATCGCGCCTGCCCGTCCGCACACATTTGCTTTGCAACTTTGATGGCAAGAAGTGTAACAATTCTTACTCATGTAGGTGTGTAAATACATAAGAGGTGTCATAAATGAAAATGCACGTCTCAGCTGATAGGATGGATGTGTGCAAATCCCGCTGTCACTGAGGGCTTGGTGTCCAAGGGTCACATGATTACAGCACACCCATCTTTATTCTTCGATGGCGCTGCAATTAGCTCACAATTGTTGTCGGGAAATAAAAATTTATTTGGAAAAAAATATATAATATATATAATTCTCTCTGTTTATCTTTGAGTTTGTCCAAAGAATGATAAGTTTGACAAGCATATAAAGTCCAATGAAAGTTTGAAAAATGTAATAAATTTAGGTTTACTTTCTTTTTTTACTCTTTGAAATTGCAGATGGACCAAGGCCCAGCTGCTAGTAAGTCCTCTGAGGTCTCTGGTACATCTCTCAAAGCCCCGCCTCATTTCGACAGAGGCCCTTTTCTTACATTGTTTTCACATTGTTTCATATCCTTCCTTGAAGATGTTCTGGAGAAAACTATCTAGTGTGGAAGGTTGTGGAAACACCTAGCATTTTTGGCATTACGCTTTAAAAATGACTACATGATATTGGCAGTAAGGTTTATAAACGATCACAGAGTGTTACAAACATCATACATCAGGCTGTAACTGGAACAACAATGAGTATAAAGTTCTGCAATCTCTAACAACCGGAAAAACTGAAATATTCCGTAACGGCTAAGATGACATGATTTTTAGGTATTGTGATGTAGGGCATTTAGGGAAGGTGTCATACAAATAGACTAGTACAAATGTGGCACTTTTAAACATGATGTCAGGAAAAACCTGTCAAACAAGGTAATTATAGAGCTCAGCTAATTTAATTTTATCCTTCAATATACTCATCTGTCCAAAAAGGAAGTTTGAAATGAGTGATCCGTTGCCCAGGAAACAAATGATATCTGATCTTCACAAAGCCAGGTAAAATCCCACGTCTGATCACAACCACACGTTACTACGGCTAATTAAATTAAACCTTCCGTACAGTCTTCAGATGTAAAAGGCTGAAGTCGCGTGCCTGACCAATAGTCAGAAAGATTTTAACAGACATTAATGGATGAATTAGCAACAGGAAAGCTAAGTGCGAACGCTTCCATACAGATATACAGCTGGGTCCTTTTCGAAGCAAGTTCGGCTACAACTGTTTTTTTTCTGTACGTGCAGCTGTACCTCACTCGCTAAGTTGTATTACTCGGCCTGGTCCGGAGCTCCAAGGGCACTCAGATAGAATTACAAAATAATTCATGAAATACAGCACACGTTGCTATGCAACAGCTGTCAGTTTTCACAACCTGCCCGTGGACGTTGCCTGACTAGTTTCATGCTCACAGGTCAATTAGGTACAAACTTATATGCTAACTTGGCTTGTCATTTAATAATGAATGCAGAGTGGATAAGACCATTTTGACAATTGGCTTAAAATAGCTGGGTATTGGTAGAGGACTGGAGTAGAAGTGAGAAGACATATTCCCGAAGATTCGGAAGAATTCATGGTTGTCTCAGGTTGTCTGCCACCAACCTGTCCATAAGGGCACCGGTGTAAAGAACCTCTCGGAACGGACTGTGTGATTTAATGATGTAGCTGTCAGTGACGGAGTATCTGCCTTTGGAACTGAATATTATGCTTTCGCAGGACCACGAAATGTAACTGCATAGCGTCTCTGAAAATAGCTTTTTGGACACTGCAGCAGTCTCCTATGACACAGAAAAACTAGTGATAAAAACCATGCAGCTTTTACACACGTGGTGATCGACAAATTATATTAACAAATGTGGTGAAAAACCTGTTTTTCAAATGATACTGAGACCGATGTACGCATCTGTATTATTAATATAGTCCAGTGAGATTTATGCAAAGACGTTACAATAGCATTAATCTTTCACACGCAAATGTATTTACCGAACATGCAGAAAGGCTGCAAGCTGGGTTATTTACTACATCGACCAGTTCACCCCACAACATTCCTCTGCGTCACTGTCTTGCCTATGGTGCTTAATTAACCGTCAGGTGTGAGTGGACCCATCCCCCCAACCCACTGTGTTACAATACGACGTTTTTAAGTTTTGGGAGGGTGGGTTAAGAACCTGGCAAGGAAATTATGGCGGTGTTGGGTTTCTCTCGTACTTTTTTTTTTCACACTGGGAGCAAGTGGGTGGTGTTGGTGTTAGAGGTGGGGCATGTTGCTCGGGGGGGGTCAAAGCTACGCGTCACGCTGAGATGCTGGCCAGGTTCTACCTTTCTGCTATCGGTACTGACTCCATGAATGAGGCTCTGTTTCGAAAACCTTAATTTGACAGAAGTTATTTTAAAGCAGCGTATTGACGGTGGCAGAAAAAAAAACACGTTAATTAAATAGCTTAAAAAGCATTTCTGTTTTTAGGCAGTTTGTCAACTTGAGAGATTAGCTACCGTTTAATTGAAACAATCAGATTTTCTCTCAGTAATTATGAATTTCCAACAACGTCCAAGATGTTTTTCTTGTTTTTCTTATTTTCCCTTTTTTAATGGAGGATTTTCACTCGAGGCCACATAAAACCTTTGACCTTGCAGGAAGGGGGTTAACAAGATCTGCAGCCCTTACTCTGTGGTTACAGCAGTACCTCCCAAAAATGACCCTCCAATTATCCTGATACTCAATGCTAGGCCTCCAGATATTGAGACACAATTTTGAGGCTCTCATTTCTGACAGATTTGTGCCCGGAGACGATGTAGAATACTGCTCCAAACAGGCACAAAACTTTTCAAAGGTCTTTAAGTTAAATTCACCTTTACTGTTATTATTGTATACATGTTTCTATTCTGACATAAGATTTCAGATTTTACAAAGAATGTAAAGTAAATTTTTAGAAAATAACTGAAATCAGCTAAATAAGAAAAAGACTACACCATATTTTAAGGAATAAAGAATGTTTTTGGAGTATACATATTGTAAAAATACGTTCCCATTTTTTTGTTTAAGATGACCTTAGGTGCAAACATCTACTCTTGAAATAAGGATGAAAATAAAACAATAAAAAAATGTTATGATGATAAATAATGCAAGTCATTCATGGATATCATGTGTTAACACAACATATCAAAATCAAAGTAACAGGTAAGACTTTAGCTTTAACTAGCTTTAACCATCCCACCCTGTGGAAGGAGCTCTTCTCTCACAGTGATGGTGACAACATAGCACAGGAAAGGCTCCCTCGCACACACTGAAGCCGCCTTACTGTCTCTGAGGAAGCTTTTTTTAAACTTCTGCGTTACATAAATCAGATTTACAGGCCTGCGATAGCCCCGTATCTGTAAAAGCACATTTTGTTTAGTATCGTTGCCTCCGTTCGTTAACGTCTTTAATTTATTTTCAGAGCTACACAAAGTTATTGGTTCTGTCACTGGTTTTAATGGCCACCCCGGGGCGCGCCGGCGGGGGGGGCGGCGCGCGGGGCGGGGGGGGGGGGGGGGGGGGTGGGGGGGGGGGGGGGGG
>JAODKN010000016.1:6487602-6500749 GCA_026774425.1 Petrocephalus zakoni | reverse complement strand
ACCACCCCCCCCCATTCAGTTGTACCCCCACCCTTGCACACTTGTTTGATTTTTGCCTTTTCTCGCCCCCCACCCACCCCCCCCTGCACCCCACCCGGCTTTTCTCTCGAGCTCGCCTTTCATTTATTTGTGAGCTCTCCATAAACAAACCTCACAGCAAGAGGCTAGACCATAAAAAGGACTGTTTCTAAGATTTTTATATCCATTTACTGTTCGTGTTCGCTGCCTTTACGACTAAGCCGGCTCCAGTGTCACGTAAGGCGGAGTCGGGAGCAGAGGCCTTGGAGTGCAGCCCGTCTCCTCGGAAGTTGTTTTTCGTCTCGTAACCCTGGGGCCTCCTTTTAACTGCCGTGCAGAATTGTGCTTAGAGGGGACCGGCTCCGAACATTAATGCGGGCCCCAGCGGTAATGAGACGCTTGTGCCGCACTATTTTCATTTTTATAAATTTGTGTAAAGCCGTGTTATGGGGAATGTTAAAAAAAAAGAGCAAGAAACAACTCAGGAAGTTTTCAGAAGTCAGAGAAGGAGACAATTACAAGGCAAGTTGTTCATAAATTTCCTTGAGTGCTGGAGACCCTTTAAGGCCTCTGATTTCTACCATGTCTGGGGAAAAAGGATACAGGCATATTTCTTATCCCATTAGGTGCAGTAGAGGCCTGAAATATATTGCTAAACCAGACATTATATATTGGCATCCTATCATATAGACTCAGGAAAGGTACACATCGTTACTTACTTGTGTGTGATGGGGTCCTTAGTGATGAGAATTGTATTGCTGGCAAAGAGATCTTGACATGGTTTGGAGTATGTTTCCCCCCCCAGGGGTTGCTAAAGGAAGGCAGACAGAGGTCTAAGGTGGTTCAGATGCTTCAAACCACTATTTAAAAGCTTTGTGGGTCACTAGAATGAGGAACAGGACAGCGAAAAGGGAACATCCATCTAGAGGACTCTGCTGGGAACAGATTTCAGCAGTGAAGCAGCTAACAGCAAATGATGGCTCAAAACCATAGTGGATTTATTTGCGTTAGTATTTACATTTAGCTCACAGTGGAGGAAACCCTGTGATATTTCCCCAAATGTCAGCCAGCTCGCCCAGACTTAGAGACACGAACAGTAGGCAGAGAGACATACAGACAGTGGAAAGGACAAAGGAAATACCATTTCAAGCTTCATTCAGTTTACAGCGGATGATAAGTTTCCAATTTCACGTCTACTTTTTACTCATTCTGATATATTACTGTCTAAAGAGATAATCAGACATTTGAATCGAATGATATCTTGGACAAAAGGAAAATGACAGACTTCCTCCCGATAGCCAGGTCACTATGTGATATCTGAGAAAGCTCTATGATATGACTGACAGAACACTTTCAGGAGGAGTTAACTAATGGGGCAAATTGTGGCTTAAGTCCTTTAATACCTTCATCAGTTCAGCTTCAACATCAAAAGGAGCGTCCGCTTCCCTTCATGCCCTGTCACCTTAAAACAAGTAGGATTTGTGACCTGGGGGGTGGGGTGGGGGGGGCATTCTAGCTGCCAGCGTGACCACCTTTCACCTTTCCCATGGTTATTATTTCAGTAATGCCTTCTTACCCCAACCCCCCCCCCCCACCATACATACATACATGCATGCGCAGATATGCATCCCTCCTTCTACATACCCACATCCACAGGAAGAAGAAACAGTCTCAGCATGGCTGACCCAAGAGCGTTGGACAGCTTGGTCCATTTAGCCAGCAGCAGATGCCCACCTCAACAATGTATGTTCCCAGTCGGAAATTTCAACTGGAATGCCCCCTAAAATCAGAGGAATTACCGCAACCCCCCTCCTCATAATTCAAGAAGGTTGCACCCTTTACCAATAGAATTAAAGCTAAAGCTTTATACTGTTTTTGTCGTACACGCAGTAGCCCAACTGGACATGTTTCTACAGTGCTCATATACGCAAAATATCCCGTAATGCATTGTCATCAACTGGTACCGCTTACGATGGCTTGCAGTGAATCTGGCTGAAACTGATATTGCTAAATGTCTCTCCCATTTGTTTTACTGGCACACTGTTAACTCAGGTGTGACTTCATTCCCAGGTCCGACTTCCGGCCTCCAAGGTGAATGGAAGGCAGCATTATTTGTGGAATTGTATTAACTGAATGTTGCTGGGACACTTCAAACTCTCTCTGGCCCATGTTTACGCTGCCAGCCCCGTGGTGTTCGTGAGAGGACTTGTGAACAGACACTGAATGACAACAGCCAACTCACGGACATCCCCTAGCAAAGGTGCTGTGATCTTTCGACCACAACAATAACTAAATACACAGACTGTTTTCCTGAATCAGGTCATACGAGGGGCCCTTCTGAAAGTACCCTTCAAAAGTCCTTACCCAGAAATTCTCCTTCATAAATATTAATCTTAGAAGTTTGAGTTTGCTTAAAAAAAAGCACCAGCTTTGCAAATAAATAATGGCACATTACATATATTTTAAAGCCATTGCTTTCATTAACCCAGAGCTCTGCATGGAGTAGGTAGCCCTAGACTGACATAAACTCACATGCTAATCCCATACACCACACGCCCTGCAGATTCACTAACAGCCCTGCAGAAGTAGCGGCCTAGTACCTGCAGAACGAGGGGGATGCATCTGAGGACAACTTTTCTAAACACTTATATCTCTTGCTGATGCATACTGACCTCCAACACTGCCACCCACCTTAAATCCACAAACACTGGCCTCTGACCACCTTAAATCTCCCGGCAGGTTCAGTAATATTTAACTCGGAGGGGTAATACTGGCGAAAATACACGATAAGGGGTTGTTCATTAAAAGCTTCAAATTGATTATTTCCTCCCTGCTGTTTACTCGTTAGACCGGTTTTCAGGTTTACTTCCGAACCCGTGGTACTCGGTGACCTTATCTCACATGTAACCTGATTGCAACACACCCGCCATCCAGCCACACACACAAAAACAGACTGCTCTCATTTCCCCCCTTTAAACGCACTGCTTGCTCATTTTCTGACTGTAACTGACAGCTTGCTGGCCTAAGAAGACATTGACTAAATGAAAAAGCAGCATAGCAGAAACACTACTTTGCCATATTAAAAATAATGCATTCAAAAAAAGGCAGAAAAAATACAAGTTAGGAGAATTTGTATGAATTCTTAAAGCGACAGGTCTTGTACATGTAGGTGTGTAGAGGTGTCTTGTTGTCTCCTGAGATGAGGGTGCAGGCTCTCAGTGATCATGGGCTTGGAAGATGAACAGATGGTTTCATACATGTCTATAGGCACTTTGATGTAGACAAAGTGCATCTCCTCTGAAAATAAAGGCCCTCACATGTCATTGGTTATTCCACATATTAATTAATTATTATTATTATTATTATATGTAAGTATTTTTTTCTGCAATATAACAATATTCCATAAGACTTTACCTTAACTCCATTCATTATGCATTCGTAGAACATTCAAAAGGCATGTAATTACACCTTATCCTAACATCCCTTAACAGCTTAAATATACTTTAATATTAACAATTATATGATTATAGTAATATGCTTCTTATGAATGTTCTATGAATGGACTATGAAGGTGCACAATGTTCTATGAATGCATTATAAAGGCATCATAAAGGTAGAGCTAATGGAAAGCGTTACCCAACATTCTGTTTTTCAGGATATCAGATTTGTGTAATGTGTACTTTTTCCTTGTTTGCACTATGTGGACCGTCTTTGCACTTTGTCTGTTTGCTACTGTGTGTGTGTGCATCGCCTTCTCGCACGACGGTATGCAACAGAATTTCCCCCTTAATCTTAATCATGTTATCAGGATACTGAAGAATAATGTGGAATATGATGGTGTTTTAAAACTTGTCTTTCCTTTGGGATAGAGACCCATCTTTCGCAATTCTTAAATAAGGAAATAACTATTACAGTCACCGCTGCACATTCACAAGCGGCAGATCCCCGTCAATGTGAAAATTCACTAATAATACTGGGGCCCCTTTTTTAATAAATGTATGGCACTGAAAAGTTAAAAAGTTACTGTGAGAAACGTGGGATTCCACAGTCAGAGAGACGGCTAGCATGTGAGAGAGGCTTGTTACTGAAATCCAAAAATAAATTTCAATATTAAAGATATACTGTAGTATGCACATACATTAACAAATATTAAATAATACAAATATGTATATAATTGTATGCAATCCAAACCCAACCATCCATCGTCTGCAACTGCCTGTCCTCTTCAGGGTCACAGGGGGTCCAGAGCACAAGGCATAACACAGGCCAGGGTGGGACACTCCCTTGGGGGCAATCCTATAATACCCCATACACATGAAGCAAAGGCAGAGACTCAAACCCAAGTGTCACAGGTGCAACAGTGCTATCCACTGCACCACCATGCCACCCCAAGATGCAAACCATTTTTGATATTGTTTTACAATTTTTGGCTTATGCATCATCCAAAAATATTCCCATTTAATTGTTCACAATAAGCAAAATTCACATTGAGAAGGGCGACTGTACTGAAGTATTTGCACTAAAGACTAATATACGCGTCTTAATCCATTGAGAAACCAGGCTGGTACCTTGACATGGGAACGATGACAGACTTACTTGAAATGGACCTGTGTGTTTTGCAATGCACGTTCGCAGGCGCTGGCGCCTTGCGTCACCGGGTTCGAAAGGGTTTACAGATATGAAGCTGAAGCCACGTGCGACGTGTTGCATCTCCACACCATGCACAATGCAGATGTTTGCCCAGAGGAAGACTGGGAAGCCCTGTTGATGCTCTTACGAGGAGGAACACAGAAAATCCTAAAGCTTTCCTAAAGAAAATCCAAAGAGAATACAAAATGTAAACTTAACTTTTGTTGTTGTGGTTGCAGCAATCAACTGTCTGCGGGTTCGAGGACCAGACTGGGAAACACTGGTGTATATGGATGCATAGTACAGAGGGAGCATGGTTTGTCACTAAAGCACTGCAGCAGCTTCAGACTCTTCATGATTAGCAGGTCCTGTAACTTCTCTATAGAAAACAAAGTACACTAATTCAATTATGAATTGCCAAAAGACTTCAGTCAAGTGAAAACTGTATAAATGGATCACATGTGAGTCTCACGTACAGGTGGCGTATCCATCTGTATTCTCACCATTCATGAACAGGGAGTCTGACCCACGGCTGAGGTATACAGATGATCCTCAATTTACGATGGTTTGACTTACGATATTTTGACCTGACAATAGCGCAATAACAATGCAGACTCAGCAGTCATCAAACCAAACTTTGCGTTCTGATCTGTTCCCAGGCTAGCGATATGTCGTACGATACTTCCTACTGATGCAGGGCAGCATCCATGTAGACACGCTCCCAGTCTCTGTAACGATCGCGAGCGTAAACATCTCATATGGTGTTTAACAATGTATTATATGGTTACTTATTTATTATATTCATATTCATATTACGCGTACAATATTTTCAACTTACGGTGGCTTCATCGGAACATAACCCCATCGTAAGCTGAGGTGCATCTGTACTCTGGATGGGACACCAGTCCATCCCAGGGTACGTACACACATTTACATACTTTGGGAGATCGCAATTAGACTAACTCCATGTCTTTGGAGCATGAGGGTAAACCAGTGCAACACGGGGAGGACACACAGAATCCCCCCACAGAACAGAGGTGGGATTCGCAGGGATTAGGAGGCCACTGGGCAGCACCAGGCAGAGCACAAAACAATAATACCAAAAACACAAAAAGAAAAACAGAATATAAAATGGTAAGTTATGTATTATTGTAATCAGGTATGATACTTCACTGGTTTTGAATTAGATAAGAAAATGTGTTTTTTTTTTCATTTTGCTAGAGGAAGTAGGATATAAACAGTGAGAGATACCACAAGTATCAAGTTTTCTCTGAGAAGAATTTCTTATACATAATTTACAAAAAAATTGAATGCAGGTTCATTTTGTGTAATAGTCTAATTTGCTATTACAAATATACTATAGAAATATACTACAGAACAATAGATTGAAATAGAATTATCTGCCATGGTAACCCAAGCAGCTGTGAGGATTATGAAAACTGGAGATTCAATAACACCCCGCCTAGATGAAGCTGATGTCACAGCTTCTCCGTTAAAACGAAGGCCAGTGGGTCGTGTTAAAATTCTGCTCTGGTCTCCCTGAGCTGCGCATAGCGGACACACTATGGAACACCGCCGCTCCCATCCCAAAACGGGGGTGGACCACAGGTTCCACTTTAACGTATTAAAATAAAAAAAGATAAAAAAAGACAAATAAAAAATTCTGAGAATTCGGAGGACGACTGAACAGTGAGCAGGAAACAGGAGCTGCCATTGTTCTAATATATGGTGTGAGCGGCGATCCTCCTCTCACTGAAGGCTATCGCGGACGCCGGCCAGTGGAGCATTCCGCGCGAGTCTCTTGCTGGCCCTTTAACAACGACGGCAGGACGGTAGCGCCGCGGCCTAGCAGGACTTGGTAATGAGTAACCGATTGTTTGTGTGAGAGCACTCTTGGCAGTCCATATACACATTTAGCAAATCATTGACAGACTTGTTACGCAAGCTGCCATTGGTAGCTAATGTGGCCTGAATGTCGGCATGTCAGCCTCAGTCTGCTAGAGTCTTTGTCTGAAAGGAGTCCTTAAGTGCTCCTCCGGAACTAATGGACAATTTAATAAAACTTCCCTGCAATTTTAGTATAAGTCTCGTATTTCTGTGGCCAGGTTTTTTAGCACATCATTTCCACTTGTAACACTAGATGGCTTTCTTACAGGTTGATGATATTAAAAACATCCATATCCTTATACAATGATATGCAGACATATTCTTAAGTCTGCTATTAAAATGACAATGATTTCCCTTGCCTCTGCTTTCTTTGTACAGAGTTACACATATATGTGTGTGTGTGTGTGTGTGTGTGTGGACATATTTATATTACGTTGTAGGGAGCCAATGTCCCCACAGTGTGATAAAAAACAGTTATTTTCTACCTTGTGGGGACATTTTTTTGGTCCCCATAAGGATAACCTCAATTATATAAAAATCTATCTGCAAAAAAAAACTAAAAATGCCAAAAGTCTCATATTTTGTTACTTATAGTTAAGGTTAGGGCTGGGTAGGGGTTAAGGGTGTCATAGTTCTGATGCCCTTAGGAATGAATGGAGTGTCCCCATGAAGATAGGAATACATGGTATGTGTGTGTGTGCGTGTGCATGCATCTCTGTATCATCACATCCAGGCACATTTTTAAATGATATATAATCCTACACTTAACCCGAGCAACACTCAAAAACATCAAACTTCATCATTTGGAACTTCAATATTTTTTTCCTTTTCTTTAAGTATATATTTTCCTGAATCTACTATGCTGAAGTGAGGGAGCATGCAGGCATGATATATATACACAGAAGACGAGACTCCATTTTTGTCCTCAATAGGCTAATATGATGTAACCAAATGATGTTGCAGGACATATGTGGCGTGATGCTTCAGTAAAACACCCTGCTGCACAAAAATTCTAATTAATATAAGCCTATTCAAATATAAATTCAGTGAGGAACTCCAGTATTTAAGTGACTGGTCAGGTACAGCCCTTGAGTAAGCTTCTTGAACCAGGAATGCCTTAACCAATTAGCTGTTTACTGGTGGGGTTTTGGACCCTTATGGAAAAAGTCAGATGTTTTTAGCCAGGCTATATTGCTAAGGCTGTACATAAGTCCATGATCAGTGAGTATCTCAAGTGCTAATACATTCACAAGAGGTGACATCACTCAGGTTTACGGTTATATTTCACATTCGACAAAGGGTTTATTAGTATCTGGCAGGTTCTTATATTACTGAGAGATTTAAGCCAAAGAAAAAAGTAATTCTATACAGCAATGCTAACAAAGGAAAATATCACAGCTTTCAAGCAGGTAGTGACCTTCTCATGTAGGTTTTCGCTCTATCCTTCCTTTCTTGGGTAAAGTTACAGTTTAACAGAAAGATTAAAAGGATAGATGTACATGTATCTCATGAGACTGCCTGTCTATTTACAGAGTATCCACCACACATGGGAGCAACTTCTGCTTTGCATAAACAAGTCGACCTGGCGTTCATGAGGGTGGCTGGTCTCCTCCCCGGCATGACACAAAACCTGAACATGCACATAAGTATCCATGGGAACACACCCTCTGGAGCATAGTCCCGTTTTGTTTATGGTGAAAGGGGAAAATATCTGCAACAAGGTGGATCTAATCAATTATCGCAACATCAAACACACCACTGGGAAAGTTCTGTAGGAATTCTGTGCATATGGTTCCCAGCAGTGATGTGAATTTTGCCTGCGTCAGCCTGGCATAATAATTTTGGAGTTCGTAACTGTTCATGTTCATTGGTAGTGTGGTATGTATATGTATATACATATAGATGCATACAGACAAAAAATTATATATCTTTATATATATATATATATATATATATATATACACAGCTCTGGAAAACATTAAGAGATCACAGCAAAATTTTCTGTTTCACTCCATTCCCAATTTATGGGTGTGCGTCTGTGAATAATGTGCAGTTTTTTAAATAATGTGCAGGGTGCAATAATGTTTTTTTAATTATGTGCATTTCTCTACTACTGTCTTGGAAATTTTGGAACCAGAAAGCAACCTGCTGCTCAGTGTAGCCTTATGCCTGCAGAACCAAGATTAAACCAGTATTTAACAATAGAAAAAACAGAGTGGGCTCTTAATTTTTTCCAGAGCTATACATAACAATAACATACAAAACATAAAGGTGACAATGTCAGTTATATTTTATATACAGTATTTACATTTCTAATTACATAATAATTTGTATGTATTCCTAATTACACAAAGGCTGTATTATTCTAATTATTCTCGTTTAGGAAATAGACAAAAGTGATCGTCGTAGGTGGCGCCCCCTAGCACCACCATGCAGAAAACAACATTGCGTGTGTAATATGATAGAGGAGCTGCTTCGGCCTTGCCTTACCAATTGACGTAGAAAACATTTCGCTACCGCTTCTCTTCGATAAAATATCAGGTGACCACAATTTATAGGTGACACTCTGCTTTTACTTGTACTTTTCAGACTTTCAGTTAACTGCAAGGCATAATGTTTGCAGAAAACTGGATATAAAAAAAAATATCAGAACTGGCTGCATTAGAAGATATCAGCTGCAATGAAATCAGTCTGGGCAAGATATCGTGATATTTGGCAGAAGAAAAGTAAATTTTCTTTGTAAATTACATCTTGATAGATTAGTGCCGGATCTGAGCTTGTGCGCTATCGTTTTTTTAGTTCCACTTCTGCTGTGAACATGTGCGATATTACAAAATTACTAAACAAACTGATATAAAAGGCGACTAAGTGACAGGAGGGGAAACTCATATCAGTTTTGGACTTAAATCCAGTCTGACCCTGTTTGTTATCTGTTTAACCTTTCGGAGAGCTGATAGTTTTGGCCTTGTTTATCATTTTCGGGGTCTATAAATCAAAATAATCCTGCTGAGGCTGCTTGGATTTCAAGGGGACATAGGTCAAGACAGAGTGGAGCTTATTATCTCAAAGGAAAGCTAATGGAGCGCTGTGGCACAGATCTACTGTGGTGCCATTCGCACCCTCCGTGCCTAAGATTACAGGGCAGTTCCACTGTCTAGGATATCCCGATATCCCATTTCAGTGTTACTACAGAAATCATTAGGATGTATTTACTGAAACAAAATAATACATGAGATACTACTGGCACATAATTAAATGAAACATTAGGATAAATGAATATGACGATGAAATTATTATTATTATTTTGCCTAATTAATCCCGTCATTGTTCGCATGATGAATGATCCGTTTCGGGTTCTGTCTTGCACCCATTTTCACGCAAAGTGCCCACGTCGTCACCATACCTTAATGATTTTGCACCCACTATTTGCTGGTAGGAGTGGCGTCTTTAAACGAGGAGTGGCTGGCACATTATCAGTGCATTGCTGTTTTAGGGCAGCGAAATGACATTGCGCTTTGGACCAACAAACACCACATGTTTGTCAGTGGTACCTTATTCACCGGTATTTAAGGGGCGTGCTGTAGAAACATGTGGGTGCACGGCGCTCCTCACGGGCACAGGTACGTGCTCAAGGTGCACTTATAGTTTTTGTGTTATTTTATTTTATATATGTTTTATTATATGAGTAAAGAACAATCGATCATTAAAAAATCATTTGAGTTCATTTTCAGAATTAAGCATGGACTGCAAAGGACATTTGGATTGCTGGAACTGCATTTCATATGTTTAGATAAGTCAGGTAGAACATTGCAATACAACCCTCAGATGGCATGTCGTATGTTGCGTGACAATGCCATGCGTGATGGATGTCTGTTGGACATAAATGAAGACACCTTAGAGGACTTTAGAGGACGTGATGCTGACCTGCATGTGCCCATTCAGCACGGGCACGGAGGGACCAGCAGGCAGAAATGCAGAATCGCCTGTAGCCTGCTAAGGAACTGAAATTGTGAGATGTAGAGAAATAACAGCCCTATAACAGCCTTTTATTCACAAATTTATTTTTGTGTTTTGTCTGAACAAAGATTGCCCTCTTACTTATATGTTGCAAACTGCAGACCCAAAATTAAAACAAAAAAACACAAGCATAATTAAGTCCCCGTTCCCAGCCACTGGTTTCGGTTTTCTCCGTTTTCCGACATCGTTATACCGCCGCCGGCACAGCACGGATGATCATATTGTAGTAGAAATCCGCCACAGTACATGCGCCGCTGACAGGCCATTCCGATTGGCTAATTGCATGTTACGCCCAAAGCACACCTCTGAATAATTAAGAGAATTAGGACGTCCTTTTGTACATTGCGCTGGTGTGAAGTCCGCTTATTTTCCACCGACAAAATAGCAAAATGGATTTAGACACGCCCATTAATGTTAGCTGAGCTTTGCGGTTTACGCTTTGCATTAGTCAGTCAAAATAGAGCCTCTTGAAATGATTCTTTAATATCATTGTGGTATCTTGAGCACATAAAGAGCCCCTCTCCCCACCCCCAATAACTTTAAGGTATACAACTAGGGTGCATATGAGGCAATTAAAAGTATTTACCATCCGATTGTCTGATGTGAACCACACCAAAAGCTGAGATGCCCTGACAGCTATAAAGATTCTCCCTTATAGTAACTTGAAAGGCCAACATTATTCAATATTTACAAATTGACTTTGTAGTGCGCTCAACACAAGTTTTCTATTTAAACTTGGAATCCACAAAACAGTTTTCCGTTGCGTCTCATCTTGTGGGAAAGAAGACAATCATTAATCTCTCAGATTTGCTTAAGAGTCTTTAAGCAGACAAATGTATTTCTGTTTTTAAATTACGCTGAAATGCTGCGTAAATCCTTTTGTAATAGCATATGCCTTATTCCTGATATTTTGCTGCATGAAGTAACGTCACCAGTGTAGGAAGTGAGATTATCCGTCGGGCCTCCAGACGGCAGAGGGCTCGCAGCAGTAAGGCCGTGTTTAAGTTACCATTTTCTGTCATTTAGAAACAAAAGAAATAGCTGCTAATCAAGCATCAGCCGTACCGGGAGCCTGAAGCTTCCAACATACCCCTTCCCCGCCACGTGTACAAACACGTCAGCCAAATAATAATAAAAGAAACAACGCAGTATACATTAGCACATGGATAAATTATACACATACCACTGAACTCGGTTTTTAGATGTTAATTGCATTGTATAGGATTCCAAGTCATGATTCAACCGCTTGGATGTGGAGAGATGGGTCAAAGCAGAATTTCACTGGGGAATTATTCTGCTGAGTCGCGTCCATATTTTATGCCCTCTGCTGCCCACGGAGCATGATAATATTAAGACTCGCTGCGCTCTTGGAGCCGGCGTGTGGCACGGGGTTTGCGCAGCAACTGAACCGTGTCGTTTTGGTGTGGGCCGCAGGCGACCGCGGCCGAGCGAAGAGCAAGGCTGGTGTTTGGCATCACACCACATCCTCTGGGCTGCCCGCATTACGGCCTCGTTGCACAATGGTTTCCCAGGGCGAAACTCTGTGGCTTTGGCTCCCTCCCATCTCACGGCTGCATGGACTGAGCGCGTGTGGTGGTTCCTGCAGGGGAAAAAAAAAAAAAAATTAGAAAGTGGAGTCTTCGGATTACTCTGCTCTCAAAAGCAGTGGCGACATCTATGCGATCAGGCCAGCAGAGCACGGTGCTAGCGCACGTTCTAATTCGCAGCAAGATGAAAACAAATAAATAAATCCTATGTTTCCGACACAGCTATCTCATAGCTACAACAATGCACGGACGTAGGCCACTACTCGCACTATATCAGCAACAACAATGGTGATATGCAACAACAACAGCGATAGGCAGCTAAGAGCAGGCCTAATAACATGGTTCGAGACGATGTGAAACTGTCAGCTGTCACATGAGATAGATGTCGTCGCTGTAGTCCTGAGTAAACTGAGTCGCTTTGCGCGCACTGGCGGCTGCCGCGACTAGGCCGGGCCTTTCATGCTGCTTCGCTGGGGAGCATTCGTCTCCGTCTGGTTGTGTTTCCCTGGGCCCCGCCCTCGGGCCCCTCTGCTGGCTCCAGTCAGGCTCCGCGGCTGATTAATGGCAGTTGGAGGTGTCCCGCGATTTCCTCACCTAGTAATGAACTGCCCCCAGGCCTGAAATTCCCCCGGCTGGCTGCCCCCCCCCCCCCAGCCACCAAAAAGGAGCCAGTTCCCCCTCTTAAAATCTGTGTGTCTGCTGGGGATGGGGGGGGGAGGTATGAGTGGAAGCTAGATGGACAGAGCACAGCTGGAATTCCATCAGGAGACTCCGGCCCGCACGCCCCCGTCATTGTAACGCAGTGTGAGGCGCTGCCCTGCGGCACGGCCCGCTATCCAATTAGCGCCAAAGACAAGGGCCAGTGGAAGCCCGCACGGCCACGCTGCGTTCAGAAATCTCACCCATCTCTCCCAACCCTCAGCCTGGGTCTAATGGGCGGTAACAGGCACAGGAACCACGAGACGCGTAGGAGCCAGGACAAAGAGCTCCATTGGGTTGGTGTGTGTGTGTGTGTGTGTGTGGGGGGGGGGGGGGCGGCAAGGACCCGA
>JAODKN010000016.1:6406387-6437245 GCA_026774425.1 Petrocephalus zakoni | reverse complement strand
TGACATCTAGGACAGACTGGGTCCTTACCCACCAGCACCTCCTACCAGGCGTCTGTGGCTTGACAGCTGACCACAGAGAGAAAGACACCACTTCACAGTCAGACTTACCTCTTCTGCGCGGCATCATGTGACCCATAATATGTAAAGAAAGCATCCTGCTTGGTAGGGGTGCGTGTTAGACAAGTGAACTTTCCACCTGGGGGAGCATGGAGGGCCTTTGAGAATGCATAAATATATATCACGGCTATTAGGCTGTTGTTGTTGCTGTAAACTGCGGTTATGTGCACCAAAGGAATCAATCACTACCGGCACTTTGTCTGGCCACACGTGAGCAGTGCGAGGACTCAGCAAGGACCCCCAAGTCATGGCCAGCCAATGCAATCAGCCCCGCTGCTGATTAAGACTGGGAGAAATGCTGTTACTGAACTGTAGCCAAGCACTATTGAGCAAAGCAAATGCACGCTTACCTCATCTGTTCACCCTTTTTCTCCACAATTAGGAAGGATGTGACAAAATATAAAGTCATGCAGCAGACATACATTTCAAATTAAAAAAGCACAACAGTGATAGTACTCTTGGCATAATAGTATGTTATTATAAGCATGCGGGTTTAATATGTTTATACATATGTATGTATTTGTTTTGGATGCATGTATATTTTTAAGTTCACGAGAGCTCTCTTTGAGGAAGGAAACTAAGGAAGTTTATGGAAGTTCAGTACTTGGGGGGGGGGGTAACAAAAGGTATGAGATTTAATCTGTGAAATAACCAGGGCAAATTGGGTGTCTCTGTCCTCTACCTGAACCGCGGAAGAATGACCGTCGCTGTTATCAAGCAGCAAGCGGGGTGAAATGGTCAAGTTTAAACGCTTAACCCCGGGGTGACACGGTGCCTTCAATCAAAGCGAGCCCCATGGCATGAATAGGGCACTGGAAGGGGTGCAAATCGGGTGGGGGGCTTGGAGTAGTTATAGCGTCGTTATAGCTGACGTGTTCTTTAATGCATGGGGCTCCTTATCTGGTGCTGGTGCGATGCGTAGGGAAATCGGGACGCAGTGCCTTTGATTTAATGTTTTTAAAGTGAAAAAGAACGTGTGGAAATTGGCTTAGGGCAGATATGGGGGGTTGTGCCGGTAAGGAGCCCCGTGCTGCGCGGAGGCGGACTTCCACTGCCGGGCACGGCACGTAACGAGAAACACTCGGCGTGGGGAGCTGCGTGGAAAGCGGGGAGGACGGGGCCGCTTCTGGCCGTGACTCAGCGAGCGGTCACCGCGGGAGCCCGGGGGGGAGCCCGGGAGGGAGTGCCCGCGGGGAGGGAAGCCTTTCGGCCGGGGTGTGGGGGCGGAAATAAAGCGCAGAAAGGCAGCTATGTCGTAAAATGTGTCACTTCGTTACCAGCGGAAATGCTGATGGGATGATACCTTATCATTATACATTACGTTCATGTCATTCCAAACATATATATATATATATATATATATGTGCATATATAGACAGACAGACACACATATACACGGGACGTAATGACTGGTGCCGGGTAGAGGTGAAAATGTCCACCTGGCAATTCCAGGCAAACATTATCGACAGTTAATTACCTGTAAAATACAGCCTGGGCCACTTCCCTTCTGTACCGGGGCTCCAAAGTGAAACCTGCAAAAAAAAAAAAGGTCTCCTATTGTCTGCGATTGTCCAAGAGCCAGGAGCAAATGGGGCTCGGATTGCAGTTCTGAAAGGTAACAGGAAATTGGCAAACCGCTAATCCGCACTAAACTATTCATAGTAACAAAAGGTACATTCCTGTTTAGGATGGGAGGGGGGGTGAAATTGGAGACTGGGTCCATTTAGGGGAGGCGGTTCTGCTGACCCGCACAGAATGATATCATGCGAGTTTACACGGGACGCGCCGCGGCCAGCCGCCCTTAAACTCCCCATGTGCTCTGCCTTTCACCTTTATTATTCCATATTTCAGACACCAGGCGATTCCTTTACTGCGGTCCCCCCCTCTCTCGACGGGTGCAATAAAACGACGTGCCCTTGCACGATTTCGTATTTATGTTTACCTTGAGAAACCAGAACTGCAATTATACAAAATGCCACAAGCACACCATCCAAGAAATAGTAACCCCATTACACAGGCTGGAGGGCACAACCATAGCGATCTAAAAATACCTTGTGGTTAATTACTCACTGCGGGGTTTTCAAAGGAAAGCCCTCGTATTTATAGAGGCTGCATGTGATCCACGTCAAAGCCACGGAGGTTTCTGTCAGACTCCAGGAACAGACAAGTAACTTTGTGTGCCAAACTTTGCCAAGTGACAAGACTGAACAAGAAAGTGACCAAATAGGATTCCCTCACCACACTCGCAAACCATGAAGCCACCCTCTGCCAGTGTTTTACTGGACCGGAACAGGTGGCATACTACTGCCACAGTGACTGCAGTGTCTCCCTGCTTCCCCAGCCTGCCCTGTAGACCATTTGTTGTCAATCGAAAAGCGATTCTCACCTTCAGTTGCTCCATTTGGCTTTTGTCATGTTGGTTTAGTTATCAGGGACGGCCTGGTAGGCAAACACGTTTCATGTTTTTCACGGCCGCTAACATCCAAGAATAAACAGTTTTGAAGGCTGTAGACAAAACCCAACATTTGTAAGCGAACCAGAATATATCAACAACTTCAGCTATTTCATGAATATGGATTTTAATTTGATATATAGACATTAGTTGCAGATATAGGTAAGGCTGTGTATCTAGCTAAGCTACTGAAGATCAGAATAATATATATCTGACCAAAAAAAGCCCCGTTCTTAAAGCAACAGACTTTCTGCACATACTCTCACAGCTTTCTGTTTTTTCCAGAGTGGATTCTACAGGTAAGACACATTGCCGTCTAAGGCCTTACTGAGATTTACCATGTCTAGGGAAAAAAAAAGACACGTCTTTCTGCCTAGCGCTCTTTGAGATGTCTGGTTTGTACGTTATGGGAGCATATCTATAGCATTCTCTTAAACCTCCCCCCAAACAATTGCAGCTTTCAGCAAAGGAAATAATAGTCTTTCGGCTTGAGCGGCCGTAACAGACAGACACCCCAAACCGGACTAGCCACAGGAAGCAAAAGACGACACAGGAGGCAGCAATATTTTTCATTAATTAATATATTTTCTGCATTATAGTTAACATAGCTTCTTTTGTGCCACCCTTTAATTTCAGTAAGTATTGATATTTTGTTATATTCAGACATGAGTAAATTTTCAAGACTGTCTTTTGCAATAAATATCATAAAATAATAGAGCTTCACATAATAAATATTCTTTACAACAAAAAAAAAAAGTTTTAACAGACTTTTCTTTAAAAAATAGCCAGAATTCATCTTTAGGATTTTATACATACAATTTACAAAAAAAAATAATAATAAAATGCCACAAAGAGAACGTAGATGTTGGAGAAGGAGAACAGAAAAATCCAACAGAAACACTACAAAAATGCCACTAAAGCATAATAGAGTTAACCACAGCCTTAATCCAGTACCAACTGATTACATATAAAACAATCCTGGTTGCTATGGATGTCTGGTAACAGCTACATATTGTCCAGATAGTCCTTCACAGATTTGGTGAGAGGCTGCTCTCACACGAAGCATTGGAGAACTCGCCCCGTCTGAAAGAAAATTCTTTACAATGAGTCAAGAGTGTTAATGAGTAGCTGAAGAAGACAAAGAGATGTGAAAGCAAACACTGGTTTGTAGAAAGGTCTGGGCGGATGGGGAGGGGGCAGGGATGGAGGGAAGAGGGAGAAGGAGAAAAAAAAACAGGAGGAGGGAGGGGGAGAGGGAGAAGGAAAAAAAAAAAAAGTGGTTTCATACTCCACAACTCGCCGCTAGCTGGGCAACTCCAAGCTGGTGTAGAGATGGACTGGGGAGGGAGGTGCTTAAATGTTTGATAAACGATATTATTGTTGTTATTAATATTATTATTATTCTTTTATTATAACAGTCAGGAGCCATCTCCCCAGGCAGGAGGATCAGGAAGGCTTCTCCAGGCCTCTGGGCGGCCAGCTCTCCAGTTTGCAGTACACAGTGTTGGAGTTCTTGCAGCGGCAACCGGGCCTGCTGACCCGGTCGTAGCCGCTCTGGCAGGCGTTGACGCAGCCCTTGGCCGGGGGGTAGCACAGTAAACAGGGGAAGAGCAGAGACATGAGCCCCATGCAGAGAAAGCGCGAGCAGCAGTGAGAGCGCGAGAGGGAGCAGGGGTTGTCCGCACACGAGTCGCCCTCGTCGTCGTTGGAGCAGTGGTAGAAGATGCCTTTGACCAGGCACATGCAGGTGCCGTGCTCCACCGCGTTCTCGGCCGAGCACAGGCACTGGCCGCGGCAGGCCAGGCAGGAGGGGAGGGTCCTGGGCGCCGTGCATTCTCCGCACTTACACCTCCCGCATCGCTCGCAGATGAACTGGTGGCCCGAGGCGTCCCCCGGACCCAGCGGCTTGAGCACGTCCTCCGGCGGTGGCGTCGGCTTGGGTTGAGTCCGCACGGCGCGGTCGACGCGGTGGCCCGGCCCAGCCCGGGGGTGCAGCGAGCGCTGGAGGAGCCCCTGCTCGGAGGAGGCGCTGCTGTTGCTGCCCGAGCTGGCAGCACTTCCAGTACTGGTGGAGCGGCTCAGCACCGGCCCCCGCGAGCCGACCTGGGGCCCTGAGGGACTGCTGGGCCTGTGCTCGTAGTTGTTGTTCACATTGACGCGTATGACCTCGTGAGTCCTCTCCTGCTTTTCGGGTCTCTGGAGCACCCGGGGCGCGGGCCTCCTGGCCACGGACGGCCCCTCCGTGTACTCGTTATTCGAGCGGATGGCCTTGATTTGGTCTAGAGAGAGAATGGCTGCATGTTGGAGCTCCCTTTCATAATCCAACCTCTGCCTGGTGTCCAGGGACGGCTGCTGGATCACGACTAATGAGCCGCCAGTGCCATTTTGACTTTGGAGCTCCATCTGGGGTGATCACCACTTCCGACATTCACTGTGGACTTGGCACGCATCTGAAATCCTGCAGAGATGGAGCCCAAGCAGACCAGACGAACAATTAGCATAAAAACAGTATCTAGAAATCAGAATATGAGCTACAATATTGTTCAATAAGGCATGACTCCACTTTCCACATCTATGTGGAACAAACTCATTTTCTTATACATTTCGTATATACCTTGTGAAACCGGGTCTCCGTGCAATATTAAAAACTTCTGATTTAAGTGTAATTACAGTAAAACCCTAGAAAGCCCCAAGTTTTAAGGCACTTGGAGGACAGCGCGCACGTAAACAAGCAGCCAGATGAATAGTCTCCCTTTAAAGCATAAAGGCAACTCCAAAATAAAACGGAAGTATTTCTAAAGGAGACCGCTGTTCGACGAAATTAAATATTTTCCAGATCTTAAGTAAAACATGCCGCTAAAAAGTTGACCATTAACAAGACTTTAAACAACCGTTTTCAATACGCACACATCTAAACTTCAGTACAAACACTTCCCGTCCTAATTTACATTTGTATGGCTAGTTAACATTAAAATGCAGCACAGCAGCGAAACGAGGACACGGTCCATGCCGACAATATAATCTGCTTCTTTGAATACGAACAATTAAACTGAATACATTTGACAGATTTTTAAACTTCGTGGCTTGACAGTATGAAAACTATCAATCTTGCGTCGGTCACGAAGAGCGACGGAACTCGGGGGGGGGGGGTCTTTGGGGCTTAAGTCTAATGCTAAGGTCGTGAAAGTAAATCGAAAAATTATCGATCGCACTCCACCACAAACCCAATTTTAATCAGATCGCACAAGTACATATATGTATAGAGGGTAATGCCGAGGGCAGCCTTTTAAAGCGCCGGAGACTGACGTGCGCATCGTGCCGTCTCTCGCAGAATCTGCGCTCCTGGAGACAAACCGCGATCGTATAAAAAAAAGAAAGGAAAAAGCACAGACGAACATCTCAGCATTACGAGAATACCTAAAGGGCAGACTTTGCAAAGAGGAAGCGATCGCACGGGTTTGAGCAACAAAAGATAGAGGGCCATTACCTTGATCCATGCACTCTCTGCAGAACATTCTTGGCCTGGTAGCTACAACGTTGCAGTCGGATCATCGCGTCCTACGCCGCGCGTCAAACGATCGCAAAGTTTATACTAATAATAATCGTGATATAAAAAGTCGCCCCGACCCCTGCGTGCGTCGCGAATCTAACTCCTTGCAAATTAACCTGTCCTTTCCGCCGAGGTCGTGCACTATAAGCGCAGTTTCAGCCCCAAAGTAACGCTGCGCACACGGGGGGGGTGGTGGTGGTGGTAAATGGTAGCGCGGCGCCCTCTGCGACGGCAATTAAAACTGATTGATAAACAGATCGCGAAGACGAGCCGAGGAGAGGAAGGGAGAGAAGAAAAAAAAACTTATGAATGAAAACAAGCTCCGCGGAGGAGGGGGGGGGTGTTTGTTGGTTACCGCAGGAGGGCGAACTCCCTTAACTGTCCCCAAGCATGAGCATTTCGGTTCCCTTTCGGAGCACCCCGGCTGCACCCACCAGCGGAATAACAACTTAGGCACTTGTCAAAGTCCGCGATGCATAAGCGGCGCATCCATGCGCGCATCGCGGAGCTGCCCGCGTCCCGTGCAATTGGGCACTAACCGGGTCGGCTTTGCCAGCTTGGTGACAATCACGGCTGGGGACGCGCCGCGAGTCTCTCTACGTGCGCCACCTTCACATTATATCGAAGCTAGAAAAAAAACAAAACAAATAAATACTCACCTATAAACGACCATCCATGACGTCGGATCCATCAACCAAAATATCAGGAAGCCCAGTCCGGAGAAATTGTCCAAAGTGCGGTGAAAGTCAGTACATATCAGTCATAACGAACGCTGTACATCCAATGGATTAAAAAAAAGAAAACGAACGGGCTTGCAAATCCGTCTCCCAAGCGCCGACCATTTATATACCAGTTGGATCCAGAAGCGGTAAATCCATGGCTGTGTATGAGCAGATAAAGCAGAAGACTCGCGGCGCAAAGGACAGAAATCAGTTCTGGTTTTCTTGCTACGGAGCGGAGCAACAACCGGGAAAAAAGGGAGAACTAATTAAATTTGCTATTGGAGCGAAGCGCAGGTTGGAAGCTTATATCCCAGAGGGTGCTGTGCGTGCGTGCTTTTCCCTGTTCTGTAGCGCGGATTCTCCCACCGAACACGGAGCGCCGACTCGGCGCCGCTGCAATGCCGTCTCGCACTGAATGAATGGGAATGCAGGCTCCCGTGTTTGTCCCACTAAGCAGCTCCCATTGGCCACTCACCCCCCCCCCCCTGAAAAAGGATACATAGCATCCGCTCCTAATTCATTGGGCAGCTGCGGGAGGCTGGGCGGTGGAGAGATGTGTGCAACACTTAAGGTGGACGGATTTCCGCGCACAATGATCACCGACGGCGCAGCCGCTCCGACGCTATTGTCAGGAATTCCGCAGCCGCCGCGCTCCGTGTTTATGCACAATCCTGTTTTTCTTAAGTTATTCTTTATTATTCTTGTCGTCGAGTCACCACTTCTTTTCGATTAGTCCGTGTTGTTTTCTTTTTCCTTTCTCTCCCCCGCAATAGAACACGCGGGCTGATTTAAAATCAAGTGAGAATTTGAAAAGCCTATTAAATACAAAGTGCAAAATCACCCCGCGTGAAGGCGGTTTAAAGTGAAGGCGAAGTGTATTTGCGGGCATAAACATTGCTATATTTTAATAGAGCATTTCCACGCCACCTTAAAAATCTGCTCGGCGAGAGAGAAAGAGAAAAAGCTGCCTCGCTGGTCTTGGCTGTCTGGTTTGATTGGTGTTGAGGATGCATTACATCCGAATCCATGAGAATGGGAAGTTCAATACAAAGCCAATCTATCCCATTGAAATGGAAAATCAACAGATAACCGATATTTACGACGAGCTATTTAGGAAAATCCATAGGAAGTACCGGTTCAAAGTAAGGATGTAACACATACGGATAGCAGTTAACATTTGACGCGATTAAATTCGCGTCATAAAGAGCCTACGGTAATATAATCACGAGGGTATAAATGTTCAACTCAAAAACAACAACTAATCTTAAATCTTAAAACGGCATTTTAACCCCCACGTGGCCGCGTGTAAGAAACTTTGGCGTTAAATTTATCTCACCGACTGCCTTACCAATTTCACAGATTCTCCACTTTTTCCTAAGTGTTTTTATTTCACTTTATTACGTTATCTGACCATATGTTATAGATTTAGAATCAGATTTAATATTACATATATTAATATTTTGTTGATAATAAGGCAATTTGTTGATTAGCTCAGGAATAATTAACCCGTGGCAAGCCAATGAAACATTCTCATATTCTACACGTAAACAAGTAAACACAAATATAAGGGAAAAATCCTAATTTTATTTAAAACGAGCAGATAAAGATGAAATAACAGAAAATGAATGCATACTCTCTGGTTTGTATTCACTTTGGTTTTAGCAGTCAGCTCTAGAGCCTTGAATGTGCTATACTGGTAGTTGAGG
Source organism: Petrocephalus zakoni (assembly GCA_026774425.1). Taxonomy (NCBI): domain Eukaryota; kingdom Metazoa; phylum Chordata; class Actinopteri; order Osteoglossiformes; family Mormyridae; genus Petrocephalus; species Petrocephalus zakoni. Next base: position 6,428,698 of record JAODKN010000016.1, on the reverse strand, counting down.
GGGGTCAGTTAGCCTTGCAGCATGTAACTCTGCAGTACCATCCTGAAATGCTAACTGCCACATTATGGGCCAGTGTCTGCTCCTGAAAGCCAACAGACAGAGTAGCAGGAAGGTCTGAGCAAAGCGGCACTCAAAGCTTGCCCTCCTACTGAAACATCAAAGAACGTGCAAGCTACTCTGCTCCTGGTAGCGGACGTACGACTGGATAAGAGAGTCCGGAATCCTCGGCTTGACCGCGGCGAGCGCGCCGTCGAAATGCTTTCCCATGATGCTCTGGGCCTTGATGTCATCCTGCAGGGCTAGGAGCGCGGCCTCCCTGCAAACAGCACTGATCTAGGACAGGAAAACAGAGAGAATAACCTCATGCATCGTCATCGGAGAGCGGCTTGTCCCGCAACACAATGGTCCACAGTATCTTAAAAAGTAAACATCACTAATCGTCACAGAGATACAAGTTCCTGCAAAGGACAGGTCTGAGCGATATACCTTTAGAGACTGTTTAGTAAAGTATAAATATTTTGGTAATTATTGTTATGACTCCAAAGTGGATGTCTGAAATTAGAAATATAATGAAATTAATAACTTTAAATTGTACAGTATTCAGACTGAAGAAAGGACTCGGGTGCCAGAGGGCAACTACTGACAAATCAAAAGTTTTGAAATGTTTATAAATATTTAATATATAAAAGATTAAAACCAAGGTCCTTAAGATGAGTGCTTGCTTAATGAATAAACAATAAACTATAACAAGCACACGTTCCAACAACAAGGTCAGAAGTATAAAGGGGTGCCTGCAGACACTTCCACGCTTACTTTTCGTTGTTAAAATGCCTGTTATTATGGTTTTCTCAGGTTCCTGCCCTTAGTCTCAAAAACATCTATTGGCTGATGAGCATCAACCTATTTGGCAAAGACACGCTGCCGCATGGCATGTTAAAACAAACATTAACACAGATTAGAGCACGATTTAAGAGGCGACTCTCCCACGCTAACCTCTATGCGCCTAAAAATAAACCCGCAGCATGTAGCATAATTCCACTTGTTCACGAGGCATTCAGTATTAATTACTATATTCATAAATCACCCAGCATCGCCTTTTACCCAGAATGTTTCATAATGATATAATATTTCAATGTTTTTTTATTTTTTTTGAGTAAGTTTCAAAAATGCACCGAATGGTAACAAAGCAGTTGTTTCCTGACATTTAAAAAAACACCTACATCTGACCCCTAGTGGGATTCACGCATTGCATCTCCTGGGTGGCAGACTGGTTCACCTTGAAACCCAAAAGGAAACCGACCAAACCATTTCACACCCACTTATTATGAGGTCAAATATGTGAATCTGGTTCACCCGTGTTCCTGTGGCACAATATTGTCTGGTACGCTTGCAGCCGCGGGGTGGCACAACTTGGCACTCCAACCCGTATTAGTGGCTCCGTGAACCTCCTGGTTTATGAGGCATCGGGCCCAGCCCGCCCGGGTCATGTGACCGCACAGGTATGATAATAATGCATTGGCCCAATGTTTGGCGAGCTTCCAGCAGTCTCTGGCATCCGTCAGGCGCACTCAAGGCCCGATGCTGGGATATTTCTGATAGTTCACTCCTAAGTGCATATACGGCTGAAAAGACGATCCCTGTGGTATTATACAACAAGCCAACAAACTGACATTTTTCTGTAATATATATGATAAGATACTGGAGAAGTAAATGACAACAGGTATATACATAACATCTATTCATTTAGCAGATGCTTTTAGCCAAAGCGAGGTACGATCGAGAAAGGAGAGACAGCTCCTGGAGCAATCAGGGTCTAAGGGCCTTTTTCTGCTGACCATGGGATTCGAACCAAGAACCTCCTGATCACAGGTGTAGTATCTTCACCCGCTGAGCCACACACTGCCCCCAACAACATCAAATACCAATAACACTCTTTAGTGTAGTTCTAGAATGACACCATGGGGCTCTTCTAGGCGTGACATTGTCCCTAATTACTACTTAGAGCGAAACATGTCACCGTTAAACAAGCCCGACTGCCGCGGCATTGACAGGTGCTGTCCAGATGTCAGGATGTAGATTCCTCTTTCTTCCGAGCAACTGGAAAACAAGCTGAAATCTCCGTAAACAGCGGCAAAGGCTAATGGTTGCGGTCTAAGATATGAATTGATGAAGCCGTGCAGCTTAGGATGGCGACACTGCTTATTAGACACACAGAGGACACTTCCCAAGGTAGGTTTCTTGGTTAGTCATGTCACGGGAACCCAGCTGTACGCAAGTAACACCGAAACTGGCTCACCATGCCGTGGCAAAGTTTATACTTTGAATAAGACAGTTTTTCAGCTTAATACCACAGCATTACAACCTAAAGGAAGTATTCCTTTCATTGCTTTGTGCAAATACTTGCTGAAGCAATTATGGCAGTAGGACAACGTGGTATCACAACCATTTGGCCATCTGGTTACTTAATACCCGTCACTCCACAGCCAGTGTTTTACAGGAACCAGATTCTAGCCCAGGAAGATGACTCCGCAAAGCCTGCATACGTTCAGTGGCTAGGGCATAAATTACGGGTCGTTTCCACGCAGCACTGACTTCATTCTGCACTCCCTTCCTAAATTATATAAGCGCTGTCTGTAATATATGGGTGTCAAAGGCTAACACACACTTCTTCTGCCTGGTACCTTGTGGTACCAGCTATAGTGTCAAGGTGAATAAGCGGTTAGTGTACAGAACCTTGCCAAAAAAAAAAAAAGTTGCGTAAACTAGGTGAAGGTATACCTAACCATTCTTCATCCAAAGTTATTCCATGCATCCATAAAGCTGGATATTTTACCAGATATTTTACCTTAATCAGGTCAAGTCCTGAAATGGGTATTACTTCAGCATTATTAATTTTACTGAAAATGTACATTAACTTGAAAAAGACAGCAAAACGCCAAATGCACAGGCCAAATATTGCAAAGAGTGTAATGATGTCACCAATCACAGCTCAAGTCTGAGGAAAATGCAGTAAGAAAAATGTCACTTCCTTTTCCATTTTTATTTACTTAGGACACATTCTAAGGCACAGGGACTTCAAGCGACTGTATCTATGCTGATGCAGCATAATCGTTTTCCAGCCTTTAAGTAAATCTGAATCACCGTTTGAAAGGGCTGGACTGTCTAATCTAGTAATCCTCTATAGCTCTATACGGCTGCTTAGAGGCTAAAGCCAGGGCCGGCGATGGAGCCAATCAGAATCTGAGGAGATGCCGAAAAGATGGCACACCTCGGCTGAGCCGCCAATGGAGGTATTCCCCAATGCAAACCACGGGATCGTAGTTCCCAGTGCTCCCAGTCATCGGGCTGGGCTTGCCGCTAAATGCCTTCAACTGATCCCTCTTAAAAACTCATGAAAAGCGAATGTCCAGGCGACTCTTATTTCATCGTCATTTTTCCCAACCACATTGGGTGGTGGGGGCTTCTGAGCCCATAATGATACGTTTATACAGGTTGGTAGTCACATTTATTTCTGTTCGCCACTGGTAAATGAGTCTGCTGCGAGCAGACGGAGTTATTCTGATGTGCCGACGCCAGGACCCGGAGCTACTCTGGGTGACGTCACGGCTGGCGTGCCGGGGGCAGCCTCCACAGGCCGGGGGCACTCCATTTCCCCGTTGTCCCGCGGCATGCAGGCAGACCTGCTTTCCGCCCCGGGCGGCGGACGTGCTCCTGGCAGTACGCAGGCTCGCGGTCTTAGAAGCGTGCCCTGCCCGCGGTCGCTGGCGAAGCCTTTGGCGGATGGGGCGGCTGTCCACAACTCTGATCCATTTCAATGCAGGAAAATCTCTCTTAGGTTAATCAGCACCAGAGTAAGATATGGTAATAATAACCCATTAATCCCTCACTCCTTCAGCCTTCATTATTCCACACTGCAGGGTGGGGGCCGGAGCTCATCCCAGGAAGAACAGGTCCCAGAGTAGGAACACCTTCGATGTAGGGGGTATGGACACAAAACACACATGCATACACGCATGCAAACACACACAGATTAGGCATCTATATCTTTGTGGGGACTCTCCATTCATTTCTATGGGTAAAACATTATTACCAACAATGACACTCTTAACCCCTACCCAGCCCAAACCTTAACCATAACTAACCAAACAAAAGGCTCAGCGCCTTTTGGCATTTTTAGTTTTTTGATTGCATTCACAGATCTTTGTGGGGACCTGAAAAATGGTTCCCACCTCAAAATAACAGGTTTTGGGGAACATTTGATAATATAATCCACACACATGCATACTCAACAACGTTAAAATAAATAACGTTATGAAATGTGCAGAAAGGACCATTCACTGTAACAATTACATATCACAGACTGACAGTCAGAAATTACACAGGATGATAAACTATCTGCGGCATTGCAATGTCTGACTGAGTTAATATTTTTGTTTTTCTTACAATGAATTTTATACTAAATGAAAAATCCTGACCCCTACTGAGTGATTTATTGAAAGACATGACAATAAAAAAATGATCAGTTTACATTGTGTTTTTTAAATGGCGGAAATGTGGAGGATTTGTTTGTGAGGCACGCCCAGAAATTCAAGAGGCAGCAGCGGGTCCCAGGCGGACAGAAGACTTCATCCAAAACGTGACTGACGCCGAAAGATGAGGCCAAAGTCACGGTGAATGCAGGGGTGTGCATCAGGAACGTGGCGAGGAGTCTGGCAGGGGTGTGCATCAGGAACGTGGCGAGGAGTCTGGCAGGGGTGTGCATCAGGAAGGTGGCGAGGAGTCTGGCAGGGGTGTGCATCAGGAACGTGGCAAGGAGTCTGGCAGGCCGACACCTGCTGAGAAAGACGCCGCGCCAGTGTAGGGAGCCGGGCCCCTCGGCCGGCATCGCACGGGACTCGTCCGGCACGCTCCGATGGCCCCCCCGGAGTTACGCCCAGCCACCTTCTGTGTCGCAAACACTCACCCTTCCCTCTCACTCTAGGCCGCCGCAATCAGGCCGACGTCGAGTGCCGCTGATTATATTGACCCTAAAAGAGTTCTTAAGCAAATGAAAAATATTGACTTCTATTCCTAAAAGCCCTGCTTCCAATTTTCTGGAGGAAATTAAATAATGTATAAATCAAACGCCGGGGCCCAGCCAGAAATAAAATGTTTCATCCTCTAAAGGCAAAGAGGAAGTGTGTGCTGCAACACGGACGTGCCAAGAGAAATAGGGGTTGACCTCAGTCCCATGTGAAACCCATTTAAGATAATCAGGCAGCGGGTGCTAGCACGGGGGGGAGGGGGGGTGGTTATCATTCCAGCGCACTTCCAAGGATGGACACATGTGGAGGGGGGCAGAGTGGAAACTGCGCCGAGAGGCGAGCTCCCGCCACCAGGGGAGGGAAGTGGTTTTTCGCCTCCGTCATTCGATGAAAGTAGAAAAGAGGGAGAGAGGGCTGGTTCGGGGTGCAGCTGAGGCGTCCTGTGCAACCCTGAGGCCTGCTGCACCCGCGCAGTGAGCACCACATGGCTGCAGCTCCACGGCAAGGCTCAGGAGGGCACACACACACACACACACACACACACAAATCTGCCCTCAAGTAATTGATATACAACAGCCCCCTTAAACATGCAACAGAAATCCCTCATTTAATTATTCACAGCACTGCCAGGGGGCTAGTTAACGGCTATGAATTATGGGTAAAAGCCCCACCCCCCTACTATGCTCTGGCCGCTCCGGAAGGTCAGAAGCACAGAGAGCCGAGACGTGGGGCTCCGCGGGCGAGCGAAGCCGCGGGCCAAAACACAAAGGTGTTAATTACCCCCGCACGAAGGCAGCCAGGCAGCCGGAGACAAACACAGCCGAGGAATGTAAACAGGCGGTGCACCTCCCGTAGGTGAGTGGGAACACCTGCGAAAGGGGACAGGGGGCGGAGCCGGCCAGCCAGTCCTCACCCGGGGACCGGCTGGCGTGTTTACCATAGGCGCCCGCATCGGGCCGCCCCGGGGACCAGCGCTCCTCCCAAGACGGGAAGCTCGCCGTCGGTGTGTGCGGGAGAGCCTAAGGTGAGTGAGACACCCGGCCAACAAGACAGCACCCGTAAACACAGCCCTAGTGCCGTGCCGTACTGCAATATGCTGGATATACTGCATTGCAAAATAACTTTAGGACACTTATCTCTTACACAATAGCAACCGGAACAAATTTTCCATCAATCAGGTGGTTAAATGTGTCTCTCTCTTAATGTTCATTCTATAAATGTCATGTAAGTATTATGTTTATATGTGTCAGTATTAATATACTATTTGTTGCATGATTTTCATGTGCTTCATGACCAGTGACAACATTGCAGCTCAGAGTATGACTACTGTCGAGTGCCAGAGTATGACTACTGTCGAGTACCAGAGTATGACTACTGTCGAGTGCCAGAGTATGACTCCGGTCGAGTGCCAGAGTATGACTCCGGTCGAGTACCAGAGAATGACTCCGGTCGAGTGCCAGAGTATGACTCCGGTCGAGTGCCAGAGTACGAGTACTGTCGAGTGCCAGAGTACGACTACTGTCGAGTGCCAGAGTATGACTCTGGTCGAGTGCCAGAGTATGACTACGTCGAGTGCCAGAGAATGACTTCGGTCGAGTGCCAGACTATGACTACTGTCGAGTGCCAGAGTGTGACTACTGTCGAGTGCCAGAGTATGACTCCGGTCGAGTACCAGAGAATGAGTACTGTCGAGTGCCAGAGTATGACTCCGGTCGAGTGCCAGAGTATGACTCCGGTCGAGTGCCAGAGTACGACTCCGGTCGAGTGCCAGAGTACGACTCCGGTCGAGTGCCAGAGAGTGACTCCGGTCCAGTGCCAGAGCGTGACTCCGGTCCAGTGCCAGAGCGTGACTCCGGTCGAGTACCAGAGTGTGACTCCGGTCCAGTGCCAGAGTATGACTCCGGTCGAGTACACAAATTACACACAAATTACATTAAAGCCTAGCCTTTTATATTTCATGTATTTTATATATTAGCTTCCATAAAGTATTCATGTAGGCATGTATCAATTTAATTATTTTCACTTCTTATTGGAAAAAAAATTAAAAACACTACTGGGCACATTTTTTTAAGCAATGCATCCTGGGAAATCATGCCTCCCCCAGGATAGTTCCACCATAAAACCACACATGTTGTGGAAATAACACCTGCAAGACAAAGGCTCGCTAACAGAGCGCCATTTGCAGAAAGTGCATTTCCTGCCTGCTGATCATTTAACAAAGCAGCCACTGCCGAGATGCTAACTGCTGGCCCCAGGATGTCGGGCCCCCTGCTGGGCAGGGGTGGCGCGACAGGGCCCGAGCTCACGTTACGGCACTCAGGTGCGGCCCGGCACAGTAACCCAAGGAAGCTTATTACTGTTTTCCACATCATTGCGACTTATTGCTACACTACCTGCCAGGCCAAGTTGGTTCATTAAGCGATCGGGGCATCCCCCCACCCCCCCCAAACCTCAGCCCTGCACCCAGCCAAAAGAAATACTACAATGGTTCAGCTCTGATTTCTCTGGAAAAATTTAATTTGCGCTCTGTGTATTTTCCTGTGGACCGCAGAGCGGTCTGAACCGTAGCTGCCTGGAACGGGCCGTCAACGAGACCCTCCTCATACTCATGAGGCAGTTATAAATGAGCCCACTTCCACACTCACGGCACCACCCCATCAGAACCACCCGCTGCTACGGGGATCGATGTCAAGGCAGCCAAAGAAATACGGTAGAGCATAAAAAATAAAAAAATGGACCTATCCATCCAGCACAGGGTCACGGGGAACATGAAGATCTCCCCGTCGGGATGCAGGGTCTACAGAGGGCACAGATACACTCACTTACCAAGCGTGGTTCAGAGTCCCTACCTCACAAGACAGCATGCTCTCAGACAATGGGAACAAACTGGAGCAGAAACCTGTACAGTGGCTCCTTGGAGAACGTGAGTGTAAACCTCAAGGATTTCTGGAAAAGCTGTGGTTATCATAAGTAAACAAACGAAACTCTGCCCCTGTTACATCGCATACTGAGCACAATACTGCACCGTCGTTCCTGGGAAGCTGTAAATCTCCCAGCAGTCAGTCTGACAGTTACGTGCGGTGTGAGGCATGAGTTTTCTTACACTCCTCACTTACACGCTGAAAAACACATAGCTGATTTCTGAACACGGGGGAAAGCAAGGGGGTAGCGTGTGTCTGAGCATGCTGCGCTCCTGCGCCGGTGATCTGTCGGTCGCTGGTTCAAGCCCGGTCTCTGCAGTACAGTCAAGTGTCCGTGGCCCCTTAACCCCCAGGCCCACAGATATGGTAAGTGGCTGCATTTTGCTGCAATCTCGTAGCTTGCTCTTCCCCCCAAACCTGTGCGTGTCTCATGGCGAGCAGGACGGGGTAGGCGAAATTTCCCCATGCGGATCAATCAAGTATCTTTCGTCTTAAGAAAAATTTAAGCAAGGGAACTTGGGAGAGCAAGGGAAAGTTCAATCGATTCTGCCACATTCAGCATTTTATTTTATTTGCTATTAGCCTGTTAAGAATCGCCTGGCCCATCTCTCCCACGCTTGTCTAAATGATTACAGAATAATTTTGTTAATCACCTGGAAAGTTAGAAAACATCTTCTAGGAGGCCCTGTGGAAGCCCACCTGCTTTCCCACTGACACTTTCAGGCTGCAGGGGTTATAGGTTAGAGTCCCACCACCACTCTGTCTGTGCGTGCGTGTGTGTGGAGTTTGCGTGTTCTCTTCATATTGCATAAGTTTCCTCGGCGTACTTCAGTTTCCTCCCACAGCCCAAAGACGTGCACTTAGGCTAATCGGTGCCTCTAAACTGCATGTAGTGTATGACTGCGTGTGTGTATGCGCTTTTCCTAAGTATTACATCGTGGGGGGCAGATTTCTGTGATAAAAAACCTATAACTTTTAAACTTCTGGGGAGGTTTTTTTATACTAAATTTTATAAAAATCAGTGACAGAAAAAAAATAATGTTTGGTTACTTATAAATTTGTGGACTGTGAGTGTGAGTGTGCTGTGTATATATTATGCTGTAGGGACCAAATGTGCCAACAGTGTGATGAAAAATCTGTTATTATGATGCTGGGGACCATTTCCCCCCTATTTTTTCATGAAGTTCTAGACGTTCTCTAAACAAAATGAAATACTGAAAGAAGGCTGTCAGGACTAGTGGGAGGGGGGGCAGGGGAAGCCTTACACAGGTATTTGGGAGGGCGGGTAGGCAAAACATGATATCCGGGAGCATGGCAGTGCGAGGAGCAGGTGCCGAAATGGAGCAGTCGGGGCCAGCCGGTGTGTGCAGGTGTCAGCTCGCTCCAAAGACGAGCCACCCCCCCCCCACCGACAGCTCTAAGAGAGACATCCGACAGCCACAGTCCTACACCACTGCATCAGACTGTCTAGGAAGACGCACCATCACTTTGTAGTTGGGGGGGGGCAGGTTCATACAGAAAATGCATGTTGGTACAGGATTCGGCACAGATCAGTCAGCAGCAGTGGAGACCACGCCGAAAGACACAGACGCCCGAATGCAGGGCTTACCCTACCTAAGGGGCCAGCCACTCTGCTCAGAGGCCCTGTGTTCATATTAAAAGTTAGGCGTCATGCAACAGTGCACAAGATTAATTACTCAGAAAAATAAGGCATATATAAACAAGGCACCTTATGAACTGCATAATTTATTAAGGAAATAATCCACCCACAAATCTTCCGAACACTTAGTACAGGAGCAAGTACGAGGCAACAGTTCTGCACACAAATGTAATACTTCTGAGGCAAAAATAACGTCTGAAGCAATTCAGTCATGAAAAAATAGGGTTTTAAAATCATTTAAAAGTGTTTTTTTTTTTACGCCAAAAGAAATTGCTTGAATGTTTTAAGCAGAAAATATGGCTCGTGCTACTACAGAGAAGGATTTGTAGCTACTCACACGTGCACGTTAATTTAAAACAGGAAATGAGTGGCATGAAAGTGCTTTTTCATACAGATTAGCTGGAGAGACCCTGGCTATGCATACCTGATCCAGCAGTTAAGCTGAACATTAATTTTTTTATTTTTTATTTGGTTATAAACGGCGAAGCACAGAGGCTCGGTGGGCGGGAAGGGACAGCTCTCTGAACACGGCTTTGAAAGTCACTGGTTCATAAATCCTGGGGTTATTCCTGTCAGGGCTTGATCATAAGACCGAAAACGAGAAGCATTATCTTCCCCGAGAGCAACCCCTCTTCATGACAACACAATGCAATTACAGTATCAAGTGTTACTCTTTGGACAGACGGAGGAAAGGGATCTCGCCCAGGAAACCAGATGTCATGGCGAGGCCCCGGGCCCCCGAAGTGGAAGAGCCAATTTTAACAAGCTCCTGCCCCGGGGCACATGACATGACTATCGAACCACCCAATCCCCCCCCGAAAAAAAAAAAAAAAAAAAAAACTGTTAATCTATGGGGTACTTGCTCTCCAATCAGGAGGAGAGGCCTTCAGGAAGATTCATGGGTTAGGCCTCTGTGCCTGTCATCCGAAGGTTTCTTGTTTGAATCCCGTCCTTGGCAAAATAGTCACAGTGCTGTTTGGCACTTAAGCAGGGCCCGTAAACCACTGAAGGATGCTCCAGAGCCTACAGAAAAATCCAGACCCAGTGCTAGGACCTTTCAACTGTATTTCCTGTATGTGTGTGCCCAAACGCAGAGCATGATGCACGTTTAGAGAACCAGCGGCATGTTACCATGACGACGTTTCCTCACAATAGACTTTGCATCCCAAAAGTACACATAAATGCCAAATACAGCATCATCACTGTGGGATATTACACCGCGCATGCACAATAATCACCAGGTCTTTAGATGACGCAAGAAACGTGGCCGGACACCAGCTTTTCAGGACTTTTGCCAACAGTTTGACGAGCAGCTTAGTAGAGGACCTAAATTATTAATGAGGCATATTATGATGTCCAAAAGTTAGCAAAATTTGGCATATCCATAGGTTTAATAAACATACATTTCAAAATGTATTAAAAGTGTACTGCAAATTTATTTTTTTTTTAAATAAAAAAATTAATTTAAATTGCAAAAAGCACCGCTATACCATCGAAATCGTCTTACTTTGTTTATTCACAATCTCCTCTTTTAAGATATTGCAGTTGCTGAGCTGTTCCTGTCTTCACCGCCACTTCACTACTTATCGTGTCCATGATTTACCAAAACAGCAATATGCTCCGATAACCGAATTTAATAAACATAAGGATTCGCCGAATTTATACAGATTACTAACTTTTGGGCATCACAATACACATCTCATTAATATTTTAGCCATACATCTGTACCAAAAACCTGGTGTCCAGCCAAATGTTTCGCCCATCATCTGAAGTCCTGGAGATTGCGCATGTGCCATATAACCAATATGTATTACCCAGCCCTACATCATTATATACCCTAACACATACAACCATGCAAACCATATAAGTCTATTTCGCTAATTTGTGCCAGTATGCACTGCAAGTTTCATCGCCAGCAACCGTAACAGTTAATATGCACCTATCTGTAAAATCTGTACCTGTAAAAATAATGGAACAAATGACCTTGGCCTAAGGTAACATCATAAAGAGGGCCCAAGAAGAAATGCAGTGAAAAGTAGTGGAGACTGAATACCCCTCAACTTCCCAGCAGGCCCGTTTTTAGCTGGACACCCCCACAGTTTTCCTCCACCTACAAAGGTATCAGGTCTACAGCCTGGACCATAACGTTGCCTACTAACTTAGGAAGCTGCCAAATGGAAAACAGCAGAGATATTCATTCCCCACAGCTTTTTGTTATAAATCCTCATTTAGGTAAATAAATCATGCAGGCCACCATGTGGGAGCGCATTCCAGCCCTTAGAAAAGGAGCGTCGTGTCGAGCTCGTGTCACGACCAATTAGCACAACCATAACAGCAAGCGCCTCCTGCGAATTTCCCGTGTGGAGGGAAGCCCAGTGACGTGAGTGTGGGTGGCGTGCTTAACGTCAGGAGCCTAATTACCCATGTGGAAGACCACGTGCTTTATGTATGCCTACAGGAGCCGGGAAACAGTCATTCAGCATTACGTCCGTGACATTTGATTCGCATTCATGCAATTTACACTCCATAACTATTAAGAGCACTTTAGATATAGCACTACTCATGTATATGAAACTCCTCAGGGAACCCCAAACAGTCCACGTTTTTTCTGGGAGTTGGGAGGGAGCAAAAATGTGGTCCCCAAGGACTGAGATGAGAAACGCTGTAGGGTCCGTGACGGTGGCTCTACTTTCATCAGAAGATATCAGCTCTCTTTAACACGCACTGCAGAATGTCTGTCAAGGAAAAACTCTTTCCCCCCAATATACTATGATGCACAAACAACCTTTCTAACATTGTTGGTAGGCTTGGGCGGTATCGAGGTAAAATGGCATTTTGAATATACTGTGGTATCTTGGTAAATTAAAATTTCAAAATGCCGGAAACGTGCAGCTTTAGAAAATACCATCAAAATACCATAAAACATCATATACCACGGTTTAATGTCTGGATGGTACGATGGTATGAAAAAACAGATAGCGCCCAAGCTTAGCATTTGATGTTGCTCTGTCCCTCCCAATTACAAAACATCTACAAGGACAAGAAGCCATAGAAAAGCCCTTGCTGCCATGTGGCAGAGAGAGCGACCTTGGCCTTTGACCCCCATAAAGATGGCAGCCACCATTCCCTCACACAATGAGGGCCCTGTATTTCAGGCCTCGCACTGGCAGAGATCGGGAAGGACCACGTTGTGACGTGGGCCCCACCGAGGCCTCCACATGGACAAATAAAACCGTTCAGTGGCTGCTAGACACCTAGTCTTGCCTCAGTCGTTAAGAGCCCCAGTTTAGACCACAGAAAAGCAAATAGTCCACATATAATCCCAGTGATAATAAAGAACTCGAGTGGATAGTGATAATATTTATTTTTGTGTGAAATACTATGTCGTTAAAACTGTCATGCCAGGGGGCAATAACAGAATGTCTTGTATTTTTGCTTCAAAATGTTTTTGCTCGACAACTGCCACAGGTTGTTCACGCGCAGCTGTTTTCCAACTATGAAAAATGCAGAGTGCCAACTCCGGGTTGCTCTTTGGTTGGCCATCATAGTTCTCACTATGCTGCAAAATCACAGAGCAGCTCACCTCGGCGCCGGAGTACTTCATGGTGCGGCTCACCAGGTCGTCCAGGCTGACGTCGGCGGCAGTGGGCATGCTGCGGAACTGGAGCCTGAAGATCTCCCGCCGCGTGGCCGCGTCCGGCAGCGGGACGTAGATGATGCGGTCCAGCCGACCGGGGCGCATTAGGGCCTGGCAGGGAGAGGGGACAGAAGAGGGAGGTGAGGTGACTGAGACCTCAGAATGGCCCGGCACTGGGCCCAGAGCATTCCTGAACACTAAATTTCCTCATTTAAGGACATAAAAAACAAATGGAGGAAAAAGGTCATCTCAAACAATGGATTATGTCTAAATGGTGTCTTTCCAAGGTAGGGGTACAGGGGAAATTTCCATCAGCCGGGAAGTCCCTGTACCATTTTGTTTTGGTCTGAGCCGGACTTTTCTGATATTTTAAGGAATATCACCTTTGGATAATTAAAAAATGCTCTGTTTTTTTTTTTAGACAGTATAACATCTTTATATGTCAAGCTGTATTACGGAAGATATACAGCACCCATCGATACACGTCTCTCACATCGTACAGCCAGAAGGCATCAGGGAGATTCTGGGTTAAATCCAATTTTAAACTTACTGGGACAAGAACAATAATAAAGGATATTCAACTAGTAAGTTATCTGGACTGGAAGGCTGTCGGTTTGAACCCCATGCTTGGAAGGTAATCACATCTCTAGCGGGCCCTTAAGCAAGGCCCTTAACTCGCCAAAATGCTCCAAGGGTGCTGGGTAAATGACCCAAGCCAGTGTTTGGATCCCAAGCTTCACGTTCAACTTCATATATGCATGTGTGTAGAGCAGGGTGGTATATGTGGAAAAACTAAGTAATTGCAATGTACTCGTGCATATGGTAAATAAGGCATAATTTGGTCACTGGCCCACTTCGGAGCCAACAGCATCCCTACAGAGAGCAAGAGCAGCTCCAACCCTGCTCCTCTCCCCACCGGACCTGGGGGGCGGAGCAGAAGCTTCTGCTGAGCTCTTACAGGCCGCCCCACCTGCTCACCAGGAAAGGCCCCCGGCCATGTCTGTCTGAAAAAGGAGGCTGTGTGAGTCAGTCATCTGCGCGGATCAGAGCCGAGCCGTGCGTATAAAGGGGGAAGTCATTACTCTGTGGGCAGAGCAAGCACCTGCTCCGCATGTGCGTTTGTTCTCCTGGCACGTCAACGCCGGCACCTTCGGCAAGGCTCGCGGCTCTGGGCTTTCCCAGGCGGAGAGCCCACGGGTCGCCCCAGCGAGGAACGCGAGGTCCGTGTGTATTGCTGCGAGTTCTTTAAAGATGCCTGTGCGTACTGTGTGCATGACTGATGCTGAGTTTAATGCAGAATTCCTTTATTGTCGCTACGTGCATGAATGACAAACGTATGCATGTGATTTAAGGGGCTAAATAAGCAAAAAAGATGTGAAGCTTGTATAAAAACAGCAATCCAGCCAAACCCCCGTCCCGCCAGTGACGATGTGGGAAAAGGCAATGCAATCCTGAATATCCGAAACGCCCGGCGTGATCTGCAGGGGCACCAAGTCAAACAAAAAAGAAATGAAACTCTGACTTTCCTAAAGTCTGGCAAGTCATGTGATTTTTTGCAAAAACAGGGCCGGGTGACATGGGAACGTGCCCCCTGTCTCATCCCTGTCCCAATAGGGGGCGGGGGGCGTCAGTGCAGGGCGAGCGCACCAGGGACACTTCCCGTGTGTGTGTGCGTGTGACACATGCCCCGTGCATATTTTCCCACTCATCCTGAGGTCTCATGTGTGTGACCAACGGGCTGGAAACCACCGGAAATGGGGAGACATTTCAGCGTCGCTGGCTGCCTCAAAGCCTCTTACGCGATCACATTCAATAAACAGCGTAGGTAACATGAAATGCTATGGGACCGTTTCATGTATTTCACTGTGTTTTTTTTTTTGTGAGAGGGGCATATTTAATTACGACATTTACATGCACCATGCTTCCGAGGATTAAACCACAATGCCGCAGAAATGCTCCACTTAAAAACATCCATGTATAACGCGCAGAGCGGCCTTGTCATGGGCCAGCGACCTGGGGAATAAAACAAAATAAGCCCGCATTGTCGAAGGAAAACCGAGACGAGAGGAGGAATAAGAAAGGCTGTGGGGCAAGCAAGCAATCCTCCTGTTCACATTAATCACACGACAGCCCGTAATTGCACAGGGCTTATGAGCAGGGTGGGGCCCTTTGCAGAAACCGTACTATCTGCCTGGACTCGCTCTCCAAAAGACAGGAAGTTTCTAATGTCGTTTTTTCCCCCTATATTGTATATCCTGTGCACACACTGACAAACGCCTGTATGTTTACACGGTGCCCTCTCTGCCTCTAATCTGCCACTACGCGGCACGGCGGCACTGTGACCGTCGCAGATCCGCCGCGATGCTTCCCCCAATGTGGCGGCATCCGTGATGCGAGTCCCGGCGTAGGGAGAGGCGCGCAGGCGGAGCGCACGCACCTGCGTAGCCTCGCCGCCGAGGTGAGCGAGCGAGCGACTGCAGAACTCATTTCACTGGCTGGAGAAAGGCCATTCCTCCTCTGCGCGAGGCAGGGCCATTCATCAGCTAACAGAGATACTTCCTGTTTTCAGGCAGTTCAGGAGGTAGGACTTCCAACCTAAATACTTGGCTTGGCAAGTCTGGCCCAGAGCTGACGGGTGCTTTTATAACTACCTCGTTCCACCTGAAACCAGCCGCCTCCCTCCAGCACACAGCTGGGGGGAGGGGGCGGGTGAGGGGGGGTGAACTGACTCTGCACTGATGTTTCACACCTTAAATAAAAGCAAAACCAATCCCATTATAGCTACTCCATAGAAACAGAATATGGGTAAACATTCTGAATCCTTAACCACTAATAATGCAAATTCGTAAAATTATTATTAAAAGCTAATTCAGGGAAAAAAAATGGAATCAGCTTTTGCTTTAATCAGCACAATTACTGCCTCACAATAAGAGACAAATTGGTTTCGGATAGCAGCAGCTCAGAGCTTAACACGCGTGGGAAAGCTTCTGATGCCCCCGACCCCTATTCCCACCTCACCCCCCCACTCCCCGTACAGGGCCCGTGTGCACAGACGCCACCCGCCACCCGCCGCCCCCCGCGAGTGCCACTGTCGCTGCGTGTCACATGATAATTACACGGCTGCATCCAGGGTGTGAAAACGGAGCACGGTGCACCCGGGAAGAATGAGAGGGAGCTTAATTACACGTTTGCGGCCGTGAGTGCAGGAATGTTTGTGCCACAACACACTGTCGCGCGCTAATTCATAAAATATGAAGTTCCCATTTCGCAACGTACAGCGCTGTGAAAATACACAATGGCCCCGGACAAGTATAAACATCATTATAACAGCTTTCCACCAACAGCGGCCAGCACCAGAATATTTCAAACAAAAGCCTCGATACGGCACAAAGTTTAATCCCTGGTTTGTCACCCAGGCTGATTAAAACCCCGTAAAAGGTAATCAAATCGTCGGCAGCCAATTTTTACTAATGGTGGCACGTATACAAACTCAGTGAACTCTTGAGAGCCAGCCGCTCGGTGACGCAGTTTCGGCGACCCGTCCTGCTGGTGACGGCACACAGAGCACCTTCTCTAAGTGCGAAGCATGTCTGGAATGAGTTCGCCATGTTAGCCCAGTGGGCCGGCTTCTCCTTCCGGTTCCCATCATGCTCAGCTTCTCCTTCACATCTCTCTCGGTTACCTCGTCTGCCAGGCAATGGGGGATTCGGGGGGGGGGGTCATCATTTGAGCTCTAAGCCAAAAGGCACCCACTGCACAGCATCACCCAAGCCGGCAGTCTGCGCTCCACGTCGCCTCCTACTGCCAGGTCGCGGAACTGCACCGCACCGGAAAGCAAAGCACTGGGGGGGACTGGTATGGATTCCAAGGCCGGACTTGTAAGCGCACCATCAACAGGATCAGGATAAAGAACCTGGACCTTCAGCTGCACACAGCATGCAGGTCTTAGTAATCAATCCATGCCATCATCTCGAAGCTCATGTTTGGCTTGTGCACGAGACAGGCCTCACTTTCACTGTCCTACGCCATGTCCACAGTCTTCATTCCTACAGTTAATAAGCTGCTAAGACCACACCACTTCTCCCCCAGGAGCCGGGGTGTCTGGCAGAAAGCCAGACAGGCGGGGGCCTCAGTTCCGACCACTCGGAGCCACCGCTGAGTAAGCTGCACTCCCATGGGGCTCGCTGCTATCCGACCACAGCAGAACAGGTCCGAGGGGTCAGAGAGGCCCCGCCTCCACATTCATCAGCCTGCCATTTATACCTGTGTGATACGCATTTCTCCTCTAGTCATTACCACTGGCATTGTCGGTAACCATGGCAGCTACTCAGCCTTCAGAAAGTGCATCCGGCACCTTCCCGTCCTAAAGGTACCACTAAAGCCAGGTTTCCCTGGATATTAACAAAGGATTTCCACAAAACTGCAGTTTATGGGGCTGAAAGTGGAGCTCATGTTGCAGGAGAGATCCTGTGAGTATGTGAATATGAAGGAAAGCCCAGGGTGAGACACAGCTGGCTCAGCAAATGAGCAGGGACACTTACATCCCTGCAAGGTGCTGCTCTTGTGCCCCTGAGGACCAGACCTCAAGGTAAATCGCCGTGCAGCTGTTTGCAAGAGCAGTTGAGTATAGGGAAGCTAACGAGCTTCAATCTCAACTTTTCCATTTCAGTCTGAATCTTGAGGACCCTCAGACAGTCCATGTTTTTGCTCCCTCCCTGTTCCCAGTAAAGCAGAAACGTGGACTGTCTGTGAGAGAGCAAAACTGTAGGCTGTCTGAGGGTCCCTGAGGATTGGGAAACACTGCTTTAACGAATTCTTATATATATATCACTAATAAAAAAATATAATACATCATTAAATAATTTAATTCAACCATTAAATTCTGAATGAACTACCTGAACAACATAGTAATTCATAAAATTTAATCAAAGTGATTCTGTGAATTTACTTGCATAAGCAAAATGATAACAGGTCTCTGATCTTTTGGCAAGTACAAGACTTTGATATGATGGAGCCAGGTTTTTGAGTCAGTTGAGGGGTTAGCTAAGTGTGCTGCTTTGGACACTAACACCTCCCACACCGGCGGGCACACGGATGCTTTCTGTGTGGGAAAGTCACAGCGGAAGCAGGTGAGATTCCGACAGCTCTGGATCATCACCTGCATCATCACCGGGACCTCTCACCTGCATGCCGGAGCAGCCGGCTGCCACAAATTTTATTTTGACTCGAAACCCACTCATGTGGACAAATACGGACACGCGGCGCACACGTGTATAAATCTGCGAGGCAGCGAGGTGTGGAAAAGGAAAGCAACTCAGGCAAGGCGATGTTGAAATTTCAGGTCAGCAGCTCCTAAAACAAAGCAATAAAACACTGTCATAAAACGCATTCGTGTTTGCTTTACAGAGAGGCCTTTCCTGAAAGTTGTCCGCAGACCGTAGTTTAATCCTCTAGCCCCCTGCCCCCCACCCCCCAAGTCCGACGCATGGTTTCCATAAAGCGTCAGGTCTCATTAGTGCAGTGGGCCTCCGCAGGACAGGCGCTCAGCCGGCACTGCACTGGGGCACCGGCGTCAGCATCGGGACAAAGGAAATGTCCGGAATTTTTCAAACATTGCTTCCCTCCCTCCTTTCGATCTCTCTCTCTCTCTCTCTCTCTCCAGCCCTTAATCCCCCCCTCTCTCTGTCTGTGAACACAGGAAATGCTTTCAGTAAAATCCCCCCCCCCAAAAAAGGAAAGCCACCCGTACATTTGCAGTTCTCGTCATGAGAGTCGACCCCGTGTTTCAATTAGCAAGCGGAAGTGAAGGGATGGCAGGCTGGAATGGCCCGTGCTGGGGGGGGAGGGGGCTTGCAAGATGGGACGGTGTTAGGGTGTGCTATGCAATATGCCAACCACCCCAGCCAAAGTGGGGCACCCCTCTACTTGGCCACATGCCCACAGCCCCTGACACGTGACCAAATAGGTCACACAAGCAAGTGGAAACAGTCTGCGTGCCCCACCCCCATCCCACACACGCACAGTACCCCATGTGGTACTAACGACTGGGCTGCCAATCCTCCCAGTCGGTCCCCAGCGGGGGCCCCGGCCGCCCGTCTCCTCTGAAAGCGCCGCTCTCCGACCCGGCCTCGTCCATCACAGCTTTAATTTTGATTAATGCTACAGATTCTAGCCTCGTCGCTTCGTTAAAAAAAGATCCAAAAGGGAACCAATGAAGCACATACATGTCAGGGTGCGATGTCCGGCCATGATTAATTAGCCACATTCTCTAAGGAGAGAGTCATCCATGAATGGAAAAATGGAGGGACAAAGTACAAAACCCAAGCAAGCGAGTTTCCGAATGCGCGTCCCGCTCTGGGGTGAGTGACGTGATCTCTGACTCCGCCCCCACAGGAGCTGCCCCGGCCACAGCCCCCCCCCCCCAAAGAGGCGTGGCTCAGGCCGACACGTGAGCCCAAGCGCACTGTCCTCCTCCTCGGTGTCCCACCTCCGGTCCCCCCTTCACATCTGTACTCAGATCCCCATCCTGATCCGGGGGGGGCTGGTGCCGCTATTGCCTGGGAAAAACTTCAGAATTTCAAAATGCCCAGCAAACAAACAAACGTCTTCATCCTAATAACAGCCCAGTGGCCATCGGCAGGCAGAGGGACAGGTGTGGGGACCCCCCCGCCGCACCCAGTCCAAGCAGCCTCCGGGGAAACCACAGATGCAGTTTTACACGGCGAGGATAAGCAGTCAGCAGCAGCCCTCATATTAAACACTCTCCCAGTAAGCATGCTTTCCCACCTGTACTGTGCGGAAACTGATGGAAACATTATGTAAAATCATTTTCCCGTAACTATGACTCACTTTATAATACAGTTATACATCTGTACAGTGAAAAAAGTGAACGTGATCATCATTGTTGTTGTACACTGTGTGTCAACTGTGTCCCCTGCATTTAAATCATATGTGACATAGCAGTGGGCAGCTATTACAGGCAGTCCCTGACTTACGATGGAGATGCGTTCCGATGACTCTATCGTAACTTGAAAATAATGAGAAAAGTCGAGAAATTTGAAAACACCAAAAACAGAAAAAAGAGGCGCTCCAACACCAAGACATCTGAACTCTGTTGATCGCTGGCGGGAGTGAGGCATCCCACCAGGCAGGAGATGGGGACATCCTGGCAGCATCCCAACGTACTGGGGTACTGGGAGGACCGAAACGTCAAAAGGTGAATGATGAGCTGAATTGCTTGCGGGGAGACCACAGCTCTTTAAGTAAGTCCTGACCAGGACTAGCATGGGCACTAAACCAGAATCAAACCAATCAGAATGGGAAAACATAGGGAAGTCAGACGCTGGGCTGTCAGGGACACACATGGTGGGAAACTTACACATAGCTAAGGACACGCGAGGGTCAACAGGGTCCACATAACACTAGGGCAACATAGCAGCTACAATCAGGAATATAACTACTGAGAGTCATAAGAATAAAACAAGGGGCTGTTCAAAAGCGCCGGCGAGCATGATGGGATATGCTGATCCCAGCTGACGCTACAGTATCGTACCACACACCGCTACGTTTGCCTGCTGCGCGAAACTTAAGATATTTTTACAATGTTGTCAAATCGCTGTCGTCATTGTAAGATCGAAATATCATGAGTAGAACCAGCGTAACTCTGGGACCGGTATTTAGTGCCCGGGGAGCAGTGCATGGGGCGGTACCTGCCTCAGGATAACTCAGTGGTATCTTGCTGGTCAGGGATTCGAACAGCAGCATTGCAATTACAACATTTTATAATAAATATACAATCTAAATAAATCTAAATGCATATATACTATCTGCATTTTCTAATATCTGATGACTGTGATGCATACTTGCATCTGTATGGGTGCAGAGGGTGGAGAGGGACTCTTCTTCGATGTCATTGACATACTTATATTTAACCTGACTGCCAGGCAGTATTAGCGGGACGCATCAGTGAGCGTGAGCGTCCCATGCGACGCTCCATCACCTGTCGTCACTCGTGCCCCCAGCTGTGCGTCTGGGTGTGTGAGGGACAGGCCCGTCCCACCGCCCCCTTGTCAGCGGACCGGGTTTTGTGTTGTGACGGGTGAAGGCCGTCCCCCAGGGGGTGGCTCCGGGGGAGGGGGGAATTGCCAGACGCAGGAGAGCTTGAGTAAGATGGGCGCTATCAGGTCGATCTGGAGGAACACTACACCATGCTAAACAGCCCCTGCCAAACACCCACACCCCCCCAAGTCTGGCTTCTGTAGGCAGAGTGCTGACAGACACCCTCCAGGGACACCTCCCCATCACCGCAGCTGATGGGACTTTTACCAGCAGATTGGATCTGCCTCCAGCCCCATATAATAATAATAATAATAATAATAATAATAATAATAATAATAATAATAATGAGATATATTGCTTAATATATCGGCACAGGCTGATATTCATTAAAAATCAAGTTATTAGCACTGCTCTTCAGTCACCAAACTTTATCAGTATTCAAAGTCAGCAACACCCGAGTTAAAGCAACAGCTACGGGCATAGGGGAGATGTTCAGCCGCTTACCACAGCGGAGGATGAAGGATTTTGTCCACTCATTCACCACTAGTAGGTGATGGCCCTTTGCTGGTGAGCAAGATGGGATAGGCGAAAGGATAAACACTAATATTATTATTAATTACTATTATTATTACTATTATCATTGTTATCAATTATGAATTACTACAAGTATTATTATTATTATTATTATTAGTTGCCATATAATGAAAAACTACATTCCGCTGTTTCACCGCTGACACCCCCAACAAATTTAGTTGGAAGCTAATAATAATAACAATAATAATAATAATAATAATAAAAATAATAAAATTACTAATGAACAGCGAAAGCAAGAGGCATCTGGCCAGCGGGAAGGGCCTTCGTTACAGCCTAACGCAAACTGACAGGGGGCTGTGAGTGCACCCAGCCCACCCCCCCACACGGCACACGCTTTGGTTGGGAAGCAGGAATGCCAGACCGGAGCGTAGCGTGACTGGGACGGAGCAGGTTGGCGAGATGGCATGCGGGAATAGG
>JAODKN010000016.1:6356731-6367559 GCA_026774425.1 Petrocephalus zakoni | reverse complement strand
CCTGGGATTAGCATGTTGGGGACTGAGCAGCCCCTCTGGGCCAGGAACCTGGGATTAGCATGTTGGGGTCTGGGCAGCCCCTCTGGGCCAGGAACCTGGGATTAGCATGTTGGGGTCTGGGCAGTCCCTCATTACAGTACTGAGGACTGAGGCCATTAGAGTGTTGGGGACTGAGGACATTAGAGGAGACCTGTGCTGGTTCGAAGCCTGAAAATCATCTGGAATTTGGGCAAACATTGCATAGTTGTGTACTAACTTAACAGGTAAGGATGAATGAAAATTTAGATACCAGACATTTGTATATTAAGGTGTGTTTTTGGTTTCAACAATGAAGTGAAATTTACTGATAACATTATTTAGAATGTTCATAGATTAGGATCATTAGAATGTTACAATGCATTTACTATATATGACCCATCCACATCAACAAATTTGTAGATTTCAGATAAATCTTTTAATTGACGCAAGTTATGAATAAATGAAAAATGTATATATTCTTCATTCCTTCTTCATGATCCACACAGGTGTATCTTAAATATATTCTCAGATTTTGGCAAATGTAAAGTGAGTATTCATAAAATGGGACACTTTCTGATAATTTGCTTTCTCGAAAAATTTACAGAATAATCTCAGTTTCTTGAATCACAACTTGATACCATGCTAGAGACATTAATGCCCCAAATAAAGTCTTACTAAACACATATAATACCTGCAAAGTTTAACTGTCCCATTTTGCCAGGCGTCCCATTTTAACAATACTCACCCTACATGACAAACAGAGTAAAACATGGCACCCATAATGAGAAAGGAAGCAGGAAGAGCCTCTGGTTTCCGTATCTGTTCAGTGTGACGAAGACCAGGGCTGTGGAAGCTACAGGTAGTTTACTTAAATAAGATTACGGGATATGGCAGAGTGCTGACAGGGCAGAACAGCCTAGCGAGACTAATCCAGGGTTCTCTGCCACTCCAGACTCAAGGTGAACCAAACCCAGGGTGAGATCCATCGATGACGAAGCAGATCGAGATTTTTATTGTTTAAATATCACAGTGTAGTCCCCTCCAAATTACGCATTAATACACATTTTGCAGCTCTAATTTAAATGGATATTTAAGCCATACAACTAGCAAACAGAAATATATTGTGACATGCATAAATTGATTGTCATTTCTTGTTAATGAAAACATGCAATCAATGCTAGCACCAGCGATGTCATCATGATTATTTTGGAGCATAAATTCATTGATGTTGGTATGAATAACAGCTCAGCAGTGATCCTCTTTCATATTAATGAGCTGGCTGTCAGGAGGGGGGGGGGTCACAGGGACTTTGCAACTGTCATTTGTACCCAAATCTAAATCCCCAAATCCAGCTCGGGGTCGGTGAAGTTTATGACCACAGTAAACCAGGCATGCTGAAACTGAGTAATAAATAACACTGTCTGACTCATTAATGGCATGGAATATTTCTCTGAGGAATTAAAAATGACTTTGCCATTCAGGATGGAGAGAAGCCTTTAGAATTATAGTGAAGACTAGTTTCAGGTAAGTCATGTCATTTCACAGCCAAAAGAAACATGCATTTTATACGGATTTATTGTTATATTTTAAAGTACTATATTTGAAATCCATTTTTAATCAATGTTTGAACAGAAGAAGCATCACAATTCATTTCTACCTATTAAATTAATGCTTTTGACAATGCTGATTCCTTCTTTAAATCCAGAGTAGAGATGGTTATCAATTATTATGGAATACTTAACTGATGTGAACATTTGTATAACTGTGACTGTTGCCTGGAACTCTGTATGTGATAATCACTCTATAAGGATTTCTACAGCCCAGTGAAGATTTTACACCCTCAAATTAAGGAGCTCAAAAAGGTCCATGGTCACTACAGTATTTGGCAAGAAACCAACCTTAAAGTAGATACTCAACATACAAATACATCCACATATATATTACAGCCAATTTAGAGATGGCTGCTCACAAAAATATATATATATTTTGGTCTATGGGAGCAAACCTGCTTATGCAGTCAGGACAAACACAGCAGCACATGGAAAAGCCGCACACATAGACCAGGGGTGGGATCTGATGTGTAGGGAGAGTGTGTGTGTGGTCATGTATATATTACGTTGTGGGGACCCAATGTCCCCACAGTGCGATAAAAACCTGGTCCTTTCTACCTTGTGGGGACATTTTATTGGTCCCCACAAGGATAACCTCAAGTTTATAAAAATCTGTGCCTGCAATCGAAAAACTAAAAATGCCAAAAGTCTCATATTTTGTTTGGTCACTTATGGTTAAGGTTACAGTAGGGCTGGGTAGGGGTTGAGGGTGTCATAGTTGGGATGAGGGTTATGTCCATAGGAATGAATGGAGTGTCCACATAATGATAGGAATACATGGTATGTGTGTGTGTGTGTACAGTATATTCCAAACTACACTGTTCTTTGTGTGCCCCCCACATATTTTAAATGAAGAATTATCAGTCTCCGTAAGATGACGTTGTTCTCTTCTGCATCCACACTAAAACTCATGCCACTTTGCTCTCTAACAAATCCAGTTTCATTTCAACAGCAGATGGTTTCTGGACGTCACCTACTATCATCTGATAGGCATCAGACAACATAGCACAGATGTCATTGAAGATCAAGCCACAAAGTTCCCCACGGGTCCATCCTGGCATAATGCTGCAGGACACGGATGCACACTCACGGGAGGATGGCGAAGGGCAAGTGTGACACGTACAACTAAGCCACGGTGACATGGGGATTGCCCATCTTACGTGCCTTTGACAAGAAGAGCACTGAGAGTGACATCAGCTCACTGAGAATTTATTTTCCTCACAGAGATATGGGTGAGTCCGGGCCAGCTCCTGTCCTCAACGTGAACAACAGCAATAACAATGCGGAGTGAGTATGGCCACACTCACACTCACGGAGACGTCAACGGCACCTCAACACCTCCGAGATGAAGATGCGACGTCCTGCATTTCTCAGCTTGACCTGCTCTCTTTCAGGGGCAAGGAGAAAAAGAAGAAAGCGAAGAAGGACAAAAAAGCGAAGAAGGAGTAAGCCTCGAGCTTTAATTTAGGAAGACAATATCCTGAGCAAAAATGATGATCGCAATAATAAGTTATTGGTATTTCTGATTTAGGAAAAAGGAAAAGAAGGATAAGAAGGGAACGACGGAGAAGGGAAAAGACGAGAAGGACGAGAAGAAGGAGGCGTGGGTTACAGCCAGGGTCTTTGCCACAAAGACACGTTACCAGCTCTGGAAATCCATCTGCTGATACTCTCCATGTTTTCTCCTCGCAGGCCCAAGGAAATCCAAGTCATCGACCCAGCCGGTAACACATACTACCACTGGCTGTTTGTCATCACCATGCCGGTCATGTATAACTGGACCTTAATCATTGCCAGGTAGTGACAAGCTACTGCGACGCCCGCTTTCATCATCAGCATTAGGGCACAGCAGTGGCCACGGCTGACTTTCCCTAACCTGTGAAGGAGGCTCTTTGTTCAGAACATTCTAGGCTTCCAGTCCATTCATTACTAATTACAGTGAGAATCAATAATGCTTCTGCGTTAGCTGAAAAACATAAAGTACATAAAGTGTAAAACAATAAATTATAAAATCAGTGCACAATGTTAAACCTCTTGTCGTTTGTATCTTTGCAGAGCCTGCTTTGAAGAATTACAGCAGGATTATCTGATTTTGTGGTTCTTCGTAGACTGTCTATCAGACATTGTGTACTTGGCTGACATGGTGTTCAGGACCAGAACAGGTAACTTAATTTAATACATGACGAAAATATCCAGAAATTGACAATCCTGCAGAAATTTATACAAATAGAAAATATATTTAATAATTATTACATTTATTCTATTCAGTGTGTCACTGACTTGTTTTCCTCCCATTCATGCAGGATATCTGGAGCAGGGCCTGCTTGTCAAAGACGAAATGAAGCTACGCAAGCGCTACACGGAAAGCCTGCAGTTTCAGCTCGACCTCGTATCAATGATCCCCACTGACATCCTCTACTTCAAACTGGGACTCCGCTACCCAGAAATTCGCCTCAACAAGTTGTTCCGTGTTAATCGCATGTTTGAATTCTTCCAACGGACAGAGACAAGGACCAACTTCCCTAATGTCTTTCGTATTTCAAATCTCGTCATGTACATCGTAATCATCATACACTGGAACGCATGTCTGTACTACTCTTTCTCCAAGGCAATTGGATTCGGGTCGGACACCTTTGTGTACCCTAATGTCTCACACCCTGAGTATGGACGTCTGGTCAGAAAATATGCATACAGCTTATACTGGTCTACCCTGACTTTAACGACCATTGGTGAAACCCCTCCCCCAGTTCAGAATTCTGAGTATTTTTTTGTGGTTTTTGACTTCTTGGTGGGTGTTTTGATTTTTGCTACCATTGTTGGTAATGTTGGTTCCATGATTTCTAATATGAATGCAGCAAGAGCTGACTTCCAGGCCAGAATTGATGCAATAAAGCAGTATATGAGCTTCCGAAAGGTCACCAAGGACCTGGAAAAAAGAGTTATAAAGTGGTTTGACTACTTGTGGACAAACAAGAAAGCTGTGGA
Source organism: Petrocephalus zakoni (assembly GCA_026774425.1). NCBI lineage: Eukaryota > Metazoa > Chordata > Actinopteri > Osteoglossiformes > Mormyridae > Petrocephalus > Petrocephalus zakoni. The sequence continues at coordinate 6,362,946 of JAODKN010000016.1, read as the reverse complement.
TGAGAGAGAGGTGCTGAAATACTTACCAGATAAACTGAGGGCTGAAATCGCCATTAATGTTCATCTGGACACACTGAAAAAGGTTCGCATCTTCGCTGACTGCGAGGCCGGGCTGCTGGTGGAACTGGTGCTGAAGCTGCAGCCGCAGGTGTTCAGCCCTGGGGACTACATCTGCAAGAAGGGAGACATTGGGAGAGAGATGTACATCATCAAGGAAGGGAAGTTAGCAGTGGTGGCAGATGATGGCATTACGCAGTTTGTCGTTCTCAGTGATGGAAGCTATTTTGGCGAAATTAGTATTTTGAACATCAAGGGTAGTAAAGCTGGAAACCGCAGAACTGCTAACATTCGCAGCATTGGGTACTCGGACCTCTTCTGCCTGTCCAAAGATGACCTGATGGAAGCTCTGACAGAGTACCCCGATGCTAAGGCTATGCTAGAAGAAAAGGGAAGGCAGATTCTCATGAAAGACGGTCTCCTAGATTTAGAAGTTGCCAAGCAGGGCCCTGACCCTAAGGACATGGAGGAGAAGGTGAACAGGATGACGGGTACCCTAGACCTCCTGCAGACCAAGTTTGCCCGGCTGCTGGCCGAGCATGAGGCTGCACAGCTGAAGCTGAAGCGGAGAGTCACCAAGCTAGAGAAGAAAATCACTATCTCCCCTCAGGTGGTGGATCCAGTAGACGCTGCAACTACTGTAGTGGAAGAAAAAAAGTAGTATGAGAGTATGAGAAAAAAGGTGGGGAAAGAATTAAAGGCCATTTTTTCCCTTTCAAAGCTTGTGTGAACTTCGTGCAGTTCCTCACATAAAAAAAAAATCCAAAATTATATATTATATAATACACCAAATTAGAATATATACAATATATAATATTTAATTATATAATTGTGTATAAAAGAAAAGTACTATTTTCATAATAAAAATAAAGGTTTACTTTATGAGGTATATTATATGAGGATTATAAAAAAATATATACATTTGACTGGAGATATACTGCGCTGAGAACTGTTAAAAATAAAAAAAATAAAAATAAAAAAACAGGACCAGACCAGCACAAAACCAAAAGAATGACATGGAAAATTAACTTGAATAAATGTTTATGGACAGTATTTGAATATTTGTTAACTGGTATGTGTACATGGAATAGAAAAAATTACAGTATTATTTTCTTAGATGAAAATACAAAAGTAAAAGAGTATAAACTGAAATCATTGTGCGGTGTTGGCTTAGAGCTCAGGGACTACTAAAAACAGTAATATAATATTTTGTATTATTCTGTTCACTGATTACATGGGTGTTTTTGCATCCTTTAACGTGCAAGGTGGTAGATGTGCAGGAGGTAGTCAGTTTGGGCAGCCCTTCATGGTATTATCCTGTATTTAAATGTATATCTGGTTTTGGGAAAGGTACCGGATATAACAAAATAAGATCTGATGTCCTCGCTCTCTCTGGCAGTACTTATCATTGCAGAACACGCATTTCTTGTTTATGAGACATATTACCACCAGCTTGGGGGCATTATCCTAATGACAGAGTTACTGGACAGATTTCTGGATATGTCCAGCTTGCAACAACAACCTATAACTTACAAATAATTTTATCAATTGCTAAAGGTAAATTTAGTGCGATTAACAAACGGAAGACGAGCAACACTGGGTCAGAAGGGAAGAAGATACATACAATGAAAGTGCATTACCTGGTAGCACTAGAGTGTGACAAAGTATGGAAACTTTACGTTTTCATGACATGAGCAATGAAACATTTTATATCAGAGAATTATTACTGATGTTGTTAAACATCGACCAGTAATGGTAAACAAATCGACAGGAAGTATACGTTTTTATGTGTTTATTTGCATATTACTTGTTTATAGTAATATTCTTGTATTTTAAAAAAATCTAAATACATCTTAACGGAAAATGCAAAACATTTTTTGTTTTTAAAAAGCAACGTATCATTGTTTAGTTGGTCCTTGAGAAATGCACAAGGAATCATGGGATCTGTAGTTTTAAATTCAGGCTTCGATGCGATGCAGTAGCATTTTAGGAACATTAACGAAACTGCCATTTCAGACAATTTTGGTAGTAACTCATATTTAATTACTCCCCTGTAGAATAGAATTTTCATGAAGTGTAGGACTCCACAGCCACAGATTTTGTACTATAAATTTCTATTAAGCCGAAGCGTGGTCTGGTCACAGGTTACCATCGTTCCCAGCGTGCATTGCGACAGGAAGTCCCAGCGTGCACTGCGGCCCGGTGCGCGTGTCGGCGGCGTCTCGCGGGTGGGTATGTCGTCCTCTCAGTGAAACTTTACGCTGGAGTCTGTGGGTTATTGTGCTATAATGTCGCATTTGTGATGTTTGCGTTGTGGGAATCGCTCCGTCTGACGCCGTACTATGTTAGAACACGTTGTGTTACTCGGCTAAACTGCCCGCATGCCTGGATATTCAACACACCACTTTAATCTGCCACAGGACGACCGGAGTAAAAAATTAGACAGTTTAGGTTAAATGCCCGGATTAAACCTGTGTGCTACACACATGCGGTTACTGGGTACCAGTATGGCGAGGTAATTAAACCGTTATGTGGGTAATACGTGTATATTTGCTTAGAAAAGGTATCATTAGAACATATGGAAAAAATGACAGTGACAATAGAAACTAACGAGACTATCTTCTAAGAGCAGCGCTGTAGTTCCAAACCGCTCTTCTGGGACACCCCAGCCATTTCAGAAATTTAAGATTGACCACCAGCTCAGTTAATTGATTAAATTAAATAAATCGATGGTTTTGCTTTGCCAAACATAGTATGCTGATGGTTGAGTCAAAAATATATTGTGTGTGTGTGTATGTATGTATGTGTGTGTGTGTAACACTTATGAGCCAAAATTACATCCACCTCACATGAAGCTAAAAATATTGATTATCAGTGTGTGTCAAGTTTTGGGAGATCTTGATGGAAAGCTACTGTCCAGGACTATTTTTAAACATGTTTAATGCAGATGAGAGAGGCTGGGATAAAGATCTGGGTGACTTTGACAAGGGCCTACTGAGAATGGTCCAAGAGGAGGGAAAAAACACATTATGTGGGGGTCAGAATGATTTTGTTCATCTGTCTGTGTGTGTGTTGGTTTGCATAGATCAAATTTTGAGGACCAAAATGTCCCCAAAATCTGGTAAAACCTGAAATTTCTTTACTTTTTGGGACATCTTTTTAGGTCCCCATTTGGATAACCTCAGTTTTATAAATATCTGTGAATGCAAAAAAAAAAAGTAAAAATGCCAAATGTTTTGTATTTGGGTTGGTTCCTTATGGTTAAGGTTGGGGCTGGGTTGGGGGTAAGGGTGTCGTGACTGGGATTAGGGTTTTTCCCCATAGAAATAAATGGAAGGTCCCCATTTAGATACGTCAAGTGTGTGTGTGAGAATTAGGGGTGAGGGAGGATTAATTCTGTTACAAAAGCGTGGTTGTTCAAGGTGGCTATTTTAATATCACTGTGAGAATTAAAAATCGATTTCTAAATGTTATTTTAAACATGGGTTACTGAAATTGTTGCTCACATTCCTCCCTTGGGTTTCACCTCACTCTGTGTCCTACACTTTCATTGGCTGTATCTAGTCGCAGCACTTGCAACACTATAGGATTTAGACTTTCTGACCTGCCAGATATATGATGGGCATCTCCAACGCTCTACGACTCTGTTTGGTCACATCTTTGAACTATTAGCGACCGAATGCCAGTTTGCCAGCACCAAGCAAACACCCGTTTGCCTCTGATTTGGGGCCTTTCTTGGAAATCGCCAAAAACTTGCCAAGCAAGAAATTGTGTAGTGTGGTGTTAGCATTGTTTTTTTTTTTTTTTTGTTTTGTTATCCCTGTCTGCTTGTACTTGCAGAAGCACACACTCATATGATTGTCTAAAATGAGTTGACATGTTGATTGTTTCCTGATCTGTATAAGTTTTAGTCTTATCAACTACTCTCTCTTTGGTGTGGCGTAATTTATTGGGCAGCCAAAATGTTCCCAAACAACTGATTTAAGTGATGTGGGCACGTGAAAGGCACGTGATGAAAACATGTACAATTACAGCCCTTGTCCATACTTTAAATGTAGAAATTTAGACCTGAAATGCTTTCCCTCAAAATCTGTGTTAGTCTTAAGAAGTAAAACAACTTATTATTATGTGTGGTGTGTAATACATTTTAGGACTGGGAAATGTATCGCATTAAGGCATTCAGTATTTAGTTATCCAAATGTGAGAATAGTATGAGCTAGAGCTGAATGATATGGCCTAAAAATAAAATCTCTAAATCTCTGATTTCCGATTTTGATTGATTTTCCCTTCCCCTACTCAAAATCAAACTACAGATGACAAATAAATGGTTCAAAACAAGTTTTAACTTTATTTAGCTTTTTTTACTTTAAGAAAACTGAGGCACTAAAACTTCAATTCCATATTACAGATGTAGCAACACCTTTCTTGGGCACAAGCGCCAACTTTTCCCCTGTTGATGCCACGTTGTTTGTGAATCTGCTACAGTGTTTGGGTGCGCGATTTGGAAATCGATTTCCATAAAAACACATCGTCCTGAACTGTAAATTCGAATTAATCGATTAAATTGATTTATCACCCAGGTCTAGTATGAGCAGATATTTTAATTGAGACCTATGGTAGTCCTTCCTAATTCTAAACAATGTAAGGGTTTAGATCATGATGTTACAAAGAACCAGAATTCAGAGCTAATATCAAAACATGCTGTTACTGCCTTATGGGGAAAAATGTTGTCTGCTGTTTTTCATAAAATAAAAATAAATACTAGAGGCATGCACAGGATACAAATATCAATTTGCAATATTTCGTTTTATTGAAGATTTATATCTAGTCATCTTAAGATCATTCATGTTATAAAGGCTGCTGTCAGTGGTTTGCCAGACGTCTCTATCAGAATATTGTCCACTAAGTATCAAGTGTGCAAGGACTTTCTCTTTGTGCATGTGTCAACACAGAGAGTGTGCAACAATGAATGTGTATTCACTACAATGCTGGAACTGGGAAGGTTCCAGCATGGAAGGATTTTTTGCCTGTGGGTGGTCATGATCCGTGCTGCATACAGCAGTGATATTCCACCAGGCCAGGAGAGGGCAGATGCATTGCCACAAATACATGTGTGGTCATTTTATTGTCGAAATTTAAAAATTCCAGAGTAGTGTTGCTTCTAAAATGCCGTATACCTGGGTATAATGCTTAGACAGTATGAAAGATCAGCTATGCGGGGACCTCCCACCTACCCCATATAGCTGCTCCCCATATCTGCTACAGCAACAGCTACTCTTCCTCTGTGGAGGTCGGCACTGCCACCTACTGGAAGTACATGAGGACTTTTAAAAATTGGATTAAATGAATGTTATAATGGATGTTTGACATTGACCCCTGCACTCCCCTTTGTGTTAATTCTACATTAATATGGAGATTCAGTGTATAAATATTTATGAGTATACACTTTATTATTATGTGCAAGTAATTGGGACTAATCACAGAAATGATAATGGTGAAGTTTTAAGCATGTGGTTGAACAGCTTATTGACGTGACATTGAGGACAATAAATATCTGGGGAATGTTTTGATGTTCCCCAGGAAGCACTGACGCCTATGGAGCCTGCTTGGAGACAGCAGGGAAGGGGGAGAGGCAGGGCCCAGGGGAGGGGCCAGGCCATGCCTGATCCCCCTCTCAGCCGGCAAAGGCGCAACCTGCAGTCCGATGCCAGGCTGGATGGATCAGATGGAAGCAGAAAAGGCTTCCCAAGTACCGCATCTGGGCCGCTCCCTGGCAAAGGTGAGCCTGCCTCTGATGCTGTGCCTAAGGGCACTTTCACACAGCAGGAACTTTCTTCAGGAACAGAACCATTTTCAGGTACTATAAACTTTTGTTGCGGTCACCACTGTGGGAACTCGGCCTGATTTGTACTTCCACAGAGGCAGTTCCAGAACCCTTTTTTTAGTCCTGACTCCAGACTACATACTTTTCATTTAACCACATGCTGCTGGGCTGGGGCTTAGTGTTATAACTATAGCTGCTGGGCTGGGGCTTAGGGTTATAACTATAGCTGCTGGGCTGGGGCTTAGGGTTATAACTATAGCTGACTATAGCTGCTGGGCTGGGGCTTAGTGTTATAACCAGCTGACTATAGCTGCTGGGCTGGGGCTTAGTGTTA
>JAODKN010000016.1:6106345-6116486 GCA_026774425.1 Petrocephalus zakoni | reverse complement strand
ATTTCTGATTTATATAAAAGCATATTCCTCTGCCTCAGGACGCGTCAGGTATTGTGTCATTTAACCATGTTTCAGTGGTTACTGCGTGCCGCAGCCGGGGGACGGACAGTCGGGGCCTCGGCCGCTATAGCGTTTCTGCGCTCTGCGGCTGGGAGACGGACAGTCGGGGCCTCGGCCGCTATAGGGTTACTGCGTGCCGCAGCCGGGGGACGGACAGTCGGGGCCTCGGCTGCTATAGGGTTTCTGCGTGCTGCGGTTGGGGGACACCGGGCTTCGGCTGCTACCCGTGTAGCTTTTCGGCATACCATAGGCAGGGCCAGCTGACCTCAGAGGGGGGGACTTGTAGGGCACATGTCTAATTCAGCACTGCGGTTTTGGCGGGGGAGGGGGGGGCAGTTCTCCCCATCAGGGGTGAATCCTGGTGAATGCCCGTTGGAGGAGGTGGGACTCGGCACCTGTCAGGACTTGGTGGTGAGTAACCCTCCGTTTCCTTACCTTCCCAGCACTCACACTGCGCTGATTCATTACTCACACTGCGCTCCTGTAGCGCGGCCCGTCAGCACCTGCTGTCGGTCATGTTCACCACTGACTTCCCCTCCAGATCATCTTCTGGAGATCAGGAGTATGGTATGTCTTTCCCCAAACACCTACCATAGGTTTCTGGTAGGTGTGGTATATTGTTGTGTTTTGGTCTAATATGAATTAAAAAATACAAAATATACTTTGTTAAATAGAATATAATTACATGAAATATGAATTATACATTTATAAATGTATTGTATAGTTAGACAGATGGTTCCCAGGATTTATGGCAAATGGAAGTGGCTGCAGGAAGATTCTGGCTTTGGCTCAGCTGACTGATGCAGAATAAAGTTTTATAAATGCGTGTTTAGTGAGGCATTCCTGCACAGACAGGCAGAGGCGCGCAGCACGGCCTCTATAGCGGGACAGCACACTGCGCGAGGACACCCCCACGCACAATGCCTCCCGCTCCCTCGCACCACGAACCCCACAGAGTCTCATTCATGTGCAGCTCTCATCCCTTCACCAGCAACAAAGGAGCTTGTGACAGCCCAGAACGCGGCTTAAGATGCAGACGTGGTCCCGGAAGCACGCCGGCTATAAATAGTGGCGGCCGTGTGAGCCAGCGGCCCGGATCCGCCTGTGAATGGCGTGCGGAAGCTGCTGTGGGCCAGCGCCGCGGTGACACCATGCTGGTGTAGGTGTGAGTCAGGGAAGCCCGCATCACCGCCTGTCAGCAGCGGCTTCCCCAGCGCCGAAATAGCTCCCCCCAGCCCGTCCTGTCACTTTGGGCTCCCAAACAGGAGGATTTGGTGCCTCTCCCTTCCTCTTCGTGACTCCCCCTACACAATGTACAGTAGATCTCTGGGCGCATCAGCCGTCCTCCTGGAAATTTAATTTCAGAATATTCCGGTGAGACGAGTGCTGCAGTCCCCAGCTGGCGGGTGCCAGTGGGTCCCTGCAGATTGATGTCCCATCACAGACACACAACCACTGATATCCAAAGGAAAACATAATCAAGGGGATGTCAGCCTGCTTAAAAAGTACATCTACCAAGGATTTCTTCCTAACCCATGGTTCTGTGCATAGGGGTGCATTTTAGGAATTCCTCCAAAATATCAAGTATACAAAACTGCTATCATCCATTCATCTGTCCATCCATCTATCCATCCACCCATCCATCCTTATTCTAGCCATTTATCCTGGTTAGACTTATGGGGAAAATGCTGTAATGGTTACGTTACATAGATCAGTTTATATTGAGCTGAAACAAGTGCGTTCTCGACATGAGCGAACGGTTCTAAAATTAGGTTCATTACACTTGGCTGTAATTCAGTGTTTGAGAGCCATTTCCTGATGAATCACTACGCGTTTCTGAGGAGCTCTTTCACAGATGCGCCTGGCGGTGGAATCAGGCCTGTTATCTAAGAGCACAAGCGCCGACCTCGGTAAGGAAATGCGCCAGGATGAAGGCGCACAGCCATGCTGTAAAAACTCCGAGCGCCTCCAAGCAGCAGAGGAGCATTCAGGGTAAACGTGGGGACATACAACCAGAGACCATAAATAATGGGGTTATTATATAAGGCTGGATCTTTGGTCCAGAAATCATTTCAAATTTCATTTTCCTTTTCCTTTTTCAAGTTTTAGCAGAACTATAATCAAACATATCATTTTGTGTGAAAAATATTCTTGTTATCCCATTACTGGAATGATATAACACATATAAAGCATGAATGATAAAAAACAAACCTTTGATGTGTAAGTATAAAATTAAAAATATAATATAGACTTTCCCAGCAGACAAAGACTTTAAATACTCAGATCTCCACTAAAACCAGTAACTATGGTAACGGTTGGCTGGCACGGCACTGTTTCTGCTGTGCTTAAAAAAACTGTGATAATACCAGCAACTGGGTGCAGGAAACTGAAGAATGTAGAATACCATCAGTGAAGGGTCTGCAAACCCCCCTGCAGACATGCTGAGAGGGATGCGTGGACAGAGAGAGCCAATAGCAAGGATGTGCCACCCTCAGTCCCAAGCAGGGCAGGAGCAGTCATGTGACCTGGATGGCTACCTGCAGCTTAGGGTGTGCGGCTATGTGGCTGCCTACAGCTTAGGGTGTGCGGCTACGCAGCTTAGGCTGTGTGGCTATGTGGCTGCCTATGGCTTAGGGTGCACAGCTACACAGCTACCTGTGGCTTAGGGTGTGCAGCTATGAGATTACCTGCAGCTTAGGGTGTGCGGCTTCACGACTACCTGCAGCTTAGGGTGTGCGGCTTCACGACTACCTGCAGCTTAGGGTGTGCGGCTTCGTAGGTACCTGCAGCTTAGGTTGTGCAGCTTCACGGCTACCTGCAGCTTAGGGTGTGCAGCTATGTGGCTACCTGCAGCTTAGGGTGTGCGGCTTCGTAGGTACCTGCAGCTTAGGGTGTGCGGCTTCGCAGATACCTGCAGCTTAGAGTGTGCGGCTATGTGGCTACCTGCAGCTTAGGGTGTGCGGCTTCATAGGTACCTACGGCTTAGGGTGCGCGGCTTCTCGGCTGCCTATGGCTTAGGGTGCGCGGCTTCTCGGCTATTTGCAGCTGCCTACGGCTTAGGGTGTGCGGCTTCTCGGCTACCTACGGCTTAGTGCGTGCAGCTTCACACCTACCTATGGCTTAGGGTGTGCGGCTAGGCGGCTACCTATGGTGTAGGACGTGGCAAAGAGTACCTGGTTACGCAGCTACCGACAGCGTGCAATCTGTACAAAAGTATAAATCAGCCTTAATGCATTTGTGAATCACCAGCATGCCCCATGCTCGGTTTCCCTAACGCCTTGCTGCGGTTCCTTGCCATGGTAACGGGGCCTAGCGGACACAAAAAGCCTGGCTCTTTGAAGTCAAGCAGCATGCTTCATCCACAACCAAATCTTCAAGCTTTGGCAGCGACATGGGGCCAGACCCCCTCCCCCTTATGGATGTGTCCTTATCTGAGCAAATGAGTGGCCAGGCTTCTCCTCCGGCCGCCAGGGCACCACTGTCCCCCTCCGACCACCCAGGGTCCTGAGGCACCTTCCCTCTGGTTAGAGGAGGAGCAGGGCCTTCACAGGGAAAAGATCCATACACTAACTGAACGTTCATCCTGGAGCTGTCGAACCTGGGCTGTCATGCCATTGCAGAAGGGGGAGGGGATGCCCTCAGCTTACTGTGCTTGGTGTAGACCGCCTGAATCGTGATTTATAGTGGCTTCCATTTGACACCAAAAATAGTGACAATATAGACAAAGAAAGAGGCAGTGTCACACCACATTGTGCCGTGACAATTAGTAATGGAAGGTTTATAGCAAGCGGCACACACCGGCAAACAGCGGCAAACGGCACACACCGGCACACGGCACACACCGGCAAACGGCACACACACCGGCAAACGGCACACACACCGGCAAACGGCACACACAGCGGCAAGCGGCACACACCGGCAAGCGGCACACACCGGCAAGCGGCACACACCGGCAAACGGCACATGGCACACAGCGGCAAACGGCACACACCGGCAAACGGCACACACCGGTAAACGGCACACACCGGCAAACGGCACATGGCACACAGCGGCAAACGGCACACAGCGGCACACAGCGGCAAACGGCACACAGCGGCAAACGGCACACACCGGTAAACGGCACACACCGGCAAACGGCACATGGCACACACCGGCAAACGGCACACACACCGGCAAACTGACAAAGGAAGCAGCCAGACTGAGGTCTGATGCAAACTTTTATTGAAGGTATTACAACGTCCGCCTGTAAGGCGCCAGAAACGCAGAGCGCTACCAGAACAGCGAGACAGCGATGCCGTCCGCGGCCTTTTGCACATTTGCGGCCGGTGGCTGAATACATGAAATCAAACAAACAGGGAAATGAACCGGAAAAAAAAGCTGAAGAACCAAGAGCCCAAATGGGACCAACAGGCTGGGGGCCACTTTATCCGACGCCCCAGCATAATTACTGATCATTTAGATCACTGACAGATGGTGCCATTGGTTCAGAGTCACTGGCTTCCTGAGAAGAGAGTGTGACCCCGGGAGCAGGGGGGGGCATGACCGTGACCGCAATTGTGACCGTGATTGCGACCACGGGTGCTTGCTGGCCCTCGGTCACATGGGGGGGTCCACAGCAGCAGTGCTGCTACACATCTGATGCATTAATGCCTTTTAGGGTGGGAGGGTGGGCGACTTACTGAAACACCGGTGGCGTCATCTGTGGCTGATCCCAGGTCAGCCGCTGGGCAGGGCTTTGCTTTTGCATACAGTGTGGAGAACATAAGAAGAGAAAATGCAGGAACCCAGCAGAATGAGCTCCCCCCCGCCATCCCCCAAACCCTGTGTCCTGGGAGAACACGTCAGACAAAGTCAGCAAGAAGCCCGGTGAAAGACGTATGTGCCCCCCCGGAGCGCTCCGGGGGCGGGGGGGAGGCAGAGAGAGCGGCGGCGTGCAGGCGGTGCTTCTGCTGAACATCCCGGCCGCCTCTCAGGACCCTCAGTGCTTGATCACGCCGCCATCGCCCTCACTGACAAAGCGCTTGCGCCCCCTAGTGGGAGACAAGCTCAGGTGTTCAGACATGACCAAAAACAACTGCAAACAAGTGGCACTGAAGCACGAGACTGACCTGGAGGGACAGGCGTCCCTCAACTGTTTAGTGATGACAGCTTCCTGGTAGCAAACGTCCACGAAGCTCTCCATGATGCTGTGAGCATGGGGCACGTCCAGGTTGATCTCTGGCAGCTCATCATAGACCCGCTGGAAGCCCTATGGGAGCAGGGTGGGGGCAATGGGATGCTTTAAACACGGAGAGCCAGCATCTGGCTCTGGGTTTTAGGCAGGTGCCAGGCGGGGCCTATCCCATCCACACTGCCGCACCCACCCTGTTCATCTGGTCCAGAGTGATAAGTCCACTTTCCCAGAATGCCTTAAGGAGCTTCACCATCATGTGAATGGCCGACTCGCTGTTGGACTCCAGAACCATAACGACAGCCTGTGGGCCGGGAAAAAGTTCCAGCGTGAGCGGGATCTACGCAAAGCAGCGGGCCCAGCTTACACACGCACTGGAATAACCATGATGCAGGCATAACAGCCATAACGCCCAGCCGGCTTGAACCCCAATGCGAGCCACCCCACGCTCTGGGAGGGGATCCGAACCTCGTAGACGAGCTCGTGGTGGAAGTGAGGCACCTCGAGGTGTCTTAAGCATCGCTCCGCCTCAGAGACCTCCCCTGAGACCAGGTACTCTTTCAGGAGAAGGTTCATCTGGAGAGAAACACAGACACACACACACAGAGTTATGTCACATGACAGTGAGGGAGCAGGCCAGACAGGCAGGTCTCTCTGACCCTTTGTCTACATGCAGACAGTAACATGTGCATTTAGCTGGTTTTAAACACCCCCACCGGCCTGAACTGCCTACTTTGGTCATTAAATATATATATATACTGCGGTTAAATGACATTACTTTTGCCCAAATAAGTAGGTGGAGAATCGGCCCTTACTCATGTTGGCTAGGCCAGACGGTAACAGGTAACAGGCTAACCCCGGCCCCCAGCCCTCCCGGGACAGGGCTAACCCAGGCCCCCAGCCCTCCTGGATGGGGGAGCCCACCTCTTTGATGAGGTGCTTGACGGGCCTCTGACCACCTCCCACTCCCCAAACATTGTCCAGTCGCACCATCTTTGTCTTCATGGACAGAAGCACTGCGGCCCGGTCCAAGGCAGCCCTGGAAAGGAGAAAGACCCCCATGGTCACCAAGCTCTGAGCTGCTCACACGCCCAGGCACCGACTGAGGGCACACACCCACACACCCACACACACACACACACACAATACAATACATGGTCCAAAACAAGGCCCCCAAGCAGACACAGTCCCCCCCCCCCCTCCCCACCTGGCATGATCGCAGTCCACTTTGCCCTTGTAGCAGGTCAGGAAGCTCATTGGGAGCACATGGTCCGCGATGGCCCTGGCAATAAACTGACCAAGCATCTGGGGACAGGATCAACAGCAGAGGGTTAGAGCCAAACACAGCATCACTAAGAGCCCAGGTCTCTTTGGGACCCTGGGGAGAGGTGCCTATGGACAGCAGGGCTACATGTTACACACTACAAATGACCCAGGGTCATTTACACAGTGAACAGGTTCTGCAATAGATGGTTCCATCTCACTAGCCACATAAGACACAGGCAGAACTGGGCCCTGCCTCAGTTACCTGTGGAGCTTCAGGGGTGTCCAGGATGAGGTCCGGCAAGTCCTTCAGCATCTTATCGAAGGCCCGTGCCATCTCAGCCTCAGTCAGCACCTTGCCCACCAGGTCTGAGAGCAGGCGTGACGTTAGCTCCCGGTGGCTGGCTTTGCCCTCCAGGGAGAGGGACACAGCCAGAGAGGACACCTCATACTTGTTATGTCCCAGATTCAGCCCCGCCAGCAACATCTGGCATAAGACAGAGCAGCACAAAGCACCTTTACAAAACGTCTGCCTAATGCAGTTCAGGCTACATACGATACATAAACGAAAATGTTAACAGCACAATTCTGCTCCTGAAACTGGGTCAGTCATCATCTCCCAGGAGGGTCTACAAAATGTGGAGATACCAGAAGAGGGTTAAACTGGCCCTCGGTCAGCAAAACTGAGGCCCTACAGCAGATGAACCCACAAAGGCTCCTTCGCTGGAGTATGAGCAAGCTACACAGTCACAGTCATTTTCAGTATGACCCAAAATCTTGCCCGATACAGGCCCTCCTTGGATGGCTTGGGATCTCGGGGTCTCACCTGGACCTCACGCGTGTCCCCGTGCTCAAAGTACTCCTGCACAATGGGGCAGACTGTCTTCTCCAGCTCCTGCTCATCCAGCTCTGGTTCCACGGTAGCATACACAGTATCCCCCTTTCGCAGAAGCGGAGGAACAACATACATCTGACAGGGGCCATTACACCCGCAATCAAGACGGATAAGCAACTTGATATGAAAGGAGAGGCAGCCGTCAGGGAACAGGGCAAAGGCTCCGTCGGGGAATGGAGAACAGGGCAAAGGCGCCGTCGGGGAACAGGGCAAAGGCGCAGTCAGGGAACGGAGAACAGGGCAAAGGCGCCGTTGGGGAGTGGAGAACAGGGCAAAGGCGCCGTCGGGGAGTGGAGAACAGGGCAAAGGCGCCGTCGGGGAACGGAGAACAGGGCAAAGGCGCCGTCGGGGAACAGGGCAAGGGCTCCGTCGGGGGACGGAGAACAGGGCAAAGGTGCCATCGGGGAATGGAGAACAGGGCAAAGGCGCCATCGGGGCACTCAGCACACCAAAGAACAAGAGTTTGCAAAGCACATGTTCTTTATATGTTCTTTACATGACACAGCTGCTTGCAGCACTGACCTGAGAGGACTCGTCATAGTTGGGGTCCTTGGCATCTGGTTCTTCCATCTCATAGACCATCCCAGCAGCTCCCCACACGCCCTTACCACCAGCACCACCTGCCGGGGAACCATAAGACCATGATGTGGATGTGGGAGGAGGTAAGATCGCGCTTCTCTGGGATGATGTGAGGCGAGCAGAGCGGCAGCCCCGGGGAGCGGCCCGTGATTCCCCCTGTCCCTACACTCTTCCCATGGTACCTTTCTTGGGCAGACCGCGGCCCTTGCCCATCCTGGACTTGCGGTCGTTGGTACTGACTTTGCCCTTGGGGCTGGTGGGGTCGCCTCCTGCTTCAGCCACAGTTTCAGACAGCGACTCGCGGGTAGAGTCTCGGGAAGAGGTGCGTCGCAGGCGCCTCTTGGCTTTGGCCTTCAGGCGAGCCTCATGGAGCGCCTTCTCCTGTGGGGTCCAGTTCCCATTCACTTCCGCATCATCCAGCAGGTCGTCACTGTCCCCATAGGACTCGGGCACATTCTCCGAAGGTAAAGTTCCTGCAAACAGGCACTTGAACTGAGAGAGAGGGTAACGTTCATTGCAACACCAAAGAGGGGGTGGGCAGTGCGGCATGGAGGCAAGCAGGGAGACTGAGAGGGGGCAGTTATGGTGGGTTTGCCTGCCTGTCTCACTACTGCATACTGGTGCTTCATAGCCGTTTATGAACGCATTCCAGCATCAGCGCAAACATACCAGATATTTTGGACGATTACATCTTAGCAAAACTGTAACTCATTAGAAACCCCATAATTACCGCATACCTCTGCTCCATATTCACACAGAATAACTATATGATCCATAATAATTTTTTAATGGGTGTATTTGTGTAAGTGACGCCCAATACTACAGCCAAAACACACCTCAGTGCCCCCGCTAAGGGACGGAGGCCCCATCTTGCAAAAAAACACTGGAATCTGTTGTTTTTCCAATATGCCTCCTAATGCAAAATGAATTATGGGTCTTGTAACCTATTTGGCGGTTAATTACAGTTTTAGTGATAGCATAAACATAGCCCACATCACAAAGCGAGGAATCCTGTATGGGTGGTGATTAAGTTCCGTACAGTCATTTAGGGGCGGGAAAGGCTGACGCTGCCCTCCGATTGGCCCCTCATCTACAGGCACCGATAAGCTGCTCACTCCACTGGCCCAAACACCACACAAAGCCGACAAGAGTGAAAGCCAGACGCCGACACAGATACCGGGGCGGCGTCACCGAGGTACAGTACAAATAACACCATTCAATCCATTCCGAACACCGACCATGACAGAGTTTGGTAGTTCCCCACATATAAAGAAATAAAACTGGTTTTATTGGAAGTACGAAGTGGCCTGAGTGAGAGAAAAGCGCAGATCTCGTCCAGTCAGCCTCTCTAATCAGCACTGCTCCCTAGTGAGGAGGCAGGGCGTCCCTGTGCCCTGGCAGACACCGCCATCTACACAGACCAAAGCTTTCTCCAGACCAAGTCTTCGGCGATGTTCTGCAGGACACAAGTCCAGCTGCCACATGCCTGACATCTCAGGAGGGTCATTTGCTCCAAATCCAAAGAGGCACAGAATCAGTGGGTTCTTATGGCTCAAGACCAAGCTGGCTGAATGTTGGCACAGGCTGCTTTGTCTGCCAAGGACCGGCCACTGGGCAGAATACACACTGCCGCTGGAATCACCTGACAGCCTTACCATGACGCCTACTGCATCTCTCCCATTTAGCCAGCACAATGCCAAGGACTGAGACGGAACGCCTTTATTTTTCAAGCTTCTGCGCTTCTCAAAAATGCTTTTGTTTTTTACACAGAAAGGAAACGCAGAGCGCTCGGGGCAGGAGGCGGAAACAAAGGCGAAAGTGCTTCCCCGCAGGGATCTCTGCAGGGATCGTCGCCCGGTGCTCGGCACGCAGGACGGGAGGCTTCCCACCCACCGAAGCACGGCCATTAGCTGGCGGGGGGCCTTGTGCGGAGACTCACGCCAGAGAAGCGGGACGTGCCTACAGCACCGGACCCTGTCCTCCTGGGACCCTGTCCTCCTAGGACCCTGTCCTCCTAGCCCGCAAAGGAAGCGAGCAGGGCTTGTATGTGACACCGTACCCAGCACCAAGGAGAGGGGACCGCGACCGCGCGGATCATGCAGGCTGCAGGAGCACATGGCAGCTCCCGGAACAATGCATCGCTAAAGTGGCTGCGAGTTGCACGCACGCTGTTT
>JAODKN010000016.1:6036811-6055315 GCA_026774425.1 Petrocephalus zakoni | reverse complement strand
AGCTCATCCGCAGGGATGTAACAGAGGCCCCCTGTGCTCAGCAGCTGACCCAGGTGTGGCTGTGCTATAGCTCATCCGCAGGTGCCGCAGTCACAACCCGACTCACAGGCCCACCTTCGAGCAAATAAAGAAGTTTGTGCACAGAATCAATCCCAGCAAGGTCAGCCCAGTGGATATGATGATGACCTTGGTAAGGACAAACGCCGTGATCAGCTTTACGCCTTGTAATCATCAAAGCCGCAGGCAGAAATGTCAGTGCCTCAGGGCAAAAATGTGTCTCTCCTCCAGATGGAGAAGTACAGTAAGCACCTGGAAGTCCTGGTGGCGGAGAGAACCCAGGACCTGATGCACGAGAAACAGAAAACTGATCGACTTTTATACAGTATGTCACATCTGTCTCAGGATATTCCTGCTAACTTGTCCTTAAAGTTTCTTAACTGTATGGTACATTTTTGTCTCAGTCGGTGTTATTGGGCAGCATCTCTCAAATCCAAGATGTAGGTATACGATCAGAAAGCGCTTTGGATGGAAGCTGTGGCTCTCAGTCTCTCTGCTGGCCCCTTTAGGCATGCTACCTAAACAGGTGGCAGACGACCTCAGGCAGGGGAAGCCCTCCCAGGCTCAGAGCTACATCAGCGCGACAGTATTTTTCAGGTAAGCCTGAGATGAACCCCTTTCCCCTGCATCGTGACTAGTAGCTGAAGTGCCATTCTGTCATGTGCTCTGAGCCTGCCTCTGCTTCCCCCGTCTCATAGCGACATCGTCGGTTTCACTCAGCTCTCCAGCACCAGCACACCCTATCAGGTCGTTGACTTCCTCAACAAACTATACACAACCTTTGATGAGATCATTGACAATCATGATGTTTACAAAGTAGAGACTATTGGAGATGCATGTAAGTGCTTATCCTCCTCTGGATGTTTCTTCCTGTGTTCAGTAATTAGACCCTGTCCAGTAGCCTTAACACGTCTTAACCTTTCCTCTTTTGGAGGATTCTCCATGCTTTTTATATTTATATTCCAGGTGTCCCGTCTTGTGTTTCAGACATGGTGGTCTCGGGTGTGCCAAAAGTGAACAGCATCCTGCATGCTTCTGAGATCGCCAGCATGGCCCTGGACCTGGTGGCTGTTTGTAAGACGTTCAGGATTCCCCACAAGCCCAACACGCTGCTGCAGATACGCGCTGGCATCCATTCAGGTAGGGGCTGCAGCGTGGTGGAATACATTCAGGTAGGGGCCACGGCGTGCTGGCATACATTCAGGTAGGGGCCACGGTGTGCTGGCATATATTCAGGTAGGGGCCACGGCGTGCTGGCATACATTCAGGTAGGGGCCACGGCGTGCTGGCATACATTCAGGTAGGGGCCACGGCATGCTGGCATACATTCAGGTAGGGGCCACAGTGTGCTAGCATATGTTCAGGTAGGGGCCAATACATGCTGGCATACGTTCAGGTAGGGGCCATGGTGTGCTGGGATACGTTCAGGTAGGGGCCATGTTGTGCTGGCATATGTTCAGGTAGGGGCCATGGTGTGCTGGCATATGTTCAGGTAGGGGCCATGGTGTGCTGGCATATGTTCAGGTAGGAGGCCAGATGCTATCGGCGTCTCTCTGCTCGTTCTCAGGTCCTGTCGTGGCTGGCGTTGTGGGGACCAAGATGCCACGGTACTGCCTGTTTGGGGACACGGTGAATACAGCATCGAGGATGGAGTCAACCAGCGAAGGTAGCACGCTCGTCAGGCAGCACCACCCAAAGGCCGCCAGGGTAGACGCGCGCTTAGTGCCTTTGCTCCCGGCTGATTTGCTTGTACTGAAAATCTTGTATCCAAGTCTTACATTTACATTGATGTTTATTTATTTGGTAGCCTGTTATCAAAGAGGTGTACAGGTTTGCATTTGCAGGTTCAATAGTAAAGGCATATAAACAGCACTAAGAAAAGAGACAAGAGCGTGTCACCAATAAATCTGCAGCGTTCTGTGCAATGTTGCATTATACATAAATTTAAAACTGTGAAACACAGAATGCGTGTCATGCAGGAGGACGGGAGTGAATGGACAGAATCAGAAACAATATGAAAATCAGATATGATACAATAAGGAAGCTAGGAACAATATATACCCTCATGAATGACATACCTAAGCCACAAGCCACCCCGCTGGTATGCAGCAGGGACCGCCAATTTTCAAAGGTTAGCAATGGTGTCTTCCGCAGCTTTGAAGATTCAGTGCAGCTCCAGCACCTTTTGCCTGCTGGAGGAGATCGGTGGATATGTGTTAGTCTGCCGTGGGCTTTTACAGGTCAAGGTCAGTGCCGTCCCTCTGTGTCGAGATGTTGCCAACATCCAGAATAATGCTGTTCAGGGGGCACTGCTAGAGATTTTGGGCCCCATGAAGGCCTATCATATTGTTAACCAGACCAGTTCAGATTCCAGACTCCCTACATCTATATGGTGCCTCTGCCGCCATTTTGTTTCCTACTCTCTCTACAGGGGAAGGGTGACATGGTCACCTACTGGCTGGACGGGAAGCATGGAGGGTCTGGCACCCGGGACGGGGGCAGCGAGCACCCCGTTGCCCCAAAGAGTGAGGAGCAGTGCACCTCTGACCCACCCCACCTGAACAACGACCTTCTGATAGACAGTGCGTGAGCCACGCCCCCCTCGCTTACATCATAGCCTTGTCATCGATGTCGGAGAGCCCAGGGCCTTCAGCTAACAGTGATTTCATCCTCTAACTCACTGTGAGTCTACATAGTAAAAAGCTTTTTTAGTTCCAGCTGGATGTGAAATTATTTTTTAAATTTTACCCGTCATCCTTTAAAACCATACAGTATAGATACATGCCTTGAGACTACAATAAAGTGTGAGTTTGAAGAAACACCATCTTCATAGCCGCAAAATGTTTGATTTTTTTTCCAGTTCAAACTCTATCATTCCCACTGGCTTAGCCTTCAATAACCAACTCCAACCAAGTTATCATATTTGAGGTTGACTTTACATCAGCCCGTTTGAGCCATGCTTCAGGGACCTTGGTGTAACTGAGCCACTGAACAATGGAGACTGTTTGTGTTGTGGAATACAGGACTGCCGTCAGAGAGATGTGCCATAGAGTAGCCCCGAGCCAAACCTGCACTACCCAGAGCAGTAGGCAGTCTTATCCAGAAAGGGCTTTTGTGGGTTTTCACTGCAGCTCCCTAATTAGACTACTAATTATAGGACTGACTGGCTGAAGAGTCCTCACATCTGGGTTTGAACAGCTGACCTAAAGGTTATCCCAGAAACCTGCATACACACCGGCCCTTTGTAGATAAGATTGGCAACCCTTGGTCTATATTTTCATCCTATACACCTGGCTGCTCTGTGTTTGCTCATGTTTGCTTTATCTGCATTCGTGGAGTTACCTTATCAAATAAGATCATTTAAAGAATTAGGAGAAGTACAGGAAGACTACCAAAGAACAACAAATTAACAAACGACTCAACGAGGAGACTCTGGATGCAAATAGCTGTTTCAGGAATGTGGACGGTGAAGATATTTGCATTCTTCACGGGGAGACTCTAGCTGACCAAGCTGCCTCTTCCATCTAAGATGAGTGATAAATAAAAGCGGTCCTTCTCTCCAGGGAAGCAATTTCCTTGTTCCCTGTGATGGAAGGTCCTCCTGTCCAGGGAGGCTCCTACCTTGTGCCTTGTGTTTCCTGGGATAGGCTATCATTTGAAAACCTGATGGTGAGGCGGGCCTCTCATCACAACTTCTGTTAGCTCCTTTGTCCTGCTTCTTCTCATGGAGAAGAAGACAAGCAAGCTCGACACCCTTGAAAGAAACAGAAGATGAAGGTCTTGATGCAGCATTCCTGTCCACAGAATATGGTCTGATTGGAACAGCTGATGACTCATTCTGGCCAAAGGGGCAAACTCAAATCCACTTTAGGGCTTCAGGGTTTTAAAGAACAACTAAGTAATGTGTTGTTTCTGATCATAAGTGAGCCAAACCATCACCTTTCTGAATATGAATATCAGTTACCTGCCAGGTGAAGGATGGGTGATGCATCAGCGCAATAAGGAATGTTCATCATCTGCGATCTGAAACTGCTGTTATAGTGCTATTATTTTGCACAAAGCTGTAACCCCAAATAGAATATTTCAACAGGGCCTTTTACAATACCTGCCTGAAAAGGAGAGGCGTTTTGCATGCTTCTCATCTGCCGAAGCAGACAATGATGACCCCCATAAAGAGCTGGCGCTAATGAAATGCGTATGTAACGAACACGAGACAAAGGGGCTTCTCTGCATCCCAAGCACCCATATCATTAGCATTTGTGAAAGGGCTTCCGATCAAAGGGAGCTGCAGGAGAGTAGCAGGGACGGCAGCTTTAGGCCGCAGCTCAGCCTCACACCTGCCCTTTGCGACCGCAGACAGAACATTAAGCCTAATGCTCACCAGCTCACAGACAGCATAACTCACGCTGTACACCATGTCTGTAGGCTGCGATCCAGTCACTGGAAGCAGACAGTGAGCGTCTAATGCTCACCAGCTCACAGACAGCATAACTCACGCTGTACGCCATGTCTGTAGGCTGCGATCCAGTCACTGGAAGCAGACAGTGAGCGCCTAATGCTCACCAGCTCACAGACAGCATAACTCACGCTGTACGCCATGTCTGTAGGCTGCGATCCAGTCACTGGAAGCAGACAGTGAGCGCCTAATGCTCACCAGCTCACAGACAGCATAACTCACGCTGTACGCCATGTCTGTAGGCTGCGATCCAGTCACTGTTATAAATGCATTGTGGCCACAGTCTTCATGCTTTTTGATAACAAAAAGAAGGAAGGTATAAATAACACTTTATGTTTTGTGTAAAACTGGTAGAATGAGCTGTTGTGATGATGCAGCTTATGAAATATTATAAGCAAAACTATAATTCCTTATTACAATCATTAGAAGATGCTATAATGCTTTATTTATTCTTATACTGAACATAATAATGCATTAGGAAGGTATTTATAATGCATAATGATTCATAGGAAGCATTACCTAAAATAATATTTGTCAAGATATAATACTCAGGGGTGGTATGGTGACTAGCACTGTGGCCTCAGACCTCTAGGACCAGGGTTCAAGTCTCCTCCCTGGTTCCATGTGTTTGGAGTTTGTATCTTCTCCTTGTGTTGTCATGGGGTCTCCACCGGGTACTCTGGTCCTGAACAGTATATACACGGGGAGGGTGGAGTCACTGGTGATCCTGAAAGTTTGGCAGTTAGAGCACTTAATGCAATAATGATGGGAGAGGCCTTGAGCCTCCAGAGTTGGTAGAGGAACTGTCTGGCTCTGCTAGTGAGGAAATCCATGTGAGGTTTAAACCACCTCACTCTCTCCACTTGGAATTCACTGACCTGAAGTAGGGTGTAGCTCCTAAAATCTGTCACGGTCTCCTTGGTTTTGTCAATGTTCAGTGAGAGATGATTTGCCTGACAGTCCGTCACTAGGCTTTCCACCTCACTCAGGCAGGCCCTCTAATCACTTTGGGAGATGAAGCCCACCACCATTGTGTCTTGGCTGGTTGCATTGTAAAGTTTGCTGATGACAGTAGTGGCAGAGATGGGCACAAATACATCAAAAAGTATATTTTTTTACAAATTACAAGTACTTGCCCATCAAAAGTAACAAAATAAAATACAAAGCTGGTGTAAGAAAATGTATTTAAATAAAATACAAGTAATTTGTAATTTGAAAATACAAAAACACGTGTAAAATAGTAACGGTTCAGGATGAATATGTGTACCATTACAGCCCTAGTAATGTTTAGTATTTACAAAATTTACAGCTTTCTCTAACTTTAAGCAATAGTAATTTTGTGATGTACATGCGTTAATTGTGATGTGAAAAAAAGACTTTTGTAACATTAGTAACGTAATGCTCAACAGGCTGCATCTGCAGCAGCACTGCAGCAGATTGGGGTTCGGGTTCGGGGGCGGGATCCGGGAAATGGAACAGAAACCACAGTGCACAGAAATCAGAAGGTATGTTTCATTTTGTGCCCAGAACGGATATTGGCACTTTGCATTTCATGAATAACAAAGTCATTTTGTGGACGAAATGCATTTTGTGAATCACAACGTCATTGTGTGCACAAAACGCATTTTGTGAGTGATAGAAAGTCATTTTGTGACCAGAAGGTGGAGCGCCTGGTTTGATGACCCGTGTAATTACGTTTAATTTAAATTTATTTTGTAATAGAAATACAAATAGCCCTGCACTCATACCTTCACTGTTGTATTTACTCGTTAGTGTCACTATTTCGTATTATATTTTAAATATTTTTTAAGCCAAGGCAATGAAAAGTCTCGGCGCTTCCCTGCTATGTTACCCTGCCACTTTCCCCTGAATAATGCCCCGATAACGTCCCCGGGTACGTTTCCTAAGAGCTCCTGTTAGCGGCTAATATAGCTGGACTCATTCAGTTGAATGGTTCTAACTATCTAACTTGCTAATGTAGTTAGGAGCTATGCTTTCGGGAAACGCACCCCTGGACAGTTCAGATCAGACAAGCGAAATGGCAGAACGGGCTTATACAAGGAATAAGGACAGTCTGCGAATCGTGGTAGAATCGCTAGTTTCGCTGCAAACTGCAGATGGAGCCGGGGGAGGGTTTTATGCTGCTGTATGAGTTTAATTGGGCTATGTTGTGTTGATGGGGAAGAGGATCTACTTCTCCGCGCTGGCGGATGGAGCTCGGAATGAGATGGGCAACGGGGCTGAACGAGTTAGAGGCTCCTTATTCGCCACTTCCTTATTCGCAAAATCCGTTCCACCTTATAAATAGGCATAATGCGTGATCTGCCACATTAACGGCAATGTATCTGCTCAGCAACAAAACGTCCGTTCAAAACATCAATACCTTCTAAAAAGCTATTATTACACTTACCATATCAAGTGTTTGAAGATATTTTACTGTAAAGTTTTACGAATAATGCCCTGTGAAATATGCATTGTTTCCAATTAAGACCCATTTTAAATAAATGTGTGATATATCATATTTGCAGCAATTTATCTGGTCAACATCTAAACGTCTCTTCAAAACTTGAATACCTTTTAATAGAGAAAGGATTACACTTACTATGTCCAGAGGTTGAAGATATTTTACTGTAGGAGTTTTAAAATAATGCCATTTGAAGTTGGCATTGTTTCCCATTAAAACGCATTGAAAATCAATGTCTGATCTGTCATATTTGCAGCAATTTATCTGGTCAACATGTAAACTTCTGTTCAAAACCTTAATTCCCTCTGATAGAGAACGGATTACACCTACTATGTCCAGAGTTTGAAGGTATTTTACTGTAGGAATTTAAAAATAATGTTCAATGATTTTTGGCATTCTTTCCCATTAAAACGCATTGAAAATCACTGTCTGATATGTCATATTTGCAGCGATATATCTGGTCAACATCAAAACATCAAAACGTCTGTTCAAAACTATAATAGCATCTGATAGAGAGAGGAGTACACTTACTATGTCCAAAGTTGAAAGATATTTAGGATTTTTAAAATAATGCCCTCTGAATTTTGGCATTCTTTCCCATTAAGACGCATTGAAAATCAATGTCTGATGTGTCATATCAAAACGCCTGTTCGAAACCTTACGACGCTCTAATAGAGAAAGTGTTACACTTACTATATCCATGCAGAGATGGGGCAGGGGGAGCAGAGTGAGGGAGAGGGATCGGGGAAGCAGCGGCTAATGTGTGGTGCTGAGCCGGGAGCTTATATTTAACTTCACTTTAAAAGAGAAAAGTATAACTATTCGAGCGAGATTTCCTGCCTCGTTGATATTCCCCACAACAAAGCCACAGCGACCCCGGAGTAAGGTGTATATATATATACCTATAAGGTGACGGAAGTGAACGTCACACTGCTAATTAGCTAGTGATTGCTTAACGTTATAACTGCCACAGGTGGGCTGTGAGGTTTATATACTTGCACTTTTTATATACACCTCACAGCCTACCTGTGGCAGTTATAAAACGCGATCCTTACCATAGATAGGAGACTGCCCTGTAATGGCCATCTGATGCCTCAACACTCCGCAGAGCGGCTCCATTTCCAGTTTAAGAATATAATACAAAATAGTGACCCTTATGTGTAAATACAACATTATAAATACAATAAAAACAAACAAAATTTATGACTGCAGGGCTATTTGTATTTGTATTATAACATTGAATTCAAGTTGAACGTAATTAAGCAGGTGTGTGAACTCAAACCTGGCTCTCCGCCTTCTGGTCATCTGAGTGTACTACCGCGGGCACGCGCCTCCTACGTGCCTTACTGGACTCGGCGGAGGACGGAATGCATTTCGTGACTGATCAGCAAAGGACGAAATGCATTTCGTGATTACACAATCGCATTTCGCGGAATGACTTCCTGACATTCATGGAATGCATTTCGTACACAAAACGAATTTAGTTTATAAAATGCATTTTGTGCAAGAAATTACCATCTTATGTGCACGAAATGCAAAGTGCCGATGTCAATAACGTGCACAAAATGAAACATTGCTTCTGATTTCTGTGCGCGAAAGAAAGCAAAGTATTTATGCTTTCGTGGACGAAACTGAACCGGCGTTTGTCTTTCTGTGCACAAAATGCAGCAAGGCATTGTTCGGTTCTGTCATTAAATAATGCTTTTTGAATGTATTTTGCGGATAAAAATAAGTACTTGACACAACGGGTTCGTCATTTCGGATTCTGCTTTCATTTTACGTGTGTTCTAAAATGCTGTGTCTGAGTGCAGTACTTCTGCATTCATTCATATGAAATTGCCATCCATTTTAAATGTCTACAATAACCCATCTCCTTCTTCCTTTCCATCCGTTTTGCTAAAAAGGCCTAATGGTTATATTCAAATGAAGCGCAAGGATTCATCCACTGTGAATCTCTGGTCTTGAGTACATGTTCGCCATACCATAGTAATTCGTTTTTAGATTACAAAACTTCAAAAGAAATAAATAACGAGCAGTTGTCGTCTTTGCCCTATATACCCCCACATTCTTGTGTTCTAAATTAATTTGACCTGTTTTTGAATAAACAACGTGGGAACTAACCCAAAACACTCGATTAGGTTTTAACTGAACATTATTTTTATTACTTAGGCCTGGAGAGGAAACAAGCAAGGTTACAAAAACCTGAATTCAGTTTTACTAATCTGTAGAATAATTGTCCATAAATTAAAATAGTAAACAATGCCAAAAGGGCTATCCTTTGTGTTATCCACAGTTAACTTAAAATATTAAAAACACACACACACACACACACACACACAACATGCTAAAGTTTGGTAAAGGGAAAACAAGAACAAAACGACGTCCTTAACATACAGTTATGAAATGATGTATAGGAATACATATAGCAATGCTGCGGGCACTTGGGGAGACTTCCGGCGGCGGCCATAAACGGCCGTTTTCTCGTTTAAAGTTCATGCTTGTAGTCTGTTCTCCAGCTGCCATTTTGCAGCTATTCTTGTTCCATAAATGACATATCCCCAGGACAAGAGTACAACTGCCAGGAGAATCTAAATAAAATAGAAATACCAGGTTAAAGTGGTTCCCGTTTAAAAGCATTTTTAAAAAATTATTTAACCAGTCTCACGCTGACTAGTTAGGCATTGCAATCGCGATGAAGCTCGCTGCGTTTCATGTTCAGATAAATCATGGCTAATCTGAAATGCACATTACAGCCCGTCGCGTCGCGAAGCCCATTTCACTCACCACGGAGTACAAGGCGTCCAGGGCCCGATCACTAACACGCATCATCCCGCCCCGTCACGCTCCCAGCTGGATGTACAATATTCGGCAGACTGAGCCCAGGAAACTAAATAATTATATACAAATCCGGCAACAGATCTAGGAAACACAAGAGATATTCAGCGGGAAACCGGTATGGAGGGCATAACAACTACTCCCTCCAACTAAACAGCTGCTTAGACGACAAAATAGATAAAATCTACATATTTTAAGTAATGAAAGTATGGCATAATGCGAGAAACGCCGCGCATCAACACGCAAACAAAGCGCTGACCCAGACAGCAAAATGAACGGGGCCTCCCGGCCGGGGGGGGGGCGCTGTGAGGAGGCGGGGTCGCTGCGATGGGGCCTCCCGGCCGGGCGGGGGCGCTGTGAGGAGGCGGGGTCGCTGCGATGGGGCCTCCCGGCCGGGCGGGGGCGCTGCCGCAATGACACGCTCCTCCGCTGACAGCGATGGACGTACGCTCCGAAACAGTGGAGCAGGGTCCTGCGGGCGGCCTGTAGCGGCGGTCCGTCGTCCCGTATGGGGGATGTCTGCTCGGCTCGCTCGCCGTCTCCGGGCTCTCAGCGCGTTAATCCCACCGCTTTCCGGCTCCGCCGGGCCAGTTTCGCCGCCGGGCGGCCGTCCGCTGCGGCCTTTTCGTCCGGCAGGAGCAGACGCACGGATACCGTGAGCTTTTCGGCTCCTCGTCTCGGGTAAGAAGGCGGCCTCCCTGCCGGCCTCGGTAACGGCTATCCGCGGGAGAAGGCCCGGCCGGCCGCTCTACGCCCCGGTGTCGTCGTATGCGCGTTAGCCGTAGCATTCGGAGAGCCGCGGGCGGCGGGCGCTTAGCCTCGCCCGGCTTCGCTTCGCCGTCTAGGCCGCAGGAAGTCGAGTCCGGTGCCGTTACTAGTGCCAGCTCGTTAGGTACGGAGCAGGGGATCGTCCCGTTACGGCCGGTACCGGCGAACCGGGTGCTGCCTGTCCGCCCCCCCGGAAAGGGAGAGCGCCCCGGAGCGCAGGTCGAAGCCTGTTTCCGCCCATTATTTATACCAGGCCGGCCAATCGGACCCGCAGAGGGCCGCTGTGTCCGCGGGCTTCCGCTGCAGCTCCCTAATTAGGGTCCTGGGTCTGAGCAGCGGACCTTAGGGCTATCCGGGGCCCCCCTTAGGGCTATCCCGGGGCCCCCCTTAGGGCTATCCGGGGCCCGCGGACACAGCGGCCCTTCGCGGGTAAGACTGGCCGCCCCTGGTCTATATATAACGTTATAAAGTATTACACAGAGTGAGTGCTATTTCGGAACTGCCGTTATTTCTGCTGTTATTTAACGTTAGAAGTTGCTCGATCCGGCAGATAAACGTCATTCAAGAACTGCAACCGTTTCGGGCATTATTTATATTAGGCCTCGAGACAAAGTTATTTAACATTAGGCCTCGAGCCAAAGTTGGCGTCCTTGCTGGTTTAGGACATTATTCGCAGTATTCAAGTTATGGATTAAAACAGTAATTACAGTAGTAATTTTGATTCTGCTATATTACCGGCAAACATTGCAGCTTCAGTATATTGAGGTTTTTCCTCCTGCCTTTCTGTTGCGTTTTTTTAATGGTGATTTATTTTTTTTATTTAACTTTATTTGTAGATAATGGCTCCCACAAAAATGAAATTGCGGGTGCGAAAGAAGGATGGAGCAGGCAAAGTGTCTCAGGCTGTGTCGACAGAGGCTTCCCCGGACTCCAAATGCCCCATCTGCCTCGACCGCTTTAACAACATGGCCTACCTCGACCGCTGCCTGCACAAGTTCTGCTTTCGCTGCATCCACGAGTGGTCCAAGAACAAAGCAGAATGCCCCCTATGCAAGCAACCCTTCAACTCCATCTTCCACTCCATCAAGGCTGAGAATGACTTTAAGGAGTTTGTGCTGAGGCCTACTGAGAACGGCTCCTTCGGCAGTCCGGAGGGCCGCAGGTTCCGGTACCGCACCACGCAGACGCGGGAGCGCCGGCAGTCCCAGAGGAGGCCGTCGCCGCCCCCGGATAACATGGGCGTTCTGGAGGGACTGGCGGGCAGCGTGCCCTTGCAGCAGGACACGGCGTTTCAGCGCGTGATGTCCGTCATGGCCGCACGCCGACGGGCCCAGAGCGAGGGCAGGACTGCACGCCACCTGCGCGAGCAGGAGATGGTGTCGTTCCGGCGCGCCCTCTATCGCACAGGGGTGCGGGTCCGCAGCGTGCGTGATGGCGGCCGCTACCGGGACATCTCGGCCACCTTCTTCCAGAGGAACCCGGCGTGCCTGCACCGGCTGCTGCCCTGGCTGAGGCGGGAGCTGGTCGTGCTTTACGGCACTCACGGCTCGCTGGTCAACATCGTGCAGCACATCATCATGTCCCGCATCACTCGCTACAACATGGAGGACCAGGCCATCCAGGAGGAACTGCGGCCCTTCCTTCTGACGCGCACTGATCATTTCTTGCATGAGTTTATCAGTTTTGCAAGGTCCCCATTTAATATGGAGGCCTATGACCAGCATGCTGTTTATGACTGTCCTGCGCCGTCCTATGAGGAGGGCAGCAGCTCCGACTCCTCCGTCATTGCCATCTCCGAAGACGAGGTCAATTTTGTGGAACTCAGCCAGCAGCCTGCGCCCATGGAGGGCAGCGCTTTAAGCCAGGCCCCATGGGACGATGAGACCCCAGGGCCGTCGTACTCGACCACGGAGCAAACGGAGGCCCCAGCGGCATCCGCCAGCGAGTCCGAGTCTGCCAGCAGCAGGGAGGGGCCCGCAGAGCCCGGGAACGCTCAGCAGCAAAACACACAGGTGAAGAACGATCCGACCACAAACGACAGCGCGGGGGTCTCTTCAGGGGAAGACGACTGCGTCATCGTGGGCTACGTCAAGCCCATGGCTGAGAGGACACCAGAGCTGGTGCAGCTGTCCTCGGATTCCGAGGAGTCTGTCCAGCCTGAGAGTACAGATGTCCCTCAGGAGGCCCAGAGCATTCGCTTCCCCAGCCTCAGTCCCCCATCTTCCATAGGCTCCTCTGTGTCCAAACACAAGTCACCACAAAGACGGGAGCTGTCTGCCAGGAGCTCTGGGCTGGACCATCCAAATTGGACCCCCTCAGACCCCGAGCAGAGGTGCTCACCTTCTAAAAGGGATTCTTCTCAAATGAGCACAGATGGTGCCTATAGTAGGGACAAATATCAGGCGACTGAGAAACACACACCTAGCAGGGACGATAAGAGGAGCCAGAGAGTCAGTCGATATGGAGAATGCTCGCGGTCCAGAAGCAAGGAGAGGGCGCGTAGAAGCCATAGCAGGCGCTCAAGAAGCACGGAGCGGAGCTGGTCGGCGAGAAGCCCGACTGTCTCTGTGAACAGCGACAGTACTCTCTCCCGAGACAGAAGGTGCTCGAGGTCCCGCAGCAGGGAGAGAGTGTCGTACAAAGATGGCTCAGGGACACGGAGACGGGACAGACACCGCAGTCGGTCCAGACGCAGTCACGACAGGTCATACTCCTACAGTTGGGAGTTTTACAGGCACTACAGCCGGGAGAGAGACAGGACTGACGCGGGCTACGGGCAGGACAGGTCCTGTTCCTCCAGCCTCTATTCAAACCCCAGTTATGGTGCACATTCACAAAGACACGGGAGTCCCAGGGAATCTCACTACAAGGAAAGACGCCGCTCTAGGAGCCAGTCCAGGAGCCAGTCCAGCACGAGCTCCCGTGACTCTCGCTCGCTGTACCGGAGTTCCCGAGATGACAAGCCGGGGGGGAAAAGGAAGTACAAGACCAGGCACCTGGAGGACTCCTCAAAGGAGCGCTCCTCCAGGCACACACCGTCCTCCTCAAGCCTCAGGGAGAAGCAGGGCAGCCGAGAGCGGCGCCACAAGAAGTCCCATAAGAGGAGGAGCCGCAGCCCGAGCGTCGAGATCATCTTTGAAGGCCGAGCCACGGGCGAGAGCAGGAGGCACCACAAGAAGAAGAAGAAGCACAAGAAGAGGAGCCGGCGGCGGCGGAGCGCCGAGAGGTCGGCACATCGCTCGCCCACCGTCATCACCATCGACAGCGACAGCGACCACGCCGGCCCGGCCCCCCCTGCCAGTGCCGAAAGCCGCCCCCCTGACTGTGCGGCTCTCCCCTGTGACACAAGCCTCTTGGAGTCAATTCTGCAGGACTTGGAACAGCACGTCATGTCCATCGACGCTAACAGCAGCATGGACGTTCTGACCTCGGAAGTCACCTTTGAAGGCAATAAGGATGAAATGTTGCATATGGAGAGGGACAACACGCCTGTTCCTTCTAGGGGGGACCCCAGTACCGGTGGGCCCTCGATCGCAGAACAGGGCAAGTCGCTGAACTCCACGGACTCTAATGTAGCCAGCTGCTGCTTCTGAGACTTGGTCTGTTCCGTAAACACGCCTGTTCATATCGGACGGCTTGTGTTCTGTGGGCCGCGGATCGTAAAAGCACCCTGACACTGTACAGCAGCTCGTGACACATGCAGGAGCCTCTTTTTTTTAAAGACGCTGAGCTTTGGATACTTGTTTGTCCAGTGCTGTTTTATTTATGTGGCATTGTATTCTCTGTCTTTTAATATTTAAGAGGAGTACTGATTTCACTAACCATTCCACACACGTTTATAGTATGTTCATGGGCTGTACTACTCAGGGAAAAGAAAAGGCAGATACCACACACCCACAAGCCAACTTGACAGCTGTTTCGGAGTCCAGCAACAATAACGGATCTGGTCAGACATCTGGATGATGGATTTTGCTCATGTAGGGAGCATTTGAGTATTTTGTGTTGCAAATTTCAATATTAAAAATCATGATGATGAAAGAGAGCCTTGAAACAGACCTTATTAGATTTATGTTGTGAATCTCAATAAATGATTCAAATTCACATTTGCCTGATTCCCCCAACATTTCCCCTCATTTTCCCTATCTTAAAATGTATTATTGGTGTTTGATTTTTTTTTTTTTTTTATGTATAATGTATTTTGGATATTTCCCTTTTCGGGTATAAAAACAGGGTGCACTATTCAGCCATACACCTGAGTTTCATCTATGCCTAACTGAAAACTAGGTATCCCAAAGCTTTTCATTATGCAGTAAAATACTGGTCAGAAAGACTGTTGCTTACTCTGAATTTGTTGTTCTAATCAGTACCTCAAGGAAGTGCCATTTTCTGAAAGTGGAAAACCTTTCTATACCTTTCTATTATTTCTGGGCCTCATGTAATAAGCAACAGTGAAATTTGTGTACCTGACTGCAATTATGAGACCTTTAGAATATAACTGTAATGTTTGGCATCTGTTTAATCATTAGTTGTGTATTTGCTGTGTTTTCAGGAACAGGGAGTGTGATTTTTGTGCGTTTGTTTTAGCTTTTCCAGCAATTTGAGCTTTAATGGTCCATGGGAGGCCTCTGCCAGCTCTGCCCGAGCTAAACATTAGGTGTTAGCATGCAGGCTGTTCATTTGCACACCTGGAGCTGTGTTCAGTCTAGCTGCATGTTAGCATGCAGGCTGTTCATTTGCAGACCTGGAGCTGTGTTCAGTCTAGCTGCATGTTAGCATGCAGGCTGTTCATTTGCAGACCTGGAGCTGTGTTCAGTCCAGCTGCAGTCACCCGTCTGTTTTGCAGTCACCTCACCTAACTTTCTCACTGCCCGGGCTCCAGCTGCCAGTTGCTCTGTTGGCTGGTGGCTTCAGGGAGCCACAAATCACTCCCTGACTACGGTGGCTCTGCTTCCTTTGTTTGACCAGGCCATTGCCGGGAGGGGGCAAAATGTGGGTATCAAGCCGTTAGTGAGTCATTTCCCATTATAATTTGAGTGACACCACTATAGAAGAAAGTTTTTCCTTAAGATAACTGGTCAAAAAAATGTTTGACCAGAATCAAAGAGTTGAAGTGGGTCTCACAGTTGTAACCATACGGCTGGACAATGTCTACAAAATATGCAATATTTTAATTTTAAAATATCGGGATGATACCAAGTTGTCTGTCACTAGTCGCCCTTCCCCCTCACACTGGTGATGGGCAACATTACTTTTTTGGGTCATGGTTCATTTCACCTCACAGGTTTATAATGGAACAGGCCAGCTTTGCCTTAAAATTTATAGCCTGAGAGTCAGTCTGGCTGATTCCAGGGCTTCCTGGATGCCCAGCATGAAGGAGATGTGCAAGAACATCTCAATGAGGAGGAGAGACAAACTGCTTATTGCATGACAGACACATTGTCTCGTGTTATAAGGAGCTCCACTGTTCCCACGTACAAATGTGAGCTGAAAGACTGTGTGATATTGCACTCCTAGCAGAAATGGGGAAAGCCATTCCCCATACTGCAGACAATACAATGCAGAATACATACGCAGTTTCTTTTGACATTTGTACTGAATGGGCATGGGGCGTGATTTTGCTGTTCATTTTGGTGGTTTGGACAGGAGTAGTGACAGATTAGCAAGTGTTTGACCTCTGCTCTGTGTGTAGTCGTCTTACTTGATCTGTGTGGTTTTGAATCTTTGAAAACAATTGGGATGTCATATTCAGTATTGTCTAATTCAGATGTTTCTATGAATTCACATAATGACAGATTTACTGGAATAAAAGTACAGTGAAAACGCCAAGGGAACCACCTTCTCCAAGGGCCGTGAAGGAAGGACTTTACGATGGGAAGACACCAAACATGAATATATACAGGAAACTGATGGAACAGAATGAAGCCTTTTTGAACAGATAAAGCCTTGTGAAATCATCACACAAATCACAGAATGCTTTGTGTTCCGGGAAGTCGAGGAAGTCCTATCCGTGAGTAGATACACCTATTGTGAGTTGTAAGATTTTGGAATTTAACAAACACGTAGACTAAAGCTGTGCGATAGGAAATGAATTAAATCCAAAGTGTGACTATAATGAAAAAGCTGATTATGCACAGAAGTTTGTACCGTGAAGAGCTAGTTGGTTTTGTTATCTCCAAGTGGTTCCTACATTGATTTATTATCCTACAGTAACCAGAAATGTATACAGATATTAGTTTCAAAAGATTTCCTGGTTCAGTCAAGCATGGTGATCCTGAGCTGCATAAGCGGATGGATGGATGGATGGTAGGTACAGTCAGAAATCTAAATGAAATGGTAGATGTAGGGCTTTACAGTTCTTGCTGTGTCCCTGAGAGCGAGAACAGAATGGGCACATTGTGGCCATGAGAACCTGATGGACTGTTTGAGAAGGTCAGACAGATCCAACTGGTTCAAGCTGCTGCTGCTGGCTTGGGAGAACTGTAACAAGGAGCAGGTCCTTCTGATGCTGGATCCACAGAAAGGTAACCTGTGTTCTGTGCATTCACAGCTATTAGCTGCTGTGCTCACGCCCAGTTCCTCCAGGAGTCGTCAGAAAAAACCCTCTTCTTTCAGTTTATCAGCTGGATTTGCTGAAATAATCTGAAGGCCCAACACTGTATTTGCCGTGCTTATGGCTGCATGGGAGAGGTGTTAAAGGGGAAAAATTATCAATAAAACTTCTCTCATTTTTCGTTGATTGAGGTTGATTTATGAGGCCGCTATTCTCCATTTTGTGGTCATATTGATTTCCTGGCTTTTTCCTTGTTTCCCAAAATCTGCAGAAGAAAAAATGGAGCTTGATGTAGGAACCACAACAGTCGAGTTCCAGTATAGAGGAGAAGCTGGGTGTGGGTCATCCCTGAATAGTGCTAACTGGGCCCAAGCACAAAGAATTCTCTGCTTGACACACAAATCCCTGATTCCAACCTTACAAGCTGATGTCTGCACGCCTCATGCGCTTCCTCCATGCTGGCAGAAGAGGACAGTGCTGAGTTTGCAGGCAGCGTGACCTTGGGGAGATATAGACTGAGGAAGTGTCAGAAGAGACTGGTGGCACTGGTGGCCACTCGTATGCCCCCCCCCCCCCAACCACTAACGACAAATAACATGCTTTGTTAAAGAGAAAATTTTTATGTAAATGATAATGACTCCTAAAGATAATACAATATATGCACTGAGCACCTCGGCTGCCCCCTGTCAGTTCAGGCTGTGGAAAGA
Organism: Petrocephalus zakoni; assembly: GCA_026774425.1. Classification (NCBI taxonomy): domain Eukaryota; kingdom Metazoa; phylum Chordata; class Actinopteri; order Osteoglossiformes; family Mormyridae; genus Petrocephalus; species Petrocephalus zakoni. Next base: position 6,037,478 of record JAODKN010000016.1, on the reverse strand, counting down.
CCCTCATTGCTCTTACTATCTGTGAGCATCCCTAGAGTCCCTATAAAGATATGAATATGTGGACTGTGTGTGTGTGTCTGTGAGTGTGTGTGTCTGTGTGTGTGTGTCTGTGTGTGTGTGCGTGTGTGTGTGTGGGTATCCAGAGTATATTCCAGCCATTTGCCCTAAGTGGATAGAAGTTGTACAGGAGAATATATGTACAAACTTCTAAGAGTCAAATCAATAAATCCTATTTAATTATTCCTTCACACCCTGGGCCTGATGGCTTCAGTGAGAATCACGGCATCTAGGAACATATAGGAGGCTGAAATGAACATCTGCCAGTTATTCGCCAACCTGGACACGAGGATCGTCTCGACTGTCAACAGGAACAGACAGGAACTTCGGCCGATGGTGTACCTTCCTGTGAAAGGTAGAAGCACACTTAGGGAAATGAGCATGGGCTCTCTAGTCGGCAACGACCTGGATAACTTCTCTAGTCGGCACTGACCTGGATAACTTCTCTGGTCGGCACTGACCTGGATAACTTCTCTGGTCGGCACCGACCTGGATAACTTCTCTAGTCGGCAACGACCTGGATAACTTCTCTGGTCGGCAACGACCTGGATAACTTCTCTGGTCGGCAACGACCTGGATAACTTCTCTGGTCGGCAACGACCTGGATAAC
>JAODKN010000016.1:6010608-6022332 GCA_026774425.1 Petrocephalus zakoni | reverse complement strand
CCCCCCCCCCCCCCCCCCCCCCCCCCCCCCCCCCCCCCCCCCCCAACTGAGGAGAGAGCAAACATTTGTGAAATCGTACTTAAATGATGAATCACTGCCCCCCCCACAGATGTACAATAAAACAGAGAAATGTAACAGACCACTGATGGTTTGGGCAGCGGACCTAGTGATAGCAGGTTTCCAGAAGATACTACAGCTGATTATGCTGCAAAAAGATTCTTACTGAGAATGGAAGAGGCACCATTTCACTGCTAAAAATACCTTTCAGAATGTACAGTGACAAAATAAACAAGCATGATTCACTTAATTGTTCAGTCATTTTCCCAGAAGGATTCATTCTGCGCAGAGTTATGGTGAGTCTGTCCCACAAAGCACAGGCGGCAGACAGTCTGTCGCAGTCGCTGAAAAAGCAGACTGCCCAAAACAGTACTCACAGATACCCACAGACTGCCATAACACAGGATGCAGAGCATGGGAGGGGCATGGCAGGAGCATGGGAGGAGCATGTCAAGAGCATGGGAGGGGCATGGCAGGAGCATGGGAGGGGCATGGCAGGAGCATAGGAGGGGCATGGCAGGAGCATGAGAGGGGCATGGCAGGAGCATAGGAGGGGCATGGCAGGAGCATGGGAGGGGCATGGCAGGAGCATGGGAGGAGCATGGCAGGAGCATGGGAGGGGCATGGCAGGAGCATGACTGAGGTATGTGAGGATCATGGGAGTAGCAGGGGAGGGACATGAGAGGAGCATGGGATGGGCATTAGAAGGGCATTGGAGGGGCATGGGAGGAGCAGGGGAGGGGCATGGGAGGGGCAGGGGAGGGGCATGGGAGGGGCATGGGAGGGACATGAGAGGAGCAGGGGAGGGACATGAGAAGGGAATGAGAGGAGCATGGGATGGGCATTAGAAGGGCATTGGAGGAGCAGGGGAGGGGCAGGGGAGTATGCTGTGGTCCCTGGTGAGGGATTCATTACACCCAACAGCTCCTCTGTTGACATTATAAAGCATAATTAGACCATCTTCGTTCACATTTAGTAATTCGATTTGTGCTGCAGAAACACAGAGGAAAAGATCAGCGGGAATTTCAATTAAAACAGCGATTGCTCCCAGAGTGCCTCCCAAACCAATTACGCACAAGATGACTGGCTGGCTTCTATTGGTAATTCCACACAAGCTCCCTCGGCGGGGGGCCGTGAGGCTTAATTACAGCCTTTGGAGAGAGGTAAATAAGATGTGCATTTGGATGGCTTCCTGCCTCCCCAAAATCTCTTATCATCACTTAATCATGTGGGATAACTCTGGAGCGCGGTCCGAGGGTAACTTTTTGTTAACAGGCCGTGGTTTGACTTTACACTCATGAATCAGTGCGCCCCTGCCTGGGGGTAAAGACCTGGTGCTTACAACCTCCTATGTGAGTCACGTTACCCATTAAAATTATGTTAGTATGCTATACTAAAGCTAACAACACACATTCAGACAAAAGGGCTTGGGCCTTTAAATAAACTCCACCCACTGTCTGCCAGAAGGTGCTGGGGGTGCACCCCTTCTGAATCTTTGATTTTGTGCCACCACCAAGTCCTTCTGTAGAAATGATCTGTCACAGTCACATAGCCCATGGTCAGTTTTTAACCCTTCACAGCACAGTAAGTGCACAGCTTCTGCAGGATCACAGCTTTCTGCAGGAAAGTCCATGTATGTGTTTGTGTTTGTGTGCGCCCGCCATACGTGTACCGAGAGCTTTGGGGTCACGTGACAGCAGAGGCCTGTACCCCCCAGGTGGCTTGATGAGAGCTAGTCCACCCTCCTCGTGCCTTTCTCTGTCACTCAATGTGGGTCTGGGTATGGGCACACAGGCAGAGCAACTGAACAGGCCTCCAAAAGCATGGCTTGGCACCTGACCCAGTGATGTTCTCAGCTTTCTTGACATTATTCCAAAGCAGCCTTAAAGCTGAATGTGCTGCATTGGCTGGCATCTAGAGAAGAAAGACAGGATGCTTATCTTCATGGAGGACCTCAGCCCAGCATCCTGGGCCACTGCGATTGTCGGGTGTGGCGGCTTAGGCTCCTGTTAGGGGTTGGGGTTCAGGTCAGCTACTGCAAGTTGAGAGAACATCACTGGGTCAGGTGCTGTGCCACGCTTATGGAGGCCTCATGGCCTCCTCCGACACATCCCAGGTCCGGTGCTTTGGCTCTCGCTCATGGCCTCCTCCAACACATCCCAGGTCCGGTGCTTTGGCTCTCGCTCATGGTCACCTCCGACATACCCCAGGTTCGGTGCTTTGGCTCTCCCTTATGGCTGTCGGCAACACACTCCAGGTCTGCTGCTTTGACTCTCGCTCATAGCTGCTGCTGAAGCTCCACAGGTCCGGTGCTTTGGCTTTCGCTCATGGCCACTGCTGACACATCCCAGGTCCGGTGCTTTGGCTCTCGCTCATGGCCGCCTCCGACACACCCCAGGTCCGGTGCTTTCACTCTCCCTTATGGCTGTTGGCGACACGCCCCAGGTCCGGTGCTTTGGCTCTCACTCATGGCCGCTGCCAATGCTCCCCAGATCCGATGTTTTGGCTCTCGCTCATGCCTTGCAGTTCCCTTTCATCCAGGGGATTTCTGTCAAAGTGCCCTGTCTGCAGGCCTGATCTTCACACCTCATTTAGCGCATGTCTCTATTACAGGCGTGCTGTGCTATTCCCCATCTCCATGCTGATGAGGAAGGCAGCTCGGGGGGCCACTCGCTGCCACTGGGGTCCACCTGCGTTAAATGCCAGTCTGATTAGTAGAGAGAGACCCAGCATCAGCTCCTCTGCTGAGGAGGTAACGAGTCAGGAACAGCTACCAGGGCCAAGACAGGCTGTAGCACTGGGATAATAAGGCTCTGTCAGCAGCAGGGGGGCGGCCCCCCACTCTTCATTTAATGAAGAAAAATATGATATAAAAAGTGCAGATCACAGTCTGATGGCATCTGACCTCTAACTGATCACCTGATAGGAGCTGTTCACACAGGTGGGGGAATGTGTCCACAGAGGCAAGGTGGCACCACCGGGGGGGCATACCTCAGAATGTTACCCCCTAACCAGCCTCCCCAAAGATGAAAACACCCCCCCCCAGGGTGAGTCTGGAAGCCCTTTTATTTCTCAGTTATCCCTCTGAAATGTGTATCATCTGGAGACATTTATGTCATTCAGCCTGAGGAGCATTTGCATGCAGGCTGTGGATATGTCAGCTGGTCATCCACAGATAAGGTAGAGGGACGCCTCCCTGCATGACAATGATCTATAAAAATGATTTGCAAGGTCAACAGAAATCAATTTCTACGACATTACAACAAATTATTGTGGGATAATTTGCAAAATGCATATACCCTTGTGGCCAAAATTGTGGAAACACTTATTTAATCATCCAATGCATGATATCTGTAATAGTCTCTGAACTTTCTAAACAATGCCTTCCATATTTGTGTAGTTAATTTTTGAAGCATAATGCCAAAAATGAGAGGTGTTTCCACAACTTTTGCCACTAGTGTATATAGTCAGAGGTGTCAATTTCAGGTCCAGAAAGTAAAAATCCAGACTAGGATTTGGTTTCAACCAATCAGGTGAGCATAAAGAGTTACAGTCACAGAGTACTCAACTGTTTGGTTGAACCAAAATCCTGGTCTGGATTTGTACTTTCTGGACCTGAAATTGACACCTCTGTATATAGTTAATCATAGTCTAAAATTGTATTTAGGCAGATTGCAGTCGTAGATAAATTTGGTAAACTGTCCCAACTTAAATAGACTGAAACTGTGTCCCCAGTCTTCACCAGCCTGTGCAGAACAGAATATGGGACATTCAGCAGGACATTAGTCATGGGGGACATTCAGTGGGCAGAGTTTAGCACAAATACATAAAAAAGTATTTTGTTACAAATTACAAATACTTGCTCATCAAATGTAACAAAATAGAATACAAATATTGGTGTGAGAAAATGCATTTAATTAAAATAAAGAAGAAGTAATTTGCAATTTGAAAATACAAAAATACATGTAAAATAGCAATGTTTCATTATGAATACATATGCCATTACAACCCTAGTAATGCATAGTATTTACAAAATGTACAGCTTTACCTAACTTTAAACAGAATAATAATTTTGCGATGTGCATGTGTTATAGCATTAATCGTGAAATGAAAAATGCCCTTTCTAACATCAGTAACATAATGTGAGGTCAAGAGGCTGCTGTTGCAGCAGGTCAGGGTTGGGGAGAATCTGGGAGACGGGACCCAATATCATACCGCGTCTCAGATGCAGATCCATTACTCCCTTAATCCTTACCCAGTTTCCTACAGAATTAGTGGCGATGGCTGACAGGGCTGCTGGTGTGTGCGTGTGCACGGGCAAGGAGGTACACATCCAACGTGAAGTTTGCCAGGCGAGCCTCCCTTTCACACAAGCTCAGTGGCAATAGAAGCACCTGCCTGAACATGCCTGTTGAAATTAACTAGAATATCACTAGCAGACTAGAATGTTAATTCGCAAGTTCTAGGGCACAGCACTGCTGTTTGCTAATTGCTCTATATTTCTGTCCTATAATGACATTTGGGGAGCAGTATCTGATAGTATATTTTACTACTGTACTACTTTATGTTACGGCAATTTGCACAGAACACCAAAGCAGCTTCTTTCTTTAGATTACTGGTCATGGAATACTAAGCTCCTCTGGGGTGACAAATCACGCTTCTCTGTCCAGAAATGCGATTGACGAGTCTGGGTTTGGCGGTTGCCAGGAGAACGGTACTTGCCTGACTGCATAGTGACAAGTGTAAAGTTTGGTGGAGGTGGATTATGGTGTCGGGTTATTTTTCAGGGGTTAGGCTTGGCCCCTTAGTTCCAGTGAAAGGAACTCTTAATGCTTCAGTATACGAAGCCATTTTGGACAATTTCACACTCCTAACTTTGTGGGAACAGTTTAGGGATGGCCCTTTCCTGTTCCAACATAACTGCACACCAGTGCACAAAGCAAGGTCTCTAAAGACATTTATGAGCAAGTTTGGTGTGGAGGAACTTGACTGGCCTGCACAGAGCCCTGACCTCAAGCCGACAGAACACCTTGGGGATGAATTAGAGCAGAGACTACAAGCCAGACCTTCTTGTCTAACATCAGTGTCTGACTTCACAAAGAATGGTCAAAAATTCTCATAAACACACGTGGAAAGCCTTCCTAGAAGAGCTGAAGTTGTTATAGCTGCAAAGGGTGGGATAACTCCATATTAAAGCCTATGTATTAAGAATGGGATGTCATTAAAATTAATTTGTGTGTAAAGGCAGGTGTCTCAATACTTTTGGCAATGTAGTGTATGTTTAAGCTCCAGGAAGCCATTTAAATGTGTGGCGTGACTCAGTGGAGTGTTGTGTTTTTTTTTATCCAAAGGAGCCATTCTTAAATCCTGTCCTGAGGAAAACTTGTTTTCCTCCCAGCTGAGCTCTTAATTAATTCAGATTCGTAACTAATTAAAATTAGAGAAAGAAGCACTGTGACTGCTCCTGGCCAGAAAAGTGGCAGAAGCTCTTCTCAATTAAGACATTAGGTTCCCACAGACACCTACGGCTCTGCGTAACCAGCAATCCAGGATCCTACCTCTGTCCCTCCTCAATCTCCACCATCACCAAACATGCCTTTCATAGACTTTCTCCATTCCTTTTTAAAACCTCTTTGTAACTGACCATATTGAGGCTGTAATATTTCCATCCATCCACCCATTTTCTGAAACCACTTATCCTTCTGGGTCACGGGGGGTCCCGGAAGCTATGGGCATGAGGCAGGGAACAACCCAGGATGGGGGGCCAGCCCATTGCAGGGCACACGCACACACCCGACACTCACACATGCACACCTATGGGCAATTTGAGAAATCGAATTAGCCTCAGCATGTTTTTGGACTGTGGGGGAAACTGGAGTACCTGGAGGAAACCCCATGATGACATGGGGAGAACATTGTAATATTTCAATGTGGTTTAATATTGAAGGCATATATGGGCAGAATTAGGCTGAGGTCCACAGTGGAATGGTGAGATTCAGAGAGGTTCAGCTAGAGTGTCCATTAAATGATTAGTGAGTTAAATGGCCATAAATCTATTCAGGCATGTGTGACCTGAGAGGAAGGAGATAGTCCAGCATCTCCTTGGTGGAGTGTTATATAATCAGAAATGGAGAGGCCCCAGGACTGAACCTTGAGGTTCACCTGTGAAGCACACAAGTAGAACAAGAAATCTGACAGGCATGGCAAGCAGGAGAGTGCAGCCCAGCCCAAAAAGTGGTAATCGAGGGCTGTCACAGTGGTCCCTGGATCCCTTGGTCAGGAAATGGTGATCCAGTGTTGTTACAAAGATCCCCAGATCTCTCAGGCAGGAATGAGTAATTGAGTGCTGTGATCTAAGATTGTTGCATGTTACTGTTGCAGAAAAAATGACTAGTACTTTCAGAATGACCTTGAAATTAAATATGGTTCCGTTTCATTGTACCATTGCATTTATTTGCTAGGATTTTAGCAAATTAAAGCAGTTTTTTGGAAAGATTATGCTACTACTCCTTCTTTAAAATTTATCGAGAGTTTAATGACAGGCATATCCTCAGCTTATGGCTGCCACCTATGGTGTCTTTTCCAATAGGATCCTCTCTGCATGCAGTCACACACGCGCCACTGCCCTAATGCTTCATTATCTAATGTCTACAGGCCACCCTGCCCACCTGCCACAGCTGAGGCTTCCTCTGAATCTGCTCTCAAAGTGCTAAATGCAATACACCCGCTGCATGCTAATGCTGCACACAGGCTCACCTCCTCTGAGAGACACCATGTGTCTGGATCTGCTCCAGATTGCTACTGCAAACTGTAGCACCGCCCAGGTTATGATTGCTGGTGTATGACTCCACCCCCAGATTATCACTGCTAGTGCATGGGTCCACCCCCAAGGTTATGACTGCCTCCAGGGGGCAGTGATGGGTGAATGATGGACAGTGATATCAGTGGAGGCAATGATATCAGCTAAGACTGCGTCAGTGCCCAGTGGGTCAGCTCTGTCATCAAGGTTAGACCGTCTTTCCTCAGTTTATTATTATAATTGGTGAGTTATCACCACCCTCAGCTCTCCAATCAAAATCCACTAACGGAGAATATCAAAGCCCTCTGCTGACCCTAAACGTGTTGGCCTTAATCAAACACATATGTCACAGCACTGCAAATTAAAAATGAGATATTTCCATATTAAAAACATTCACACATGTATGGTGTAATTTTCCCCTGCATATTTACATATTTGGTACATTAATTTTGTGCGTATATTTTTATATCGAATGACAAAAAATGCATAGAAACATTTTTGAACATTGGATATCATTAAAGGACAGGCATGACTACCAAGGAAGTTTGAATGAGAACTCAGACTATCTAGTGTAAGATGAGACCCTGCAGAAATCTACACTATATGGATTAAAGTAGTGGGACACACCTCTTACGGTACGTTCACACTGCGAGTGTCGGGGACGCCAGCCATCACTCTCGCCGCCCTGAACGCGACGCTGGCCAACGCCGGAGATGCTCTCTGACGTCACGGAGTGGGTGGGGACAAGGCCGCTCAGAATGTGAGGCTCTGAGAACTTTTAATCAGCCTCAAAGCAAACAAACGTGTAGCTTATATCTTTGTGTCGACTGCTGATGGGATATTTGTCAAAGCACATGAAATTGTTAAGACAAACACTACTGTTATGAATAAATAACGTTAAAGTTACCGACAATTCGCGCTGTTTTAAATGCTATAGCGCCAAAATTAGTATGTGATTTGCGGTCCTTTCACGAAAAGATATATATATTTTTGTCTATGCTTCATTTTAATTTACGTCCCTCCACGCAAACAGCGACACGTCAAAAATAATTTAATAAAATACTATATCTTTGTATTGAAAGTTCCTTTTTAACATAAAAATGCAAGTCTATATGCGTTTTTTAAACGCATAGATTTATGCCACGGGCATTTTTACTGTGTCTAGAGGGTAAAGAATGCCATGTGGAGACGTATTTCGTCTCACGGTGTATGCCCCGGTGGCATTCCATACACTTTCTCCTATATTGTGCGTAGGAACTGTTGGGTCGGAACAAACGTTTACGCGCTTGTGTTCTGCGGCGCTCTCTTTAGCGGAGCATCGCTACATTCCCATTGGTTGCCGCCCATCCGCGTCATAGCTCATTACCATAAAGTTGACTGCGATTCAACTTCTCTTTGACGCTCTCGCCGCCCAGATCGCTCGCCGCCTCACGACGCTCCCTCGCATAGAGAATGAATGACTTCCGGTCGCTTTGACGCTCTCGCTGCTCGCAGTGTGAACGTACCATTAGTCACTGCATTCAGCTGTTTTATACAGACCCATTGCTACAGGTGTATAAAATCAAGCACCTAGCCATGAAGTCAGGCTTACAAACATTTGTGAAGGAATGGGTCATGACTTCAAGCGTGGTGCTGTCGTAGGATGCCGCCTTTGCAATAAGTCCGTTTGTGACATTTCTTCCTTGCTATATATTCCACGGTCAACTGTAAGAGGTAGTATTGCAAAGCAGAAGCGTTTCGGAACAACAGAAACTCAGCCATGAAGTGGCTGACCTCGTAAAGTAACAATGCACGGTTGCTGGCTGCTGAGACACATAGTGCATAAAAGTCATTCTGCGGAGTCCATAACTGCAGAGTTCCGGATTTCCTCTGCCATAAACCCCAGCACATACAATGTGCACTGGGAGCTTCTTGGAATGAGCCTCCTTGTCCAAGCAACTGCCTATGAGCATCTCATAACCAAATGCAGTGGAGGGTCAAATGGAGTGCCGTAAAGCACGCTGCCGCTAGACGCTGGAATAGTAGACACGTTCTCTGTGGAGTAACGAATGTGACCTGCCTGACTGCATTGTCCCAACTGTAAAGTTTTGTGGAGGAGGGATCAGGACTGCCCGCCATCAGGAAGGGACAGAGGGTTTACTTGTCTGTGGCCTAGACATCTGTTGCTGTTATGTTGGAGTGGAGGAGCCCCACTCTGGCACCCAGGACATTTAGGCCCGCAACATACTTCAATGCAATGCAACACATACTGTACGCAATGGAAGCAGCATACCTACTATACTTACACGCGTAGTTTACGTCAGTCTGGAGGATTAAAGGTCATGTCCACCAGGGGGCAGTGTGAGAAAACTGTCTTGGTCGGCTCTTTCGATTCCAGTCTTACTTGTATGCATTAGGATGTACGCTAGCTGTCTCCACAGTGATCGAGTTGCTAATTTTGTAACACTGCAACATTCTCTGTATTCTAACCACTGCTCCACACTGTATTAGAACTTCGCTCTGCCGCATATCACTCTATTACCCCATGTTGAATGTTGCATCGTATGTTGTTTGATATCTTGTAGTAGTTAGTAGTTTGTAATTAGGATGCATGATATTGGAAATAAAAATGAATTTCTACAATTAGTGTTGCAATATTTATAAAGAAGAAGTTGGTTCAAAACAAATCGATTTCTCACAAACATGTCTGTTCATGAATGATTTATACAGCAAGGATGAAAATGATGAGGATTGGCTCAGAGACGTCATGCAGAGCTGTTGCAAAAGTAGCATTTATCTGGCATATAGGTCAGTGCTGAGTAAAGGGTCTTTACTAACGTGATTTTTATTCTTATAGCTATTGGTAAAATTTTCGGGAAAACTGATTATATGAGTTCATGGTACATATATATATTTCACAGGGCAGAACTGTGCATATTGCTTTGTGCAGGGCCATATTGGGAAGTTTTAGGATTGAAATATGTTTTGTTACATATTGAGATGTAGTATTCTTGAGTTTAGTCACAATATATCAAATGCGATGCTTTTGAAATTAATATTTAACGAAGAATCTATATTTTTGTGGGTTTTTCCTCATGAAAGGAAAAGTTGAGTACTGTATGTAATACTCTTTATTACAGGGTTTTATCTAGATTGTTTAGGAGGGAAGTATGATTATACTAGTTTTAATTAGTAAAGTAGTAAAATCTAGAATTATTATCAAAATTATGAAGTTTATCAATGTATATGAGCTTGGAGCATAGCACCTGTGGTCAATGTAGTGAATATGCCTAAAAGTCCAATAAATCTTAAAAAAAAGTCCAAATAAATCTTAGGTTGAAATTGGGCATGCAAAAATAAGTAACAGCTATTTTCACTATTAACTGTGTATTCTTGTTATGCTGCAGATGTTTTTTTTGTGTAGTGGTGGAGGGGTGCATACTGTTGCTACGTGGCATTTCATTTGGTCAGGTTAGCTTAAGGTAGATTTGCTTACATTAGGTTAAGTTGGATTAGGTTACTTAGGGCCCTGCTGGAATCTATTGGCTGAAATCTATTAGCTGAAGTCTTTCACTGAAAAGAAGTATGGCAGTAGGAGTGATGGGGCGGAGGGCAGAAATATCTGATGGCAGGCCTGGGAGGGATAATGGTGAGGGGCTGTATTTCAGGTGTTGGGCTCGGCCCCACACTTACAGTGAAGGGAACTCTTAATGCTTCAGCATACCAAAGCATTTTGGCCAATTCTATGCTTGCAACTTTGTGGGAACAGTTTGGCGAAGGTGATTTTCCGTTCCAGCATGACTATAGCAGCAGGCTCACGGTGCCCTTTCCTTCCCCCCAGCATTCTCCAGCGAAGCTCTGCCTCTGGCCAAGGGCAAAGAAACAGGACCGGATGCAGGAGGACCCTGGAAGCACCACCCCCCTCCGAAAGACAAGGGGCAGCGTCTGCGTCGGAAGCTGCGGCCATTCACACAGGCAGCAGTGGGTTTTAAGGAAGTGGCATCAGCCTTGACCACTGCTTATGCAATCAGGCAGTGTGCACAGGCCAGAGGGGGCGCCATGTTAAGTGCCCTCAGAGAGATGTCGAGCCGTCCCAGCTGGCTGGGGCAGGGGCCGCCCCGGAGGCCTTTTAAGCAATTACCCTTTCACCGGAATGGGCTGCCTGTGCGCAGATGCCATTGTCACCCTGCAGAGACACGGTGGCCACACAGAGGGACCCAGCAAAATTGTGTGTGGGTAAAGGGAAGAACCGTTTAAAACACAGAATAGGACAGCGGAAAGGTCCCATTAAAACGTCATGGGTCTTCCAGGCTGATGTTTGTCATGCCATCTCGCTCTCCGGCCAGCCAGCAGGTGTCTGTGCGGATGTGTGTGTCTGTGCGGATGTGTGTGTGGGTGTGTATGTGTGTGTCTGTGTGTATGTGTGTGTCTGTGTGGATGTGTGTGTCTGTGCGGATGTGTGTGTGGGTGTGTATGTGTGTGTCTGTGCGGATGTGTGTGTCTGTGTGGATGTGTGTGTCTGTGTGGATGTGTGTGTGGGTGTGTATGTGTGTGTCTGTGTGTATGTGTGTGTCTGTGCGGATGTGTGTGTCTGTGCAGATGTGTGTGTGGGTGTGTATGTGTGTGTCTGTGCGGATGTGTGTGTCTGTGCGGATGTCTGTGTGGGTGTGTATGTGTGTGTCTGTGCGGATGTGTGTGTGGGTGTGTATGTGTGTGTGTGTATGTGTGTGTCTGTGCGGATGTGTGTGTGGGTGCGTATGTGTGTGTGGGTGTGTATGTGTGTGTGTGTCTGTGCAGATGTGTGTGTGGGTGTGTATAAGAACATAAGAACATAAGAACTATACAAACGAGAGGAGGCCATTCGGCCCATCAAGCTCGCTTGGGGAGAA